>JAKNDB010000098.1:1867500-2310000 GCA_024305405.1 Dirofilaria immitis
AGAGAGAGAGAGACCTTTTAATTTAAATTTATAAAGAGTGATAAAAAAAGGATGAACCAATAATTTGTTATCAATGAAATGCTGAGTACTATTTATTAGGATGAAATTTCCTTTTTCTCCCTCTCTCTTTTTCCCTCAGCAATAAAGGATATATTTGATTTTGTAAATTATAATTAAAGCATTTTTCAAAATTTTTCCTTTTTTCTCATTTCTCTCCCTTCTCTCTCTCTTTCTCCCTTAGCAATAAAGAATATATGATTTTGTAAATTAAAATTAAGCATTTTTCATGTTTTTCCCTTTTTTTCTGATTTTCTCTCTCTCTTCCTTTCTCTCTCTCTCTCTTTCTCTCTTTCTCCCTCAGCAATAAAGGATATATTTGAGTTTGTAAATTATAATTAAAACATTTTTCAAGTTTTTACTTTTTTTTCTCATTTTCTTTCTCTCTCTCTCGCTCTATTTCTCTCTCCCTCTCTTTTTGTTTGCTTTTTCCATCTTATGTTAAAACTTTTTGTTATAGATTATAAGAAATTTTAAAACATTTAATGATTAAAGATTAAAAGAAAATCAAAGAAAAGAAAATTAAAATAGATTATTACTATTCGTTTGAATTAAATGAATATGTATGAAACAAATCGATTGATTATTTTTTCCTTATCATATCATAATATCATGTTGACGATAGATAGACAAAACATATATTTTATCATATCTATAAAATAGATATATATGTATTGTATAAGTATATATGTGTATTGTATAGATATATATATATATATATATATTTTTTTTATGTATAGATGGCATATATGTGTTGTATAGATATATATATATATAGATATATATGTATAGATATAGATATATATATATACATATATATATATATATATGTATTGTATAGATATATATATATATGTATTGTATAGGTATATATATGTATTGTATAGGTATATATATGTATTGTATAGATATATATATCTATATGTATTGTATAAATATATGTATGTATTGTATAGATAAATATATATATATATATATATATATATATATATATATATATATATACTGTATAGATATATGTATATATGTAAATAAAAATTCAATTCATTGAAATTTATACCAAAACAAATTGATCAATTACAATGATGGGGCAATAGAAAACATGGTTCCATTTTATCAATTCTATTGTAATTGTTATATTGTGCAATTTGAATGAATGTTATATATTATTTGTGATTTCTATTCTTTTCTTTTCTCCTTTTCTATTCCTATACTTATTCTATTAAATGTATATATGTATGTATGTATATTTGTATTTGTGATATTGTGCAATTTCAATGAATGATAAATATTATTTATAATTTCTATACTTTTCTTCTTTCCTATCCCTATACTTATTCTATCAATATATGTGTGTGTACGTATATATATATGAGTATGTATGTGTGTGTGTATATGTATGTGTGTGTATTGTGTGTGTGTGTGTGTGTGTGTGTGTGTGTGTGTGTTATTTTAGTATTAAACTCTTTTAAAAGAATTTTTCCGTATAAGATGGAAATTTTTGTGAATATGATCAATGAAAAAAAAAAAAGGTGCGAAGAAAGGAATGCTGAGAAAAAGGGGATGATAAAATAAAATGAATAGGACGAGAAAGGTAAACTCTTGAAGAAAAACTCTTGAAAAATTCTTGACGAAAAATAATTTTTATTAAAATTATAAGCAAATGAAGTGAATTCTTAGCATATATTATATTTGAAATTAATTAATTTATTTTTTTAATATATTAAGTATAAAATTGTTATCAATTAATATATGATTGGTCTTAAATTGATAATTTGAATGATACGGAATTGAATTGATTTTTCTAAGACAATTAATTAATTTGTTCATTCATATATTAAACAAAAAAACTGTAATCAATTGATATAAAAATTGAAATAAATAATAATTTAAATTATAGGAAATTGAATTCCTAGCATATATTATATTTGAAATTAATTAATTCATCTTCTTATATATTTAAATATAAAATTGGTTTAAATGATAATTACATTAATATGTTAAATAGAAAACTTAATAAACTAATATATAAATTAAATCAAATAATAATTAAATTAAATTATGTTTAAGAAATTTTTTTTGATTTCAAATTAAAATAAATTAATTAATTTGTTTGCGAGAAAGTTGTAATAAATTAGTAATATCATATCAGTATGATCATATCAAATATAGTCATATCAAGTATGATCATATCAAATATAATTATATCAAGTATGATTATACTATATTTTCAATAATATTATATTCCATTAATTTTTTTCTATTAAAATTTTTTCTTTGAATAATAGTATATTCAAAAATATGTGTTAATAAAAATTGTTACTTCAATACTTTTTTTTTGTTTACAAATTTAAACTTAAATTTTAATGCTTAATGAATTTTTTTAAATAATTCAATCTTAAAGAATAAATATATCAGCAAAATTTTCATTACTGTTATCTTATCTTTATTATTTTTTTAAAATCAAAAATAAGCCAAATCATTTTGTAATGATTAATTTATGATTTTGAGTAATGATTAATTTAAAAAGAAAAAAAGACTTTAAAACTTTGTATTAACTAAACGGCGAAAATTTTAATATTATTGTAAACGTTTAATTACAATTAGATATTCAATTCCTAATAATATAAATGATTTAAAAAGTTATTATTAAGAATATTAAATTTTATAATATTTTCTATTTCAAATTAAAATTACAATTCAAAAAGAAAATTAACAAAATTACAAATAATTTATTATTTAATAATTTGTGCTTAATAATAACTTTTATTTGAAATATTTTTCGTTTTTCGTTTTTTTTTTTTTTTTTGTTTCACATATATTATTTATATTTGAAATTTAAATTACAATTTGGTTAATTCTAAATTGAAATAATATTATATTTAAAGAAATTGAAAAAAAAGTTTTATTTCATTTTATCTTTTCTTTTTATTTCGTGCAACTTTTTTTTTTTGAAACTTTTTTAGACATTTAAATCTTTTTCTTTCATTTTTGATTTTTCATTTTTGATTTTTGATTTTTCATTTTTCGATTTTTCATTTTTTGATTTTTCATTTTTGATTTTTCATTTTTTCTTACTGTAAAATAGTATTTTTATTTTTTTGAGAAATTTCAATGATAAACATTTCAACTTAGTGATGTGATAAAGCATAGTTTAAATATTAGATTTTTTTAATGATGAAATTTGATTGGTTAATTTTTAATACTTTTAATGTATGAAAAAGGAGCAGAAAGAGAAAGAGAAGGAGGGAGAGGAAAAAGAGAGAGAGAGGTAAAGAAATAGTGCAAAAGAAAATGAAATTTAATTGTAAAAGATTTAATTTGCTTTTTCATTTACAAAAAAAAAAGAACAAATAAGCAAAGAAAATAAGTAAACGATAAAATATATTAAATTTTAAAATGAAAATTATCATCTCTTTCAAATTCCTCATTGTTATCATCATTATCATCGCCATTATTATTATCATTATTGTTATCATTATTGTTAAATTATTATTGTTATTTGTCATTATCAATAAATTCATCATTTTCCCCTTCTTCATCATTATCATCTATCATCATCATCATTTTAAATGAAAGCTATTATAACTTTTATGAGAAAAAAAAATTAAATGAAAATAGAATAAATAAAGAATAGAACAAAAATACAAATGAATGAAACGAATTTTAATTGTAAATTATTCTTTAAACATATATATATTTATATACATACATACATACATACATACATACATACATACATACATACATACATATACATACATACATACATACATACATACATAACATACATACATATATACATGTACATACATACATATATATGCCTACATACATACATACATATATATATTACTAAACATATATATTACATACACACATACATATATATGCCTACATACATACATACATACATGTATATGTGTATATTACAGACACACACACATACATACATATGTATGTATATATTACACACACACACACACACACACACACACACACACATACATACATACATATATACCATAATAACATAACAATCATTTCGATCAATTAAATAAATCTTTTTCCCACTTTTTTTCCTCTTCTTCTTTCTTTATTCTTTAAATAATATATAATTTTGTTTTTTTTTTCTGATATATTATTATTTTTAAATGTTTGGTTTAGAATTTCAATGAATTATATTTCTCTTTTACAATATTCTTTTTCGTCTATTTTTTTAATTCTTTTTTTATATTTTCTTTTTTTGACTTTTTCTTTTTCCATTTTTGCTTCTGAAAATTTCGTTATTTTTCACTAAATTGCAAATTATACGTTTTTTTTTTTGATAGTTAACATTTAAAATTATACTATTTATAGTTGATGGTTAGAAATTTAATCAACAACTTTTTTTTTTTTTGTAGAATTTATTTTGCTCAATAATTGATTGATTGATTGCATTGATTGCATTGATTGATGAGAAGATTATTTATATATGATGTGATGTGATATGACATGATATGATATGATATGATATGATATGATATGATATGATATGATATGATATTAGATATATGAGATTATAATTTATGAAAAGATTTTTAATTAAAATAATTAAGAGAATATTAAGGAATAATTAATATTTCTGTTATGAGAAGATATTATTATTATTATTATTAACCAGTGCTATTATTATTATTAGTACTATTATTGTATTTATCACTATAGTTATTATTATTATTATTATTGTCATTAGCCACTATTATTACTATTATTGCTATTACTATTATCACTATTATTATTATTATTATTATTATTATTATTATTATTATTATTATTATCACCATCATCCTATTAATCACTATTATTATTTTTATTATTCATTATTATTATTATGATTATTATTATTACTATCATTATTGTTATTATTATCACTATCATTGTTATCGTAGTTATCTAGGAATAATTTATAGAATAATATTTCTACAAGTAAATAGACATATATATATACGTAAAATGATGTTATTATTATTATTACTATCATTATTGTTACCATTATCACTATCATTGTTATCGTAGTTATCTAGGAATAATTTATAGAATAATATTTCTATAAGTAAATAGACATATATATATATATATGTATAATTATTATATATGCATAAAATGATGTATAATTTAAATGAAACAATTGAAAAAAATTGAAATTAAAAATTTCCTTTTTTTAGTTAATAATTACTAAATTCAAATTAATTATATTATTGTTAAAAATTAAATCAATAAAGAATTTTCTTTTCTCTTTTCTTTTAATTTATTTAAAAATTAATTGTAATAATAACCATTTATAATTATTATTAAAATAATAATAGTTATAATGATATTATTTGATAAATATTTTTATGATAAATTTAATTATCATCTCCTAATGAATTAATTGAAATAAATAATATATTCAAAACAAAATATCATACATATATATATATATATATATCAATTTTGATATATTATTTGATAATTTGATCAATATTGATTTTTAAAAAAAAAAAAAAGCCAATAAGAATACAATCTTTTCAATATTCAATTTTTGGCAATATTTTTTTTTCTTTTAAATTTTAAATATCAAATATGAACTATACAAATATAATCAATGTTTCGTTTTAAACGACTTCTCCAATGTACTATATATAAGATTGATTAGAATGAGAAAATGTTTAATTTTTGAAAGAAATTATATTTGCAAAAGTATTTCCGGTTAATACCGTAACCAATGTGACTATAAAATACATTTCGATGTTATGTATATAGGATAGATAGATATATTTGATAAAGAATGTTGTATGACAATATTGTAGATATAGAAGGCGACAATATGTCTTTGTTGTATGCGAACCGATCGGTTGACAGAATTTCGATAGACATTTGATGTATTTATTATAGTCATCATCGTTAGATCATGTGCAATGGAGCATATATATATATATCTTGAAATAATAAAATAGGCATGTTTGTTTTCAAATTAAGAATTAAATGACAATTCGATAAAATAAATGCCAATATGATTATGTTTTTCCATATATTTTCAATGATAGGTCAAAGACCTTTTGGCTTATAAAATTATATATCATTTTTAGAATGAATAAATAATGTATTGAAATAAAAATAAAGAAATGATAAATTTGAGAAAGGAAAAAGAAAATTCAAAAACAAAAGAAATTATCTTTTATCAATTTATCAATTTATTGTAACAAAAGAAATTATCTTTTATCAATTGATTGTAAAATATATAGTGTAATAAATTCTATTATCATTTTATCGATTATATTTCACGTTACGTACGTCAAAATACCAAATACCAAAAAATAAAAGATGATATTAATATCGAAATGAATGAATGAATATAAAAAAAAAAAAAAATAGAAAATAATTAGATATTAATTTTTCTATGTTAATAGCATATGATTGATCTATTAATCGGAAATCTATGATGACTAAAACGTATATCCAAATGATATTGTAATTGATGTAAATTTGAATGAAATGATACGATGTATCTGAATGATATACTATATATTTACGGTATTTAGCACAATAATATCAAATCGTTTATTATAAAATTGTTACTTAATCTAGTGACAATCGTGATAAGATTAACAGCAATATTATGAGTCTATGATATTATTTATAAATTAACATCCAATATTACTATGATTAATAATATTCGTACCATCATCGATAATATCGGTATTATGAATTAGTGATATCGATATTACGAATTAACAATAATGATATCCTGAATTGATGATAACACATCATGAATCGATGATAGAATATCATAAATAAACAATAACAATGTTATGAATCGAATAATATCGATATCATATATCGATAATATCTGATATATTATGCATCGATGATGTTGTCGGTACTATAGATCATGATGTCGATATTATGAATCAACGATACTAATAAAATGAATAGATGACAGGACATCGTGAAACGATGACAGTAATGTTATAAATCGAATAATACCGTATCGTGCAGTGATAGTATGATAACTACACATAGTAATACGATATCGTGCATCGATAATACTGATGTTATGCATCGATGATATCGGTACTACGCATTAGTAATACCGATAACGATACTGATATCACGAATCGATGATAGCAATGCGATATCATGCATCGATAATATCGATATTGCGGATCGATAATACGATATCGTACATCGGTAATATCAATATTATGTATCGATGATATCGGTATATCGGTACTATAAATCAGTGATATCCATATTATGAATTAAGTAATACCGATAACACAAATCAATGATACTGATATCATGATGCTAGCAATGTTATCAACTAAATAATACCGATATCATGCATAGATAATACTAATATTATACATCGATGATATCGGTACTATGAATCAGTGGTATCGATATTATGAATTAAATAATACTGATACCATGCATCGATAATACCAATATTATGCATCGATGATATCGGTACTACACATTGGTAATACCGATAACACAAATCAATGATACTGATATCATGATGCTAGCAATGTTATCAATTAAATAATACCGATATCATGCATCGGTGATACCACTATCGATGATATCGGTACTATGGATAATGATATCGATATTATGAATCAACGATACTGATTATATGTTTAGATGTTAGAACATCATGAATCGATGACAAAAATGTTATGAATCGAATAATACCGACATTATGTAGCGATAATACGATACCATGCTTCAATAATACCAATATTATGTATCGATGATATCGATACTATGGATCAGTGATATTGATATTATGAATCAACGATATTATGTGTTGCAAATATGATAGATTGATGATGCCGATATTAATAGCCAATGATACCGATATTATGAATCGATATAATACTGATATCATGCATAGATAAAATGGAGATAATTCGATGATTATTGATAAAAACTTGATTACAAATCCAAAAATAATACTTTCACCCTACAGCTGAATGCATATTATAATAAAATCACCTTTATGAATGAGAAAAAAAGTATACTGAATGAAAACAATGGAAAAGAAATTGAAATTGAAAATTAATTTAAATAAAAGTGATATTGATATGATAATAGATTGATAACTCTGATATCTACCAAAGCTTTTCTACTATTACTAAAAAAGTTTAAATTGGCAAAAATCTAATAATAGAAAGAAAAACGAAATCTTTAAATTACGAATTCTAATTAGAAATAATAATCTGTTGTTGAATATAGCGTAAAAATTTTTTGAAACAAAATTTCTCCTTGAAATAAATAGTACTAATTTATTTTAAATCCTAAAAATTATAATTCTTCGCACTAAACTCAATACATCGTCCGCTGTAAAATCAACTTATCACGTGATTTGACGTAGCTCACGTTGGGGCATATAAAAATTCCTAGTTTTTAATGATAAAATATTAGAATGGAAAAGAAAATTTTCATCCGCTCACTTAAGCCACAACCATGGTTTACCTTGATTGCTTGGTCTAGAACACAGGTATGTTGTCAATTTGCGACAATTATTTGATTGTGAATAAATTTTTGGCTAATTATACCTCAACCAGTAGGAAGCGTTTTTTCAAATCGTAGACTTTGGAAAAACTGCAGTGCGTCATTTGTAGTTGTGTTTGTTGTAGTTTGGTTGTGCACTGTTTTATTTGTAAGTTCAAAGTACGTGTGGCATGTGCGCTAATTAATTTATCACTTACATATAGCTTATCAAATTTAAATTGGATCTTAATATGATAAGATCACTGTTAGTTACATTGCACAAAATGTACAATCATAGATTAAAAGATTTTTTTATAAAGTTTCCTTTATAAGTTTTTATAGCTTGAAAAAGAAAAAAAATCCCTTATAGGTTAGAATACAATTAGCCAGAAACACATATTATACTATAATATTGAGAGAGACTGGTACTTGGTTCACTTGTGTCTCCTGAAATATTATTAACTATATAAAGTAGTAAGTTATTACTGCATACAAAACATTATATTTTCTATGATTCAGACTTAATTTTTTCTCGTAAGAATTAATCAGATTATTTTGCTGATAATCCGGAACTATTCTTCAAAGACATTTTATATTACGCCGGTAATTTCTACAACTTTCTTTTAGGAAATGCTAAATTTATCTGTTCAAATGATTACCCTAACTGTCTATATCTGTACTTATCAGTTATCAGATCTGCGATCACTTTTTATTTTGCGCTAACAGTTTTTGCAACACTCCTGAAGGAATGCTAAATTTGTCTCTTTAAATAATCAGCTTCACTAGTGTGGGTCCGAAATATTTATCATATCCGCGATCAGCTATCAATTACTCTTGAAAAACTTGATAATTTCGAACTTCAAGTCGACTTACTCAGTCGATTTTCTAATGGGTTTAACTCGTCAATGTCGCTGATGATTCTCATGAGATTACAATCAAATTATATAAATCATATAAGAAAGAGAAAACAAATTGATATTGCTATCTGCTGAACATTGTATTATTTTTCAGGTCTTCACTGAAGCTCGAAATTTCCTCGATATCTTGCGTATTTCTGCTTCTGTTACTTTGTAGAAACAAGCTTTTGTAATTCATTGTAAAAATTATGTCCGATTTAAGAATTGTTGCAAAACAATCAAACTATACTGTAAATCGGGAAGCAAGAGGTAATCAACATACACGGCAGGAACCTACAAGTAGTAATAGGTAAGTTCTTTTTAATGTATGATTAATATGTCGGAAAATCTCATGATATTAATTTGAAATTGATCATAGGCAATGGAAATTATCAATACATTCTGATTATGAAATACCTGATAACGGTTACATTACTACTTGCTACATTATAGTATATATAGTTCAGAGAAAGGTTTTTGATGTGAGCAATGAGACTGAAAAGAATGCGTTGTAGAACACTCGTGATTTAAATTATCACTATCTGAAATTGATCCTTTCATCAACAACTATTTATCCTTTCAACTTCTTTAATATATATTAACACTGTTTCGGATACTCATCATTATTCTCTGATTAGATATCCAATTATTATTAATCTATTAACTGACCATTGAGGAAGCTATGTAATAAAATAGTGAATTTTAGAAATTTACAAAGTATATATTGAACTTTATAATTCCGATTTCTAGGAGAGATATGGCTGGGCATTTCGGTCGTGGAAGAGGTAGAATTCAACGAACAACGTATCAAAGAAATGGTCCAAACCGCCACAATTTTCATAAAATGAGTAATAGAAGAGACGGAAATGATCCGAATTACAGAAAGCATATAATTCGCGATCCGAAATATTATGAACATCTTTTTATTAATGCTTCAGTAAATTTGCATTTTTTTCACAAATTTGCTCAAAACTTTTTGAATTACTGATAAATGGTTACTACTCATATTCATGAACTAAAACAATTAATTTTTCCTTTAGAATCGATCGGATCATGGTGGTATCAAATTCAAAGGTGAAACGTCAGAATGTGATATATGCTGTCGTGAATCCGACTTATTTGCTGTAGGACCTTGTTTGCATCCTATATGCATAGAATGTGGAATCCGACTGCGAATTTTATGTGAAAATGACACATGTCCAAAATGCAGAACTGTTATCGATGTGGTAGTCTATTTTCTTTTTCGTTGTTATTTTCTTTATATCTTATCTATTAAGAGACGACTAGAACTGTGATTAAAATGAAGTTCAAAATGCTATTTACTTGAAAATTATTGTGTACATTTTAATATTTCCCAGCTTTAGGCATATCTGATTTTTAGTCATGGTTTTGCAGGTAATGAATGTACTATTAAAAGGAGAAGTAAAATTTATATGATTGAGTTGATCAGGTCTTCTGTGAAAATTTTATGTATAGTTAAAATAACTTATATAAAATTTCAGTTATATTTTGTGCCATTTCCGGGTAATTGGAGTAATTACCAAATACCTCTTCAATACAGAGAGCACGAAAATGCTGCACAACACAAAATTAAATTGGCAGATGATTATGTTGCAGAATGTTACGATAGCTATTTATCTCATCAATGCTTAATATGTAAAAAAGTAAGTTTCAAATTCAAATTTTTCATTTCATTCTTGGATGTTATAAACTATTTCTTTTAAAATCAAATTAATTTGCAGGAATGAGAAACGGGTATTTGAGACGTTTGCTCAGTTGAATCAACATATGTATATGGTTCATCGTTTTGAATTCTGTGAAATTTGTGTAGAAAATTTAAACCTATTTACTCATGAACGAAAATTTTATTCACACCTTGATCTGGAACGACATCTTGAATTTGGTGATTCTGATGATAAGAGTTTTAAAGGTGCGTAGTTGGTGCTTATTGATTTGAATAGTTTCCCTTTGAGCGTCTTATCTGTTATTCTTAAAAATAGTTTCTAGTGCTTTTATGTACAAGAGATACATAACAGCTTAAAATATGTGTCATCTTTCATAAACAAATACAGACAAATTTTTGTTCATTTCTGTTGATATGTTAAAATTTAAATTTATTTTTGTGAAAACATGCTAGATTGGACAATACAGTTTGCCTTTTCAGGTCATCCACAATGTTTGTTTTGTGAAAAACGTTTCTTAGATGAAGAATTTCGTTACAAACATCTTCGCAAAGAGCATTTCTTTTGTCATATTTGTGATGTTGATGGACGAAGCAATTATTTTTTCCCGTAAGTTCTGTTTTTATTTTCCCAGTTCTTAAAAAGAACTAAATTTATTATGAAACACGAATATGTCTCGGTCATGTACTTGGATTTCATTATTTCAGGGAACATAAGGATTTGTTGGACCATTATAAAGCAAAACATATTATATGCGAAGAGGGTGAATGTTCGCATTTGGGAATAGCATTTCGAACAGATACGGAACTTAAATTACATAAGGTTAGTTTGATTTCAAATTTCTATTCAGAAATATTACATATAAAGCGAAATGAGTTTATCTTTTTTTTATTTTCATATTTTCACCTTACTTTGGAAGAATTAAGACAAATCTGCATCGCGATTAAAAGATTGACAATAGATTTTTATAACATGGAAATACATGTTTCCAGATATGTGGGAAGTAGAAATACAGCAACAATGTTCAAATTAATGCTAATTTATCAAGTCAAATTTAATATTAGTTTGAATATTATTATCTTTCGATTTGTTTATTTTTTTTTAAATGCTATTTGATTGCATTTGCAAAACATTTGCCTTTTATTGCTTTTTCAGAGTCGAGATCATGCAGCCGGTCCGCAGAAACTGAATTTAGATTTTCATTTTTCGGATCGGAACACGGCCGGATCTAGTCGGAATGGCAGAGCGACTCAGTCAGCACATTCTTTATTTTTTCAAGGCAAAACATTCCGAAAATAGATCAACATGAGCGAGCTTCATTAGAAAATAAGTTAGTTCTGAAATTGTTTTACAAAGCATTATTTTTCCTCTAATTCATTTTTTCCTCTAATTCATTTTTCCTCTAATTCAATGTGAACATAAGGTACGTTTATACTTATTTGCGAATTTGGAATAAAGAATTGGCGTAGTCGACTAAACTGTTTTGTGCCATTACCATTACCGCTTCTATGCCTCCATAAATTCTTTTCTCTGGAAAAAAAAATTGTTCGATGATTGCTTTTTATCGTGCTAATTTCTGTCGATTGCCTTCACCGCCCCATTTTTTCTTTTTGAGCCTCGTTTGGTTTTTAATTCATGCAAGCATCATATGTTCAATAAATTTTTTGAGAGATTAAAATTTGCTCCATAATTAATTGATGTGAAAATATTTCGAATTTTTGATAGCTATTACATATCATTTCATATTATTTTCAAAGTCTACAGTTTTGAAAAGATCTAAATTATCAAAGTTTTTCCTGTCAATTTTATAAATTTATTTTTTCATCATTAAAAGAGACATGCAAAAACATTATTTCAGGCCAGCTGTTCCTGACAGTACGTTGACTGTATCGTCAACAGAAAACGAATTAACTAAGTCATCTTTTCCAAATCGCCTTCCATCATTTACATTACAAGGTAGTGATTTCCCGTTTAAGTAAACCTACAGGAATTTCTGGAGTTTCAAATTCAGCAACCACATCTCAAGATAGCAAAAGTATCTCAAAATCTCAGAAAGTAATAAATGCGAGCAACATCAAGGCTACACCAAATTCTAACAAAGTAAGTAATTCAACTTGTTTTGCTGCAGTTAGATTATTTTGATCATTGTATAGTTTTTTGGAAGAAATTCACAAATTATAATCTCATTTCAAATTGCAAAACTGTTATCATTTTAGCCAGACGGTTTATCGAAGTCGTGGTTTATTGATGATGACGAACAATTTCCTCCTCATAGGACACATCCAAATACTTTGAACAGAAATAAACAACAAGCTTCAAACGGAAAGACAGAAATCTTTGCAGAAGATGAAGTATGAGTTTCTTGAAAAATTTTTTCTTTATTACTGAACGAATTTCATTTAAGAAGTTTGAATTAGATGCGTTAGGGAATGATATATTATTATGAAAACCATAGATTATTTATTTGTATTTAAAACCATGATAAGGTACTTGTTGACCAATCAGATTGGAATTTTACTGTATTTCAATTACATTTTTCCTTTTCGTATTCATGTAGCTATGTAATTTTAATTTGTGTAGGTTGAAAATAGTTCAAGGATATCAGCAATCGAGTCATCGTGGTCTAAAAGAATGAAAAAACCAGTGTCCTTAAGTAACGCAGCATCCGTACTAGCATCAAGCGATTTTCCAAAATTATCTGAATCTACAGTAGCAAAACCTATGAATAATTTATTGCCTGGATCAGTATGGGCTAAAAAGAATCGCTCTATCATGGAGGTGTTTTATTTTCTCATATTTTTAACAGGAATGGCGAGATTTTAAGCTTATGAGCTAGATTATCGGGTCTTTAATATGATGCATGTTCCAGCGTAGCTTGACTTCATGTTTGGACAGAATCATATTACTGACATTCCAGAAGGAACTTATTTGTGACAAATTCTGATTTATCTTATATTATAATTATTATTGCCGTTCTATATTTATAGATACCTCCAAGACAATTGAATTTATCTTCAACAACTTCTGTTACTTGTAACATTTCGGGAAGAAACAAGCAACTGCCTCTACCAGGTCTTTGGCCTCAAGAATCAGTACCCGAAACATGGGAAGATAGGGAAGATTCTTCTACAGTGGTTGTTTTTATATTGTTTTTTTTTTTTTTTATTTTCGATTAGTAAAGACGCTTCGTTTTTTGAATTATCTAAGTTTCAGTAAAATTTAATTCTTTTTTTGTTTTGTCTACTACTTTTCTATCTTTTCAAGGAACCACTGTCGAAAATGACTTTGAAAGACACAGTTATTATCAAGGACACGCCAAACAAAAAGAAGGCGAATAAAAAGAATAAAAAGAAACAGCAGGATAATTCTACTAAGAAGAAAAATCACCAGCTATCCGAAGTGATTATTTTTCAGTTAATTGATTACTGGATTCTTTTAATAAAAAATCCGAATAATTCAAAGTTTTTACAGGGTAAAAAAGGAAGATGGAAGACAAGACAGTTGGTGAATTCGTTGATCCTTTTCCTTCTCTCTCTCTCGTATTCATCATGAGAGTGAAACAGAAGAATCAAACGTGACAAGACCATCATTCAGTTTATCAGAAGTATGTTTGGTTTTATAATCTGTTTGGTTTTGTAATTGCGATGGAAGATGTGCGAATTGCATTCTCGAAGTTAAGAATTGGTAAACGATTCAAATGAAGTATTTGAATCGTTATAGTTAAAGCCAGAACATTAATTATCATGTTGTAAAGTTATCTGTGTTATTTATTACTCATTGCTCATAAAAAATAGCAGTTTCAGTTACTGTCATCAACCTTCTCAATTCTTAATAACATGACAATAAAAGAAGATAAAAATGAACCTGCGGAAACAATTGCTGCAGATTCAGTAAATAAAGCAACGATTGATACATCATTATTAAAAACCGTTCCGGAGCTTAAGCAAGGATTAGAAGAAAAAGTGTGTTTTTGAACAATTCACAAACTTTGATTATTTAACTCATTTCAGTGAATTCGCGTGGAAGTTTGATTTTTTTAATTTTTGTTTTTGCTAGCTAGGTTAATTTGTTTTCACATTAAATTTTGTGTAAATATTTCGCGATTATATTTTTTTACAGGAGAAGCAAATAGAAATTGCTGCAAAAAATTTTCCTAGTAATCTTGGCTCACCTCCCGGACTATGTTGTACGGATTTGGCGCCTCCGCCTGGTTTTGGTCCACCACCAGGTTTTTGTAATGTAGCATATCCAGAAATGCAAGTTTCATCGAATAAGGCGAGAAAATCTCCTGATGGAAGTATAGAGGTAAATGTTTCAGAGGAAGTAAAACATGGTAGTAATAAAGAAAGCAAAAGTAGCGGTAAATAGATTAGTTTGCTATTCTGTCACTTGAATTTTTTGAATTTAGAATTTCTATATTTCTTACTTTCAGTTTTGAAAATATGAAATATGTAAAAATGCTTTTTGTATCTTAGACTTGTCTTAAGGCCTTATCAAAATTTTTAGATTCACTAGATTTATTAGCTTCCATGTACAAGAATTAAGTATTATATAATTTTTTATTGGTGAACTCATCCTGTGCTTTGTTTTCCCGCTTTGTTATTCTTCATTCTTTCCCTATGAAATGCTGGTCTCGCAATCCATTTATCTAGTGAATTAAGTAATTGAAAAGTATTTATATAATTACTCGCAGAAAAGATAGGTAATTCATGTACGTGTTACTTTTTTGCGTTAAAATTAAATATTGCTCTTGCAAATATTGTCACTCACTTTGTATTTATTTTTTGAAAGATATACTGTTTGATCATGTAGGCTTTGTGAATTAGTTACTGCTTGAAAATTCATTCTTAAGATATGAACCTTCCAACTTCACTGATTTGGCATATCCAAAAAAATTTTGATTTATTGTTTCAAATTTTAAGCCTTGAGATGACATAACGTTTTATTTAGTTGTGTCATTTCATTCATTAAATAAAGATGTAAGATGTAATTTTAATATTATCACTTTCGCAATTCTGAATTTCCCGTTGCTTTTCTCAGACGGACATTTTACGCACAAATCGTGTCGTTTATCTTATTTATTCTCTATTAGCTCTTTTCCGTATTATTCTTTTGCTTGCAATTCAAAGCATTATTTGACAGAATCCATATTATGTTATATTTGATTACGAGATGAATAAATACTATAAGCAAATGAAATGTTTGTTAAGAAAAGAATTCGATTACTACTTCGTTTCCTGCTACTTTGCTTAAATAAGTTCAATAATATCAAAAGCATTTTTCCGAGAGTTGACAGAATTCCATAAAAAGTTAGGTTACATAAAAGAGAGAGATAAAAAATTATTGGCCTTTTTTTTTTTAAATATTGATTTTCTCCGTTACTGTTGATCATTCTATCATACTTTTGATGTTTGTCTTTAATTCTATTAAAATAAGCATAGATGCTAAAAATAAAATTAAATCAAGATGTTTTCCATATGAAAAGAAAATTTTCAGTTTTTTTTTTTTATTTTAAATTAAAATTAGAATTGATTGATTACGAGCAAAAATCGATATAAAAAGGAAAATTTTTCACAAAATTTTTGATTGAAAGAAGCTATCATCATCATTTCATTCAATCAAAATATCATCAAAAAAAAAAAAAATAGTGATAAAAATGTGAAACGAAAAAGGGGAAAAAAAAGGATGAAAAGTTAAAAATGCTACCGTAAAAGAGAAAATGATAGAGATAAAAAAAAAAAGTTATCATTCGTTATGTATGATTTAACGTATAACACTTTTTTCTTTTTTTTTTGTAAAAATATATTTTAGTTTAACATTTAAAAAAAAACCATTTGATTGAACGTATAACTGTTGAATATTATCGAATAATTTGAATGGAATGAAAATATATTTGAATATTATTTTGAATGAATGAAAAATATTTGAATAGCATAAATCTTAAAAAAAAAAACTATTCAATCTCATCGAATGTTTTTTTCTCTTTTTTCCTCTTCTTCTTCTTCGAGAATAAATTAATACGAGAAAAAGAAAAAAAAAAAGAGGGATGAGTAGTTTGAGATTAAAAAAAAAAGTTATGAACAACAAAATTTATTTTTATTTTTTTAATGCATACATGAAAATGAAAATCTTAAATAATATAAACAAACTTATGCATAAATAAATAAATAATATAAACAAATAAACTTATGCATAAACAAATAAATAATATAAACAAATAAACTTATGCATAAATAAATAGATAGTAAAATTGAATAAATAAATAACATTTTGGATATGAATTAAAAAGAAAAAAAATATTATATAAATGAAATATATACTTTTTTCTTTCTACATAAAAAATTGATTTCATCCTTTTCCATATTCTTTTTTTTTCCTTTCCTTCCTTCTTTCATTCTTCCTCTTTTTTTCTTAATATTTCTTATTTTTTCCATTTTTTCTTTTTTTCTTTGTTCTTTAATTGTTTTAAAGAATAATACATTAGCTTTGTTTCAATATGTGTTATTTATCAAAAAAAAAAAAAAAAAAAAAAGATAATGATAAATTGGAAAACGGAAAAGAACAAAGACAAAAGGGAAAGTTTGATAAAAATAAAAAAAAAAAAGATTTTTGACAAACTGTTATAGATAGTTAGGGAATACGAATGTATCATCATCTCTTGTCAATGTTTGAATAATCTTTGCAAGGCAAATTTCTTTTTTCTTTTTTTTTTTTTTTTTTTTGTATTCTATTTTGATTAATAAATGAATTTAAAATGGCAACAATTTAGTTGACATTTTAGTTATTATCAAATTTCATTTTGTTAATATAACAAATATCAACAAATGTTCGTTTCAAAACCAATTTTTCATTTAAAATAAATAAAAGAGAGAGAAAAGATGCTAATAGAAACGGATGGAAAATAAATAACAATTAATTTGATAATACAAAATAATAATAATAATAATAATAATAATAATAATAATAATAATAATAATAATAATAATAATAATAGTGATAATAATAATAATAATAATAGTGATAATAATAATAATAATAATAATAATAATGATAATAGTGATAATACTAATTGATTGATTCATTTAAACAATTTGTATTTCTTTTTTGCTTTCTTTATTTCCTTTCTCCCTCTCTCTCTTCTCTTTCTGTCTTTCCTTCTCTCTTCCTCTCTCTCTATCTCTCTTTTTAATGATATATATTTCTCGATTTCAGCAAATTTTTACGATATCAAAAGAAGTGAAGGATGAATTTTGTGAAAAACACGCGCTGATTATTAAAATTAATAATGCGTGAAATAACACGTAAGAAAAACACGTAAGAAATTTAATTCATACGTAATTTTGATTACACTAATCCTGTTGCATTTTTAACTTTAAAATGTGAGAGTGATTTTTTTCTTTTTCATTTTATTATTGATATTAAACTTATTATATATTCAGGTAAAGGTAATAGAAAAATTGAATTATCACCAAATATTTTTTATCATTCGTTATCATATTTTGTAATCAAAAATTAATGCATATTTTTATGAATTAATAAAATAATCATTTGAGAGAATAAATAAATAAAAGGGAAATGAATGAATTTATTTTAGGAGGAAGGAGAATGGAAAATAGGTAAGAAACGATAGGCAGATCGTCATTACCTGACAGTATTAGATTTTTCATAATAACACTCTAATATTGTTCAGGTAAGACGACAGCCATTCATTTTTCAATATATAGGTAATGAGAAAAAGAAATTAAAATTTTTGATAATGCTTAAATTAATTGAGAGAATTATAATTATATCATTTCTGGAAGTTACAGTAATAATGTTTCGAAGATTATTTAAATGTTAAGGTGCAAAGCAAAAAAAAAAGAAAAATTGATATCATTTTTCATAATACTAACATGATATCATTCTAGCAATACTAATATTCTAACATTTTATTCATTTCTAATTTAACTTTTTTTTCGATGAAATTTCATTTTGAAATTATTCAATTTTTTTTCTTATATCTTAAAATATCAAACATTAAAGTTTATATAATAAGAAATTAAATATTCCAAAAATAATTAAATTACTCCAATCATATAATTTTAAGTATTTATATTTAACGAATATTTATCTATTAGCTCGCCTTTTTTTTTTTTAAATAATCACCTACACATATATATATATCATTTTCCGGAAGTTACAGTAATAATATCTCGAAGATTACTTAAAAAACAATTTTACTGTATCTTACCGTAATTTATCATGTTCGTATTTATAATATTATTTAAAAGTAAATTTATTTTATAAAAATTTTGTATTTGCATATAATGAATGATAAATAATGAATAAAATATGATATATTGTGTAATATTTAATTTAAATTGCTCATGCATGTTTTAAAATTAAATAAAAATTTTGATATGACGATAATAATCTTCCATGATCGAGCATAGTTTATATCAAATATAAATTAACTCATTAATATAAATGAAAAATTCAAAATTAAACCTACTTCGAAAGTTCAATTTTAGTTTCGCCTCCTAAAAAATATTGCATGGGTATTTTTTTCTTTCATAAATTGAAATTTAATTAATTTAGGTGTATTTGAAAAAAATTTTTTCTTTTTTTTTGAAATTGATATTAGTTCTTTAAGCGCACCTAAAATGTAAATTTGAAAAAGAAATTTGTTACAATTTGTAAAGAGAAAAAGAAGAAATGAATTATTGAAATGAATTATATTTGTAAAATTTAATTTTTTTTAATTTTTCATTGTAAAATTTACTTTATAATAATAATAATAATAACAATAATAATTTATGACTATTTTCTCATTTTTCTTTAACTAATTCTACGAATTTATTCCAAATAAATTATGATAAATTTTGTTAGAATTTCTAAGATACTACAGTAAAATTATTAAATTAAAATAGCATTTAGAACTCGGAAAAATTAGTGCAAATATTTCATTCATGAAATTTATTTTTAAATTAAATAATTGAACACATGTGATTTTTATTCTGCTTGATTGATTTGATATGATAAAGAGTTAAGAAAGAAAAAAATTGATATGATAAAGATTTCAAAATATTGATAGGGAAAGAGAGGGAAAACATAGGTCATGAATTTTTATTATAAAATTTCAAGGATATGGCTTTCTTTTTTCTGCAATTATTATAGTTAAATTTAGATTTGAAAGATTGAGCCTGAATTTTCGAATTTAAACAAGCCTAAAATGTTATTGAAGAAAAAGGCCTAGAATATCACTGAATGCTAATTTATTTAACATGAATTTATATGTCTTTTCTCTTCTCGAATGTTAATCATTTACTGTAAAATGTTGTTATTTAAAATATAAAAAGTTGAATTATCGCCAAATATTCTTTATCATTCTTTTCTCGAATGTTAATCAATTCATTTGCAGTAAAATGTTGTTATTCAAAATATAAGCCAGACTTAAATAGCTATTTGATTATCTACTAGCCAAGAAGTCGCCAAAGAGCCAAGAAAAAAAACTCCATATTATGCTAAATAATCGAAATAGAAATTATTAATGAATATAAGATAATCAAAAATCTTTTTGATTCTTGTATCAATTCGAAAATATAATCTTTTATATTTGGCATACAAATGAGAATGAATAATATTATAACAATAAGAGCAATTTAATCAAATTGATATTTCATAAAATTAAAATAATTTTATCAAATATATAAAAATATTTGATAAAATTATAATATTCGAAGAAAAAAAATTTTTTTCTGATAATTTTTGCTTTTGTTTTATTCATTTAAATTTATTTAAAAAAAAAAGAGAAAATATGATAAATTTTTATCATTTAACTTTTAATTGATAATCATAGCTGATTATTATTATCATTATTATTATAATGCTTAATTATCATTTGAAAATATTTTAATAATTAAATAGCAAAAATCAAAAACGAATTTATTCGTTGAAAACAAAATGAAGAAGTAAAAAATTTTAAAGTTAATATTTAAAATTGATGAAATAAAAGTAAGCAAAAAAAAAGAATCGTGATTATCAACAAGAATGCTAATGATAATGATAATGATATAGTAAAAGGTTAATTTTATTATTTAATTCTTCAACTGATATATATTTATATATTGTATCGAAATAGGAGAAGAAGACGAAGAAGACGACGAAGAAGGAAGAGGAAGAAGAAGCTGCAAAAAAAAGCCCATCTCGATTGGTGATAATGATATGCAAAAATTGTTCAACATCTACCTTTTTTTCTTTCTCCAACCGCTCTTCTTCCTCTCATCCACCTTCTCGTACGCTATCAATCGAAAGAAAAATTCGAACGGGAAAAAGTAGGAAAAAAACATTTGATGATACTATTGATGATAATGATGATTGTGATGATGACGATGAGATGATAATAATGTGCTGATGATGATGATGATAATGTTGTTTGCGACAATGATGATAATGATGATATATGGTTGATACAATTTTGATATGAAAAATAAATATAAACTATTATTGATAATAATGATGATGATAATGATGATGATGATTATGATGTTTGTGATGATGATATTGTGATATACGATGGATAATGGTGATAATAGTGATATATGATGGATACTATTTTAATATGAAGGATAGATATAAAGTATTAGTGATAATAATGATTAGTGATGATAATAATGATAATATATATATGTGAACGGAATGGAAATGATTGATTAGAAAAAGTATAGAAAAAAAAGAAAAAAATGAGACAAAACCGTTCATCTTCCTCCTTTTCTTCATAACTGATTGCAAGTAAATGACATTTTTATGCTAGTTAGTAGTAGTATACCGTGCGAATAGAGAAAAAAAGAAAGAGATGAAATTGAAAGAGTAGAAATAACAATTATCATTATCATTATCATTCATTATTATCATTATCATTATCAATAAACTATTATTTTTATCATCTATTATCATTTTATTATAATAAACAGAAAATAAATATGCATTAAATGAAAGAAAGCAAGAAGAGAAAATGAAAATAAAAAGGAGGAAGGGGAGAGAGAGAGAGAGAGAGAGAGAAAAAAGAGAGGGAATAAGCATAAGGAAGGGATCTCAATTTGATGGTAACAAATTTCTTTTTTTTTTTTTCTTTTCAATTTTATTTTTTTCCTGCTCACTTTTATATTTCTTTGAATTATTGGAATTGTAGATGAAATTACATGGATGAATAAATAGATATATACATACATACATACATACATGCATACATACATACATTACATACATACATACATACATACATACATACATACGTACATACACATACATACATACATATAAGTACATGTACACACCTATATAGACATACAAACATACACACACCTATATACAAGTACATACCTTTTTTTGTATTTCTGAAATATACATAATTTTAGTAATGAGCATACCTACGCATATATATTTATATGAAATTTAAAATAAAAATATTAATAGTTATTCACATACATACACACACACACACACACATACACATATACATCTACGCGTATATATGTTTACACATACATAGACATACACACATACATACATGTAAACACCTGCATATAATTTTTACACACTTTTTCGTATTTTTGAAAAATTCATGCATAAAAATCTAGTAAAATACACATGCACACATACATACACATACACATTTATACATATATATATATGTATATGTCTGTATATCATACATGTATAGCTACATACACATACATACACATGCATACATACCTATTTATAAATACATATTTTATTCTTGTATTTCTAAAATATTTATAAAAATATTAAAAAGTCCACCTATACATACATATCGATACAAAAGTTTTAAACAAAAATATTAATAGGTCATAAAAGTGTATATACATGCATACACATACATACACACACATACATACATACGCACATACACACACACATACACATACATATACACAGGTACATAGACACACATATGATATATGCATATATAGCATATAATAATATGTGTGCATTCTTCCGTGTACGTTCGCATATATATATACACACTTATATACATACACACACATACACATACAATACATACGTACACACGTATACAGAATTTAAATAAATAAATATTAATAAATAAAAATATTAGTAAACACGCCTATATACATATACATGCACACATACACATACACACAGTCACATATAAACATACAATTTACATTTGTATGTAAAATTTGAATAAAAATATTAATAAATAAATATGCATATATAAAAACCCACTTACATACACACACACACACACACATATATATACATGTATACATACACATACATACATATATCACACATAGACATACATATATATGTATATATGCATACATAGACATCCCCACATACACACATACACACATACACATAGAACTTACATTATGAATGTAAAATTTGAATAGCATTAATAAATAAATACACAAATATGCAAATATGTTTTTCTTTTTTTTATTATTATTATTTATGAAAATAGGAATCGGAAGATATACTTGTTTGTTAACTAAGATGATAAAGAGATAAGAGATATTTTGATATGAGTGAATTGATGATTGATAATTCTATGATATATCATTTTTTATTTACTCTATAATCATTAATAGAAAAAAGAAAAGAAATAATTTAAAAAAATTTCAATCATGACCTTTTTATAGTATTCTATCTTATCTATGATTATGACTCTTTCATAGTAATCTTATCAATATTATATTATAACATACTTATCATGATTATGACTCTTTCATAGTAATCTTATCAATATTATATTATAACATACTTATCATGATTATAACTCTTCCATAGTAATCATATCAATATTATATTATAACATACTTATCATGATTATAACTCTTCCATAGTAATCTTATCAATATTATATTATAACATACTTATCATGATTATAACTCTTCCATAGTAATCTTATCAATATTATATTATAACATACTTATCATGATTATAACTCTTCCATAGTAATCTTATCAATATTATATTATAGCATGCTTATCATGATTGTAACTCTTTCCTAGTAATCTCATCAGTATTATAACCATTTTAGAGTATTCTTATCATGATTATTACCTTCTCA
Source organism: Dirofilaria immitis (assembly GCA_024305405.1). Lineage (NCBI taxonomy): Eukaryota > Metazoa > Nematoda > Chromadorea > Rhabditida > Onchocercidae > Dirofilaria > Dirofilaria immitis. The sequence goes on from JAKNDB010000098.1 coordinate 1,891,755, forward strand.
TGGCATATACTTAACAAATCTTAACTAATAATTTACTGAAACTTTATCAAAATAAGCATTATTTGTTTAAAATAGCAACTACAGAAAAGCATTTCTAAACTTATCATTTATTTTTTAATTTTCATAAATTATAATCGATTATTTAATTTTATCTAATTTGGAAATTCTTATCTTTTTCTTTTTGTTAGAGAAAAGATTTTATTATGGCAAAATAATATGTTTTAAATTTTATCAATGAAAAAAAATTATAATATTTGATAATGTTCTTTTATCATATTGCTAAAATTAGTAAAAAAAAAAAAAAGTGATAATAATATTCCGTTGATCATATTGATAAGTGAATTAAAATTTTTTTTCATTTAACTTTTATCATTCATTTCTTTCATTTAATAATTGTATGGGAAAAATTCTTTCATTTCAAATTTTATTAATTTTAAATAATTTAAATTTTTTTAAAATTTTAATTGAATTATTGCCAAAGAAAAAAATGGAAAAAATATAATTTATTATAATTGGAAATGAAAAAGAAAAAACGAAATGAAAAAATTTTTTATTTCAAATTTTATTAATTTCAAATAATTTAAAATTATAATTAAATTATTGCCAAAGAAAAAAAGATGGAAAAATATAATTTATTTTTTTAATTGAAAAGAAAAAAAGGAAAGGAAAAGGAAAAATAATATTACGAATGAAATTTTCTTTTGTTTTTTTTTTTAATTTATTTTTATTTAATTCATAATTGAATTAAATAATTAATTTATTATTATAATAAATATTTTGTAAACAAAAATTGAAAAAGAAAAACAATTCATATTAATGCTAAAAATATGCGTTAAAAAAAAAAGCGCCAATATGTTATTTAAATAAAATATGTTTATTTGTTTATTTATTTATTTATTTAGAATGATAATAATAATAATAAAATAATAACAAAGTTAGAAATGATATTTAATATTTGAAATGATAAATGGATAGATCTTTCTTTCCTTTTTTTTTTTTTTGATTTTCGAATTGCACCGATTGGTTTAGAATGAGGAAAAAAAAAAAAAACTTATTGCAAACTAAATACATTTGATTGATATGATTAATGTATGTATGTATGTATGTATGTATGTAATGTATGTATGTTGTGTATGTATGTGTGTGTATGTGTATGTTACTGTATACCTTCCTATCATTTATATCTTCCAATCAAAAAATACTGAATTTTAAATTAATTATGCGCCTACTAACAAAACAGAATGGCACCAAAACCATAAACATTTCGTTGCTATTATATATATATCATTGAATGCGAAAAAAAAAAAAAAAGAAAAGCGAATCGCTAAAATCGCTAAATTGGACGCAAATGTAAAAATAGGGAAAATCGCAAAATTTTATTTACAAATAAATTATCAAAATTTTTACGAAATAATTTTTATTTTTAATAAAATTTACAAATTTTTGATTTTAAATTTATAATTTTTAAAAAAAATTAATTTATTATCATTCTAAATCAATGATAATTTGATAATAATTTGATTTACGTCGAATAAAGTTTATTTATGTGTTTTTTTGCTGATTAAAATTTCTAAAAACTTGATATTAATTTGAATTAATGATTATTTGATAAGCTACTCGCTTCTTTTAATAGATAACAATTTGATTTATCTATATGTTTTTTGTTAAGTTAAATTTCTGCTAACTTGATATCATTCTAAATTAATGATAATTTGATATGCTACTTGTTTTTTTTTAATAAGGCTTACATATTTTTTTTGAATTAAAATTTTTAAATGTTTGGTATTATCCTAAATTAGTGATAATTCGTTAATCATTTTGATTGACTTCAATAAAGTTTGAAAGTATTTTTAAATTTGAATTTTTAGAAATTTACTACTATCCTGAATTAATGATTACACTAGTTATATTTGTTAACCTGAAATAATTTGTCTTAAAAAAGATAATTATGGTTATAGTAAATCTTTGAAATAATCTTATGATGATATTTCATTTCTATTATCACCATTTATGATACATTCAAAAAAATAAATTTTTCTCATTTGATAATTAATTTATTGTAAATATAGAATGATAATAACAATAATAATATGATAATAATATCTTTTCATATCACTTCCATTTTTTTCCTTTGATATAATATGATAATATTTTTATTTTTCTTATTCAAAAATGAAATGAAAATGTAAATTAATATTTGAAAATTTGAAATAAACTTCAACAATTATCAGCCAAATTATCAATGTTTATGTTCTTTTTTTTTATTCCCAAACATCAAAACAGAAGAGAAAAAGACTTTTTTAAATATTTTCTTTTTAAATATCTCAAAAGCTTTTTATTCTCTCTTTTTTCCAAAGAAAAAGAGAGAGAGAGAATAAATAAATTTTGAATTTTGCTTAGATCATTTCTTTTTTTTTGATTTATTATTCATCTTATGGGATGATAATTATCCTTTGAAATTTTTAATAATTATTTTTTAATTTTTGAAAAAGAAATGATTTTATTAATCGATTGTGACAGAATAAATGATTGGTTAAAAAAAAAAAGTGTATTATATATATGATTTCATTTTTTTTTTTCAAATTTTAAATACTACCGTAGTCCCAGTATAGATTAAATTTAATGGATTAGATATGAATACTTTATTAAAAATGTACATAAATAATAATAATAAATATACTTTAAGAATTAGAAATTAAGAATATAAATATATATTGGAATTAAATATATTTCTATAAGTGGAAATTAAAAATACTTAAATGAATCGTATCAATTTGAAGAAAATTGATTATTTAAATTATTCGAATTGAAAAAAATATAAATTAAATTAAATAGAATATTTATGAATACTTTATTAAAAATGTACATAAATAATAATAATAATAAATATACTTTTAGAATTAGAAATTAAGAACATAAATATATATTACAATTAGATATGCTTCTATAATTGGAAATTAAAAATACTCAAATGAATCGTATTAATTTGAAGGAAATTGATCATTTCAATCGTTCAGATTATCTCATTTTCCAATTCTATAGTAGTCTAATTAATCTAATTCAAATTAAAACAAATATAAATTAAATTAAATTAATTAGTTATGAATACGTGTTAAAAATACGCATAGATAATTATAATAATAAATATATTTTTAGAATTAGAAATTAAGAACATAAATATATATTACAATTAGATATGCTTCTATAATTGGAAATTAAAAATACTCAAATGAATCGTATTAATTTGAAGGAAATTGATTATTTCAATCGTTTAATTTATCTCATCATCATATCCAATTCTATAAATCAATTAATTCAATTAGATTAAAAAATTATAAATTAAATTAAATAGATTAAATATGAATACTTATTCAAAATATGCATAGATAATATTAATAGCAATAGTAAATGTCTTTTTATAATTAGAGATTAAGAATATAACTATATATTATAATTAAATATACTTCTATAATTGGAAATTAAAAATACTTAAATTTAAAAAAAGTAATTATTTTCAATATCTTTCAAATTATCTCATTTTTTAATTCTGTAAATTAGTAATTTAATTCAAATCAAAAAGAAAAATCTTTCTTTTATTTCAAATTAATTTTAGTAATTTTGAAAAAATATTATCGAAAAAATTCTGTGTGAAAAATTTAAAATATTTTCATTTCCTAAATTCATATTTATCTGAAAGAAATGATTTTATTCGTTTTTAAATAGCAATTAATTAAATACAAATATTTAAATTTAAAATTTAATACTTAAATAACAATCGATCAAATAGAAATATTTAAATTTAAAAATTTAGTACTTTTATACGAGTATAGTAATGTTGGTTTTATCATGTTATTACAAATATTGTTTAACCTTTAACCTTATGTATTGAAACTTATGAGAGGAAAAGCAAAGTATAAAAAGAATCTACAATTCGCTTCTAACCTATTCGGAAGATAATTTTTTAAAAATTTATTGAACAGATTGGTTTACAAAGTAATTTCTTCAATATACCTTTCAAGAAGTTAGTTTTTCAATAAACCTAAGGAAAGTTGACCTTTCAATAAAATTCGAGTTTTAAATAAATCTGGCGAGAAGTTGGTTCTTCAATAAAGCTGAAGAGAAGTTAGTTTGTCGCGTGATGAGTTAAATTTTTCAATAATATTCTCGAAAAGATAGTTTTCTGATAAACTTGACGAAAAGTTGGTTCATCAGTAAACCTGGCGAGAAGTTTATTTATTGAGAATCAACATGCGAGAAGTTGATTTTTCAGTAAAACTCTCGAGAAGATAGTTTTTGGTAAATTGCTTTTACAATAACCTTAATTTATTGCGGAAAGTTAATTTTTCAATAAAATTCTTGAGAAAGTAGTTTTCTAACAAATCTGCCAAGAAGTTCTTTTTTAAAGAAATTGGATTTTCCTATAAACCTGGAGAGAAGGTAATATTCCAGTAAATCTGAAATTGATTTTCCAATAAATCAGAAGGAAAGTTAATTTTTCAATAAACCTGAGAGAAGATAGTTTTCGAATAAACTTCTCAGGAAAGGTAGTTTTCAATAAACTTCTTGAGAAAGACAGATTTTTCAATAAATCTCTCGGGAAGTTGATTCATCAATAAACCTGGCGAGAAGTTAGTTTTTCAATAAACTTCTCGAGAAAGACAGTTTTTCAATAAATCTCTCGGGAAGTTGATTTATCAATAAACCTGGCGAGAAGTTAATTTTTCGAAGTTAATTTTTCATTAAAACTTATCAGTGAAATATTATCTCAATAATCTATTAAACTAATACTTTTTCAATAAAAATTATTATTAAACAGATTGCTTGATCGAGAATTTAAACAATGTTTTAACAACTAAATCAAAACAAAATCAGAATCAGAAAAAAAGTAAAAAGTAGAAAGGAAAGGATAGATAGAGAAGAAGAGATAAATGATAAAGAGAAAGTTTCTCTCTTCCAAAAAAAAAAAAAAAAATAATCATATTGTGGAATGAATGGATAGATACATAGCAATTGCCCCTTCTAAACCATATGTCTTTTTATGTGAAAACGATGGACCGCAAAATATGTTTTTTGCTTTTTTTCCTATCAATGCCAATATTGATAGGTGATTGCAACCACATGCATCATTATTATCAATATCGATAATGGTTATATCATTATCATTAATATTAATAAGCAATATATCGTAGAATTGTATTATTAGTATTATTGTTATCAACATAGCCATTATATTTCTAATAAATTATATCACCAGTATCAATATTAACTATTCATTGTATCATTATCATTAACATTGACAGCAATTGAATCATTATCACCAATGATAAATATTTGCTATACCATTATCATCAGTATTGACAGTACAATTGTATCACTATTATCAATATCAGTAATGACTAAATCATTATCAATAATGATTAAATCTAGTATCAATATCATTCTTATCATTTCTCTTGCGGTTGTGTCATTATTCTTGACATCAGTTCCTTATTAATCTACATGCATCATTATCATCAGTATCAATATTACATATATCATTTTAAGTAATATCAGTAGTATCGTAGAATTGTATTATTAGTATTATTGTTATCAACATAGCTATCAAGATCATATCACTAGCATCAGTGATATCTTTGTGACCAACATATTCGCTATTATCAGTATGCTAATATTGTCTTTATAGCTATGTGTAATAAACATTCCTTTTATAGTTGCATCATTCTCACTAGTATCAAGATTATCTTGATAATCAAATACATATGATTATCACTAAATGAATATCACTCTTGTAACTTATCATCAATATCAGTATTAATTCACCAATCACATGTATCATTATCATTATATCAACATTAATCTTATAATGCATTCATTCTTATCACTATTATTAGTATCATTTTTAAGTCATAACTATTTTACCAGTATCAATATTACTTTTATAATCATTTGCATCATTATCACTAATATTAGTATCATCTTTATAACTTATCATAAAAATTTCATCCTTTCATTTGCACCTTTTTATATCAATATTGTTTTTATTATCAATATTCAACATCATTGTTACTAGTTGCATCATCATTTTATTACTAATATCATTGGCAATCATTGCAATCACATAACTCAATATCATATTTATCATTATCAATTATCATCATTATCATTATCACCAATAGAATAGAATTCTTTATCAAAAGAACAAGGATATTATTAAACACTTGATCAAAATTTAAAATCAAAGCTACTATACCATATCATATGATCGAACTATACCTATATAATATGATCAAATTCGTCATCAATCATTATCGATAAAATCGATTGAATCAATTCAGATGAGCTGTTGTAATGTTTAAAGAGGAAAAAAAGTGAAAAATATGAATAAAAGTTTAAAAAAATTTTTTAACAAAAAGAAAGGAAAAGAGAGGGAAGAGAAAGAAAGAGGGAGAGAAAAAGAGAAAGAGGAAGAAAGGAAAAGTTTGCATTTGCAATAAAAATCTATATATCATATAATTTTAAATTCATCAAAAAGTTTTATCATCATACATTTCTTTTTCTCTTTTCTATTTTTCTTTTCCTTTTTCCCTCTCTCACTCTCTTTCTCTCTCTCTTTCTTTTTTACATTCTTTTTACTATAAATTGAATAAATTTGTACAGTTTTTTTCTTTAAATGATAGATATACTTTTATATCACTAACATTGATCTAACTTTTCATTCCCTTCTTATATATATTTAAAAAAATTACTTTCCTTTTTTTTCTTTTTTTGATTAAATTCTTTCCTATTTACGATTTACAGTATCTTATCATTTTATTATCAATAATTGAAGAAATTGATAAATAACGGATAAATAGCATGTGATAACAATATATGATATATGCAAAGAAAAAAAATCGAGATTATTCGAGAAAAATATGTAAACGAGAAAGAAATAATAAAATTGCGTTAAAAAAGCCTTTATCGTAAGCAAAATGTAGAAATATGATCAAATAAATATGACTCATAGAATATTAATGCATTAACTATGCTATCATATCAGCTATATAATTCAATGATATTAATTGTATTATCATATCATTGTATATATATATATATGGTATTTGTTACAGTATAATGTAATTTATAATATAATATTTTGTCATATCGTGAATATTTCTTACAATATCATAATTTTCATTATATATTTTTATATCATATATGCGGAAATATCTATTAAAATATCACAATTCATGATATTATATATTTCCATACGGTAGATACTAATTACGGTATCATAATATACGGTAATATTTTCATGCCACGTGTTATTTTCCAAAGTACCAATTAAATTGTAGTATTATAATTCATAATTACAGTATCGTGGTATTGTCACGTATCATGATTACATATATACATTTTTGCTATATTATTATGCAATATTATGATAATACACAAATCAATAAAATTATGTACCTTCAATATTTATCGTGAAAAAAATTTTATTTCAATGTCTTAACAAAAATCTACTGGTATGATAGGTTATCACATCTTAACTATATATCTCGAGAGTTAAGTATGATAACTCTCGAGATATTTTTCAATTTTTAATGTAAAATTTTGAAAATTAAGCAATGCTAAGATATATTGCTTTAATAAAACTTATAAAAATTTATCAAAATTCTTCAAAATATATCAGTACTATTTTGTGAGAGAAAGAGGAAGAAAAAGAGAGAAAGAGAGAGAGAGGGAGAGAAAAGAAAGAAATAGAATGGAAAATAAGGAAAGAGAAATGAAATAAAAATGATATAAAAATATCGTTTTTAAAAAAAAAGTATAAATTTTATTGATTAAAAAAAATTTGAAAGTTGTATAAATTTGATCAGAGAGATAATTTGTGAAGAAACGAATTTACGAAATGTTTAAATATTACTGATAAGAAAAGTAATGAAAAATTTATCATCATTTTATTATCATCGTTCTATTATTATTGCTGTCGATTTCAAATTTTATTTCTCTCTCTTTTTTTCATTTCATATTTTTATTTTTTTGTTATTTCCTATTTTTACAATTAATAATTATTTTATTTAAAATTTTTAAATTTATTAATGATTAGGTTTGATATTTTTGATAATAGTTGATAAATTTATACATGTCGAAGGAAAAGTTCTAATTTAAAAAATTATACAATTTTATTCGATTTTAAATATATTTATTTATTAGCTTATTATTTTTGTTATTTTTTATCATTGATAAAATTTAATTCAATTTTAAAATGATAATAATGATAATTAAGAATAAAAATTAAATTAATTATTTGTTACTAAATTCTTTGAATTTCCTTTTCTTATCACATTCATTATCTTTTATTTTATCAACAAACAGTTAATTGTTAAAAGTTTCATTCTCGATCATTTTATTTCTTTCATCTATTCCGATAAAATGAAAAAAATAAAAAATTGAAATGGAAATGTCGAGAATGATGTTGCCAAAAATAACAATATTATATTTATTTATTTTTCTTCATTAAATACTCTATTGTTTATTATCATTTTATTGAAATGATAATTTAATTTGTTCAGTTATTAATTAATTATTTATAATTGATAATTTTAAGTAATAGAATTAAATAACTGATATAATCAATTAAAATATTTCAGCTCATTTCCTCTTTTTTTTGTTGCAAATTAGCAAATATTATCATTGAATATCAAATATCAAATGCCATATGTAATAATAATAATAATGATAATTTTAATCAAAAATAATCATTCAAAGATAAAACTTTTTCTGATCTTGTAAAAGCATAATGTAAATGATAATAAATACTGAATAATCGATATAATTTGAAATGATAATAGATATTTGTTAAATGAGGGATTTGATTTTAAAAAAAAACTATTTTAATAAAATTTTTATAAATCATATCAGTAAATTATTATCATTTCGTGCTATCATATCATTTCAATTAAAAATATTTCTACATATAAATTATAGGCATGATAAAAAGAGATAAACATGATGATAATAATTATTTAAAAAAAAAAACGAATAATCTAATCGATGATGATCTCTACTTATTAGATTACCTGCATTTGTTTGTTAGTAAAGAAATCAGAATTAATGGATACTTAAATACTTATTAAATAATTAACTTAATTTGATTATAGAAAGGTATGAATTGATAAATGAATGAAATAAATTTTTGTTATGATAATTGATAATTTATGCTTAACTAACTTTCTGATAATTCATGCTTAATTGGCTTCAGCAATATTTTATAATGAAAATAATCGCTGATCAATTTGATATTTATCTTATAATTAGTTTAGCTAGTTAAGTCATGAAAAGATAACATGATAATATGTTTAAATGATAATTTATAATTCATTATATTTCATGTAAATGATAAGAGGAAGAAAAATGATTACTATTGATGTATGATCAATTTTAACGCTGATAAATGAATAATCAATATGATGAATCTATCGTAAAGAAAAATGATTATTATTGATATTTTAGCGCTGATAAATGAATTTTGATGATCTATCTTAAACGGTCGAATTTGATAATCTGTTTTTTTTTGCAGTTTAGACTAGGTGATAAGAAAAGCATGAATTAACAATAGATTTCAATATAGCTTTATCGAATTAAAATCTTTTATCAATTTTATCAATCAATACATTAATCAATAAATATCAACAAAAATTTTTTAATTAATTTATTCAACTTAAATTTCACAAAATGCCATTAATTTAATTAAAAACATTAAAGAATTATAATACATAAATTTAGTCAATTTTTTGAATTTTATTTATTAAATTAAAATTTGAATTCCTTGAATATTAATATTTGCAAATAAAAGAAATAAATATTGAAATGATAAATTTTAATTGAAAAATAAAACTTTATCAATCATTACTCCAATAATGATTAGGCAATTGATATTATTGATATAATCATTATATATAATTATCACTCTTGATAACCTATAGAACTATCACGGAGAAAAAACCAATTAATTAACAAAAAATGAAGTCATAACTGGGCCAAATTATCAAAAATTATTATCAGAAATTTTTATCACAATTTGATAAAATCAAGAAATAGGAATTTTTAATTATCACATTATATCAATTAATGATATTTGATTTCCTATTTTAATTAAGTGATATTTAACATTTCTAATTCATATTTATTTGAAATATGATGAACAAATATTTTGAAACGATCATAAAAATTTTTTTTACATATTTAGAAAATGTGAAATATTTAAATGAAATTAATACGTCAAATTTTAAACGCTGATTTGATAATTTAGTTTGAATCTTTTCTTATCATTCATTTATCTTTTTATCATTTATTAAATTTATCACTAATTTCAATTGATAACACATTTCATTTAAATTTGAATGAAAAATATCTTTTCTCATCATTCATTTATCCTTTTTATCATTTATTAAATTTATCACTAATTTTAATTGATAATGACATATTTCACTCAAAATTGAATGATAATTTAGTTTGAATGAAAAATATCTTTTCTCATCATTCATTTATCTTTTTTATCATTTATTAAATTTATCACTAATTTTAATTGATAATAACATATTTCATTTAAAATTGAAAATAAAAATAAATTAGCAAAATTGTCGGAAAATAATTTAATTAAAAAATTTTTGTTTTTAGAAAATTAAAATTGGAAAAAAATGAAAATATTTGAAAATATTCAAATTTTTGTAATAAAATTTACAAAAAATATTTTAAAATTTTGCGTCATCGAAATGGCATAAAATTTTAAAAATTACGGAAAAAAGAATTTTTTTAAAATTTTAAAAGTATTTGAAATAAATGTATCATATTATCCGACAAAATATATATATAAATAATCAAAATATATATAGTTATTGATATAAGCAATAAAAATTTTTCCAATTTTCATTCTTATCAATACGATTCATCAAATTGAAAATTTGATAGAAAAATGAATCAATAATAGGAGGATGCAAAGAAAATTATCATTTTGCAAAATTGATATATCATTTGTAAATGGAAAAAAATTTTGTGATAGCAATTGAACTTTCATATCAATTATCATTTCTTGACTTTAGAAATAATAAATCGGTGATAAGCTTGACTTCAGAAATAATAAATCGGTGATAAGCTCCGGAAATATATCACATTTTCTCGATTTCAATTAACTTAGAAAATAATATGAATTTAGCATACTCTATGAGTTCTAAATTATCGAATATTTTATTTTACTATGAATTTTTCTACTTCCTATTTGAATCATTATCAAAATATCAGTAGCCTTATCAAAACATCTAATTTGTATATTTTGTAAAAAAAAGAATTGTATAAGAAATTATCACATATCAAATCTCTTATCATAGCATTGACCTTATTGTTTTAATAATTTTTTTGCTTTTCGTTTTTTTTTTAAATATATGATCAAATTCAATTTCAACTACCATATCTATTATATATTTATTATTGATATTTTTTCCAATTTAATACTTAAAATGATAAAATTTAATTAAAATCATATCATATCAGCTTTGATAATTATCAGAGTTTTTACATTAAAAATCAAAAATGCTTATCATATTTATCAAATTTTTCATATTAATCATTGATCGTTTCATGGAAAAAAATTAATCAATCATTCCATGAACGATTAAATTTTATTTAAATAATAAATTATTGAATTAAAATTAATAAATTGTAGCAATATTTAACAATAACATTTTATGCTTTCATAATTTTTAAAAATACATTCTCGAATACGATATTTTATACATTCTCGACATGCGATATTTTATACAATTATTTAATCATTTATGATCAAATAAAACTATTATTTATATATATGAAATTAATCAAAAAAAAAGAATATACGATATTTTACAATCATTTAATCATTCAATAATCAAATAAAACTTTTAACAAATATATAAATAATTTGATACAATTATAATAGAAAAATGATGAATTAATGAAATTTAAATTATTAAATACATTTTATCATTATCACTTTTTTTTTTATCAAATTTCGTCATATAAAAAAGAAATTATTTTTATTAAAATATTTTAATCAAAAATTGAATAAATTTTGAAATGTATAATTTATACAATTATAATACAAAAAAAAAGAAAACGAAATAAAAAAGAAAGAAATAGTACGAATGATGAAAATTAATTATTTTTTGATAAAATTCTTTTTAAAAAAGCCATTTCAAAGATTTTTTTTTGAAATATTTCAAAATTACGAAATCATAAAATGTATTTTCATAAATAAATTTTAAAGACAAATGTCCTTTTTTTCTGGATGGAAAAAGCAAAAAAAAAGTTTCGTCCTATTTTCTTCTTTTCCATACATATCATAAAATTTTCATCAAAAAAAAAAAAGATGAAAAACTAAGTGAAAAATTAGGAAACAATTAGGAATGAAAGAAAGTTTGATAGAAGAGGAGAATGAAAAATTAGTAGCAAAACATAGGTAGTCGAAAAATTGCAAATTTTGGGAATGAAATTAGTATCATAATCTAAGTAGTCGAAAAACTATAAAGTTCGGGAATGAAATTAATACTATAATCTAAGTGATTGGAAAACCTCAAATTTCGGGAATGAAATTAGTACTATAATCTAAGTAGTCGAAAAACTATAAAGTTCGGGAATGAAATCAATATGACAACCTAAGTGGTGGAAAAATTACAAATTTTGGGAACGAAATCAATACCATGATCTAAATGGTCGAAAAATTGCAAATTTCGGGAATGAAATTAATACCATAATCTAATTAGTCGAAAAATTACAAATTTCGAGAATGAAATAGAAGCGAGGTAAAGTAATAGAAAAAACAGATAAATGAAAATAATATTATTATCGAGAAGAAAAATCAAACAATTGATCAAATTGTTAAATTTTTAATCATTTATCATTATTTTAAATGAGAAATGTTAGAATTAGAATTGATAAAATTATTCGAATTGATTATTTTATATTACAAATTAATCAATTTTAAATTTAAATATAATTTTATTTTAATTTTTAAATATTTTATCACAAAATATGCTATTTTATCATTTAAAATTCTAACAAATTTTGTTATGCCACAATAAGCTATGATAATAAATTGATAAAAAAAACAACAAAACAAAAATGATAAGACGAATTTTTGTCGAAATCTTAATAAAATAATAATGCGTGAAAATATTTTGATTGATAATGGAAATAAAGTGAGAAAATTCAGTTGTTCAATATTTCGAAATGATAATTGATAACTTTGTTATAAAATTTGCTATATTTATTATCAAATACTAATTTATAGACTCCAGGTTCGGTACATAAAACCTGAAAATATATTTATTAAGAATAAAATTAATTTTAAAAATATTCCACTAAAAATTAGCGTCATTAATAATGTTTAAATAATTTTATTAAGAAAAAAGATCTTATCAAGTTTATTTTCTATTTAATAGTATGATAACATATGACTGCTAAAGAAATTAAATTCGCTAATTTCTAAATTAAAAATCAATTAATTTAAAATATAATGATATTTAAGTAATTAATTTAAAATATAATAATATTTAAGTAATTAAATTAAAATATAATAATATTTAAGCAATTTGAAATAAGCAAGGAAATTAAAATTATCAATGATTTTTTTTCTCATTTTTGTTTTTGATCAATCAAATATTATCTCCAAAAGTTTCTTAAATTTAAAAATAAAAAACAATTCGAGAATCTGATAATATTTATCATGATAAAAAAAAAAAAAACATACTTTACCACTTTCAGGAACATATGGTGTTTGAAGACGAAATTTTGGCCAAATAACAACATCATTATCGTTATAATGGTGATTATTATTATTTCCATTTTTTGAATTATTATCAGATCGTATGATTGAAAAATCGATATCACCACTTTCAATTCTCCACCACCATGATAATTTTCGATTTGGATTATAACCTAAAATTAAATTAACATTAATGTTTCATTTATTTTATTTCTTTTTTGATTTTTCAATCGTAAGATATGATCTGATCAATCGTAAGATCTAGTTATTATCATATACAATATTATTTTTGCTTGATAAATTAATTTATATATGATATGATTTATTAAAAACAAAAATTAACCTTCCATAATTACTGAAACAAAATTTGATGAACGCGCAGATATTTTTAACTTTTCTAACTTTGATGCTGGAATATCATTTGATGGATCATATCTGAAAAAAAAGAAAGAAAGAAAGGTAATAATATTTTAGTAGTACGTAAAAAGTAAAATAAATTTTTGCATAATTAATTTATTTTGATTAGTTGAAAGGTATAAATTATAATTATTATTAATTTAAATAATTAAAATTAAAAAAATCGAAATTTTCATTTAAACTTTTTTTTTTAACTTTTATACGCGCAACAACACATAAATTAAATTATAAAATAATTTAGATTTTTTTATTTCCAATTATAAATATCATAGTTGTTTTTTAAATAAAATTAAGTATTTTAAAATAGAATTGTAATAATTTTATCAAATTTTGATATTTGTTAATGACAAATATTTTCTTTATCATTTCACTAACAAGCAAAATTTATGATTCAATGATTCATGATTAATGATTTGATGATAAAAATATTTTTGACATTTGAGAATGGAAATAAATTTAAGCGATATAAGAGAAGGAATGTGTGTAAGATTGATAAATATTGATAATTATAAGTGAAATTACCTAAAACTTTTCGTAACATTATCACTGATACGTATATATCATCATCTTATTAACAAGCAAAACTTATGATCAAGTAACGAATAATGATAATTTCTAGTTAAAATTTGGTGATAAAAATATTTATAATAAAATATGATTAATGATAATTTCAAGTTAAAATTTGGTATTAAAAATATAAGCAAATTCAGGTAATATAAGAGAAGGAATGTGTTATATAATTAATTGATAATTATCATAAAATTACCTAAAATTTTCCGGAACTTTATCACCTACACATATATATCATCATCTTATTAACAAGCAAAACTTATGATCAAGTAATGAATAATGATAATTTCAAGTTAAAATTTGATGATAAAAATATTTTTAACATTTGAAAATATAAGTAAATTTAATTAATATAAAAGGATGAATGTGTAAGATTGATAAATATTGATAATTATAAGCAAAATTACCTAAAACTTTCCGGAACTTTACCACCCATACGTATATGTCCAAATGGTGTTTCTGCTTTACGTTTACCACCCCAATGTTCATATAATACATCTTCATCGATATATTCTTTTAATTTTTCTTTCCAATCAATACCAAGTATTTCAATTTTTTGTTGTGTATGTTTTGAAAGATGTGGACTTATTAATCCCCATATCATACGAAAAAATGTTGGTGCATTGATAACAAAAACTTTACGTGCAACATCCGGATACATATCCTATAATTTAAAAATTAAAAAAAAAAAAAAGAAGTTATCAAATAAATATAGATTAGTATGATAAAATAAGATAATACAACGTATCAACTATATTATAATGCATTATTAAGAAAAACAAAAATAAAAAAAAAAAAAAAAATAGTAAAATAAAACACCTGTAATTGTGAAAGCATTGTTGTAATCATTTTCATTGCAGGCATCGAAAATTTATCTAAATTAATTCCATCAAGATCAAAAATGATCAATGTACCAAGTTGACGTCCCAAAAGTTTTTCATTTTTTCTGAAATAAAAAAAAAAAAAAAACTTCTTTTCCAATATGAACAATACGAATAACAGTATGAATAATATAAATAATAACAATACGAATAATAATAATATAAATAACAACGATACTAATAATAATAATAAAATAAATAATAACAGTACGAGTAATAATAATATAAATAACAACAATACGAATAATAATAATAAATAATAATAGTATGAACAATAAAAATATGAATAATAATATAAATAATAATAAAAATACGAATAATGTTAATAATATAAGTAATAATTTGAAAATAAAAATTGCAGAAATTTATTTTTGTTAAACTTATCATTCTTCTTGATAACTATCGAAATGTTAAAAAAAAAAAGAAAGCAAAATCATATATGATAAGAAATTAGCTTTATCATATATCATGCAATATAAAATTAATGCTCATATTATTATTTATTTTCTAAAATAACACCCTAGGTTATAACTAAATGATTATAGACAGATATAATTGATTATTTTGATAAATTATCACATACCTTATCAAATTACGTTTGATTATTTTGGTACATATACTTTATCAAATTATGTTTGATTATTTTGATAAATTATCTTTTTTTTGATTGATTATTTTGATAAATTATCGTATACCTTATCAAATTCATAACACCTTCAGTTTCAGCAATTTGTAAAATATATAAATCTGAATTTCGTATACATGGCAATAAACTACGCGCATCTAAACGACCAACTGCTTGTATTGAAATGATATTATGTTGTTTATCATAACCAAGTAGAGAACCTATAAATTGATAACAATTAAACCAAATTATAAATTATGTTGCTTATCATAACCAAGCAGAGAACCTATAAATTGATAACAGTTGAACCAAATTATAAATTATGTTGCTTATCATAACCAAGCAGAGAACCTATAAATTGATAACAGTTGAACCAAATTATTTCTTTTTATCAATAAATAAAGCAAAATAAATGATAATTTTAGATACAAAACTTTTTGATTTAAAATTTTCTTTCCTTTTTTCTTGAACACTAAAAAAAAAATTTTCAATTACAGAATGATTGATCGATAAAATATATGATCAAATCAATTAAATATCATATACATTGCTAATTTATTTTTGGCACTCAAAATTAAGCTAAAATAATTTAACTGCAAAATTTTATTATAAAAGAAAAAAAAAAGAAAAACAAATAACCTGGAATATATTTTGTTAATTCACAATACGAATCACAATAGGCTGAAATTTTTCAAGAGTTGGAAAATCATGATTGTTTAATCCAAGAGCTGCTACCGAACGAAGTGAAGATTTAATTTTGGTATTATTAAATCTGGAAAAAATTTTTAAAAAAAACTTTAAATAAATTCATTTAATTATTTAATATCTATCCATTTCAAAACGTTTAATTTTACTGAAAATATTCCAAAAAAAAAGAAGAATGATTCAATAAATTGATATAACTAAAGCTATCCTAAAATATATATCTAAAAAAAAATTAATGAAAATTATTTTTTAAAAATATGACGAAATATTAGAATAAAATGAAATCTG
Organism: Dirofilaria immitis; assembly: GCA_024305405.1. Lineage (NCBI taxonomy): Eukaryota > Metazoa > Nematoda > Chromadorea > Rhabditida > Onchocercidae > Dirofilaria > Dirofilaria immitis. The sequence continues at coordinate 1,909,024 of JAKNDB010000098.1, forward strand.
AATAAGTTGTTATTAATCTGAATAATACGGTGAGAATTAATAATTGGCTACAAAATCAAATAAATCAAAACAAAAAGCTTCTAGACAAGGTAGAAATCATTATAATATAATTTTATCGATTATCTTCAAATTATCAAAAAGCAAAAACAAAAACAAAAAGGAAAAACCAAGTTTTCGATCCCATCCAACAATCCATCGAAGTAAGCTAAAATCATCATCATAAGCTGGTACCAATAAAAGTTCATCACGTATCGCTTTGCGTAACTCTTCGATCAATGCTCGATCACTTTCGCTAATTTCGTTTAACTTCATTTTACCCTTAAAAAATCAAAACAAATATATTGAAACATTTCGTACTTATTTCGTTTAAATTCTATTAAAACTAGAAATATTTTTTTCTTCGATCAATCATTATCTTAAATTAGCTAAAAATAAGCGATAGTAAATAGTTCTAAATAAAAATTTCACATATATTTTTACGTAATCGCGTAAGTTCACGTAAACAACTGCAAATACATATAAAGCATATGAATAAATGAATTTATATAAAATATATAGAAGAATTGTTATATTTAAATGAATAAATTAATATATTCAAATAAATTTGATTAACATTCCGATCAAACATATTATCAACAAAAATTCGATCAAACATATTATCAACAAATTTTATCAAATTTCTGCATAAATTGGAGAAAAAAAAGCAGAAAAAAGATAAAACATAGAAATAAGAAAATTTTTTGAATTATAAAATATGCTTATAATAATAATTTTTATTCGAACGATATTATTTCAATGATTCGTATATTTCATTGATCTTAATGATTCTCATTTGTTTGAAATCATCTCAATAATTCATATTTTATCTCGATAATTCATCTTTTACTGATTTTATCTCATGATAATGAATAACTTCAATGATGCTATAATCATTGAAATTTTTATACAAAATTATCTGAGCTAAATGTTGAAGGAACGAAATAAAAATTTCATTTCGATAATTCATATTTTACTAATTTCTATCATAGATGATACTTAATCAATTCATATTTTACTAATTTCTATCATAGATGATACTTAATCAATTCATATTTTACTAATTTCTATCATAGATGATACTTAATCAATTCATATTTTACTAATTTCTATCATAGATGATACTTAATCAATTCATATTTTACTAATTTCTATCATAGATGATACTTAATCAATTCATATTTTACTAATTTCTATCATAGATGATACTTAATCAATTCATATTTTACTAATTTCTATCATAGATGATACTTAATCAATTCATATTTTACTAATTTCTATCATAGATGATACTTAATCAATTCATATTTTACTAATTTCTATCATAGATGATACTTAATCAATTCATATTTTACTAATTTCTATCATAGATGATACTTAATCAATTCATATTTTACTAATTTCTATCATAGATGATACTTAATCAATTCATATTTTACTAATTTCTATCATAGATGATACTTAATCAATTCATATTTTACTAATTTCTATCATAGATGATACTTAATCAATTCATATTTTACTAATTTCTATCATAGATGATACTTAATCAATTCATATTTTACTAATTTCTATCATAGATGATACTTAATCAATTCATATTTTACTAATTTCTATCATAGATGATACTTAATCAATTCATATTTTACTAATTTCTATCATAGATGATACTTAATCAATTCATATTTTACTAATTTCTATCATAGATGATACTTAATCAATTCATATTTTACTAATTTCTATCATAGATGATACTTAATCAATTCATATTTTACTAATTTCTATCATAGATGATACTTAATCAATTCATATTTTACTAATTTCTATCATAGATGATACTTAATCAATTCATATTTTACTAATTTCTATCATAGATGATACTTAATCAATTCATATTTTACTAATTTCTATCATAGATGATACTTAATCAATTCATATTTTACTAATTTCTATCATAGATGATACTTAATCAATTCATATTTTACTAATTTCTATCATAGATGATACTTAATCAATTCATATTTTACTAATTTCTATCATAGATGATACTTAATCAATTCATATTTTACTAATTTCTATCATAGATGATACTTAATCAATTCATATTTTACTAATTTCTATCATAGATGATACTTAATCAATTCATATTTTACTAATTTCTATCATAGATGATACTTAATCAATTCATATTTTACTAATTTCTATCATAGATGATACTTAATCAATTCATATTTTACTAATTTCTATCATAGATGATACTTAATCAATTCATATTTTACTAATTTCTATCATAGATGATACTTAATCTTATTTCAAAACTAAAAAATGAAAAGATTGTAAGAAATATTCAAATGCTTTCAAAAATTTGATTAAATATTTAAACATTTTTAAAATTAGTCTAATATGAGAAAGTTATTCAAATGAATATAAATAAATAGAAATTGAATAAATAAATGAATGAGCCAAAAAAATATTTTATAAGCATAAGTAAACAAAGAAAGGAAATAAATAAAAACAAAGGAATCAATAAAAGGAAGACAAAAGTATTAGATTTCAAGTAAATAAAAGTGAAAAAAAAAATTAAATATAAAATTGGGTTGAAAAATAATACGACGATAATAAGCGAAAATAAACAAAAATATTTCGGGAAAAAACAAACAATATGAATTTAAATTTTTAAAAGAATTACGATAAGATCAAATGAAAAATGAAGAGATGAACTGATAATATGATCGAATAATTTATATGAACAAATAAATGATATTCGTTGGCATCTATATTTTATCTAACTTATCGCCCAATCGTCATCGATAACAATGACGATAAAATGATAGCTTAATTGATTTGCTATTTCTTTTTATCATAATCAATTAAGTAGGGTTTTCTCTGGCTAATAGCATCTCGATGACAAGGCATGAAAAACCTGCAGTGTAAAATATTGTTGGAATGTTATGTAAATGATGTTTATCTAATATATTTGTAGGACATTGGGAATAATAATAATTCGAAATATTTGCTAGGCTTCAGGGAATAATAATAATAGCTCAGCATATTAGGTAAGCCTTGAGAATGACAATGGCTTTTGAAATACTCGAAAAATCATGAAATAAGAATGGCTCGAAATATCTATTAGGCTTTCTTAGCTATAACATCTCGATAATAAGGAATAGAAATTCGTAAAGCGAAATATTATTGAAGTATGCAAATGGATGTTGATCCAAAATATTTATCGAGGGAATAGTAATATGATTAGAAATATCTGCTAAACTTCGAGAATGATAATGGCAGGAAATATCTGCTGAGAATGATAACGACTCGATACATGCGGTGCTTCGAAACTGATGATGATTCGACAAGATATCTGTCACCAGGAGTGAACTCAGGATATCTGATAAGTTTTGGAAATGATGATAGTTCGAAATATCTGTTAGGATGTCAGAAACTATGATGGCTAAGAATATATGGTGTGCGTCGGGAATGATAGTGACTTTAAATTAACTATCGCATCTTGAAAATGATGATGATTGAAAATATATGTTTGATCATAGGAAGTTCAAAATATCTGATGAACCATGTAAATGGCACACTTTTTGATGACATACTATGCAAATAGGATAGACCAATGACATTTTATGATGAAAACGCTTATCAGTTAGACATATAATGTTTGTTTCATCAATATTTTATAGGTATTCTAACTTTTAATGTACTAATTCCTCGTACTCTTATCAAATTTGCATTATATTTAAAATTACTCTAATTCTCTCCTACAAAATATTATGTCTTTTTTTAATCAAATTTTCTCCTTCCACTTCTCTACTGTATCAAATAATATCATCAGTCTTTGCTCTATCATTCGTATGCAATAACAATTATTCTACTCCTACGCTCTACCTGTGTAATAAATTTTAATGCTTATCGGACGATAGATAGATAAAACATTTTCGATAAAATTTATCAATCAATTCATCCATCATTTATTGGCTATATAATTAACAAAATTATTTCAAAAATTATTTCTCATGAAATCATCAATCTTTGCTCTCTCTCTCTCTCTCTCTCTCTCTCTCTGTCTCTCTCTCTCTGTCTTTTTTAATATGCAATAATAATTAATTATCCTTCTCTCATTTATTTTGAATTATTTTTCTTCATGATTTGCATATGTTTCATTTGATTCAATAAAATCCTGAAAAATGGTCACAAATTATGTTGTCAACATATTATTTATCATCTCATATGAATTAATTTTTAAGATTAAAATGATACTATTTTTATTAAATTCAGCTGCTTTAAATCTTTATTAAAATGAATTAACTGTAAATAAGGAATCTCGAAAAAATAGACAAAAATTAAATAATAATATTTTGATAAAATCAATATGCTATTATAATAAAACAAACGTTTCGTTCTTAGCAATAGATTTTACTTTAAAAAAAAAAAAAAAAAAAACGAAAAACGAAATGAATGAGTTTTAGCCTAATAGGTTGTAAACAAAATACAAAATGAATGAATTTTACGCTTATTCAAACTATAAAACAAATATGTGAAATGAATGAATTTTCATAATTAATAAATTATAAATATGCAGACAACATGAATGATTATTAACTTCCTGGTAAATATGTAAATAAATGAATTTTATGTTTAGTTACTTAAAAGTAAATAAGCAAATTTTATAATTTATTAAATTAGAAGAAATTTAGCCTATTTTATCTACAGCGATAATATCAAATAATATACAAATTGAAAGAATTGGTATAAGAATTTATTTTTAAAAATTTTAAAATTAAAAAATTTTCGCAATTAAAATTATAATTAATCATTTTCGCATAATTTTATTTTATTTCACTTTGTACTCTTAACTTTTACATCCTGATCATCATTTTATGATTTAATTGATGATAATTCTGTAACATATGCCTTTGATCGATTATTCATCCTTGATTTTTATTTTTCTATCATGAATAAATATAGGATGCAGGATATGCATGAAGAACTAGCCTCCTTTTCAATAATATTATTTCTCCAATTCTAATATCTTTAATGATGCTCTTCTGGCAACTAAATAATTATATTATTTGTAATTTTTGTTAAATTGATGCTAATTTATAACCTAGATATATCCAAATAATCATATCATTTTTATCTAACATAACCGAATGTTACGATGTTTAATGTACACAAACTATTAACCTAAAATTCTCGCCTTTTTTTTTCCTTATAACAAAACTTATGCGCAATATTTAAAATGTTGAAAAATCTATGCTAAATATTGCAATGATTGAAGCTTTGCATATATTTGAATATTGTCCAATCTTTCATTCTTTGTTCTAATAACCCGTCTATTATAAAGACCAAGGATTACTGATATAAAAATAAGCTCCATGCGATCGCGATCAAATGCTATATTTCAAGCAGTGGTTACTCAGTGAAGCAACGTAGTGGTAGTCGTTTGTTATTTCCCCACTCTTGTTTCATTCGGCAAACTTCTTTTCGCTTTTTTCAACGTAATTATTAGCGAATGAAGTTCGTCGCAGTCGACTCGACTCTTTTACAGTTTAATTACTCAAGTTTGAGATCAGAACAAACAAAATTATTTTCCTAATACGTCTTCCATCAAAAACAATTTGTCATCAATCAATTACGGGGCTGAAATTAAAATGAACGAGAACAAGTTGAAATATTTTTGATAATTTTACGATAAATTTTTTGATGCATATTAAACAAGCATATTTTAATCAATCAAGCGTAAAAGTATTTAATTCTTCAATATTAAAAAGGTTAAATACATTAACTAATTAAAAGACTGCTTCTATACTAATTATATATTTATGATAATGATGGATTATATACGAAATATTTCAAAAACAATCTATCTGTTCGAACAAAGTTCAACGAACAATTAAGAACAAAATCTAGAGTTCTTATGAACTCATGAAGGTCTTTTTTTTTTTTTTTAGGTGACAATTTTAAAATCGAATAAAGAAGCGAGAAGAACACTTTGTTCTTATAAATGATTTCCTTTTCTAATAATTTTTATATTCTGTCGGTTCCGAGGTTTTATGAACAATTGCATATATGACCACTTTATTATATCTTTTACATTTTTTTCCACTTCATTTAAACACTACTTTACCTCAGAAATATTTCGGTCATATAAATTTTTGCTTATCAATAAATTGTTTTGTTCTGAATTTAAGGTGATGGTAGCAGAAAATTCTCCAGCATCTTTTTCTGATCGTAAAAGAATTTTTTTTTGAAGGTCTGTATCGGATCATTTTCTTTCTTTTAGAAATGAGACAGAAGGCAGCCGCAACTAGGGAAGTTTCTATTTTTATGCAAACGTCTAGAAGGATTGGAAATCAAAAGAAAGAATTTATAAAATTGGAAAATATTTGAGAAGAAAATTGAAAAAAAAACAATTAAGATTCGATTTAATGAAAATTTTCAATATTAAAATAGACAACTAAGTTTCTATTTGGTGGAAATTCAATATGTGAGAATTACTTACTGCAACTAAGTAATCGGTCATCCATAAAACAAAGTGAAGTGGTACAACGAAAAGAGAAGGGAAATTTTGCATTAAAAATTTAGTAAATGTAATAAATTGATATAAAAATGAAAAAAAAAAGAAAAGGTGAAATGAAATGAAAAATTAAAATAAATTAAATTGATATTAAATTTTTCATACTGAAATTTTAATAAAACTTGGAATGGATAATTTTGAACTATCGTAAAAAGAATTAAATTTAACAAATAAAAAAAAAATGGAAAGAATAACGAATTGATAATATTGCTTTTTTCGAGCAAACAATTAAAAGGAAAATGAAGTATAATTTTATAAGTAATCTTAATTTTTATAATTTAATGAAATATCTTTATTTTTAAGAAAGAAAATAAACAAAAAATAATAGAATAAAATATGAAGTAAGAGAAACAAGGAGAGAGAAAAGATATAAATTGAAAAAGACAACAAAAAAAAAATGAACATTCAATCGCAAAATTATTCATATTTTTATCATTTTTATGCTGCTAAATGTAAATAGTTTGAATAAGCAAGGAAGTTTTTCTAATTAATATCAAAAATTCAAAGTCTTTTTTTTTGAATATTTAAAGTTGAAAACATTTCGAAAGAATTAGCAGCATTTTAATCAGTTAACTGAGAAATATTTTTAAAAAAAATTTTTTTCCTAATATACTTAATTTTTATTTGCATGCTGAAATGCTTTTAACTAATTTTTTTTTCCATTGCTAAATGTTTAATAAATTAGAGCATATTTCGATGTGAAATTTTTCGAAATATCATAATTTAAGTGTGTGAATTAAATTTTGTAAGGTTAAATATATCGTAAAAATTTTATAAAATTTCTGAATAAAATCAAATATTTATTAAAAAGATTTTTATTAAAATAATAAGCAGATAATGAGTGACAAAATTGAATTATAATAAATTTAGTTCAGTTCTAGGTAACAATTAAAGCAGAAAACATATGAAATAAAGTTTAAGATATAAAAACAAGAATTTTTGATTGATTATTAAAACAGAACGTAATATAAAAATTATAATAATGCATGTTTGCTGCAAGTAAAGATATTGACAAAAATTGATCACGAATATATGACGACGATAATATATTTGATAGTTATAACAAGATAACGACATTCGATATCTAACGGTAATTATAATAAAGGCATTACATCAGAAAATATAGATGATGACGAAAGAAATTCGGATGAAAGAAATGAATCGCATAATAAGAAAATCAATTCAGCGATGAATTCAAAACAAATAAAGCTGTAGTCTTATAAAAAAAAAGTAATTTCAAAAAAAAAAGTGATATCTGTTAAACGATTAATCCAAAATGATTCTAGAAAAATCTGTTGAATGATGAAGGCAGGATGAATCAAGAATGGTGAAGTTAAGATTTCATAGAACTGCAATTCACGATGAATTCGATTTATCGATATATATGAAAAATGATCTGTCATATATGAAGCAAAAATTGAATAAGCATTAAAATTTATTGAAAAGAAAAAGAAGAAAAGTCATTTTGAAATAAAATTAGTGAATGCCTTCAATGAAATTCGTCAATCAATGAATTTAAATTAATTTTTCAATTTTATCATTTATGTCAAGAATATTATTTTATCATTTATGTCAAGAATACTATTTTATCATTTATGTCAAGGATTTCTTTGATACGCTGATGAAATTAACAGAAATAATTGGGAAAAAAATTTGAAAAAAAAGCGAGAGATTAACGTTCAATTTTTAGAAAGAAAAAGTTAAAAGTTATCATTCTGCGACAAATAAAATTTCTGCCAACTAATTTTCGTTTCCTTTTTTTTAAAAAAAAAATTTATAAAATTAGCTTTTATGAAGTTTTTAATTTAAATATTCGTATTTATGACTTAAATTGTTTCAACAGATTGGCTTATTAAATTTTGATAAAAGGTTGAAATAATTTTATAATCAGAATTTTTTATTTTGAATTGAATATTTATTTATACGAATGATAGGATAATCAGTATCAGTTGATGAAAATTCTAGCAAATTATTCGACGTTTCATTTTATCAAAATTTTGACAAAAAAGCGAAATATTTACAGCTGACTGAAAAGTAAAAAATTGAGATAATTGTGTAGGAGCATTTATTGAAGCATATTTATACGAATGATAAAGTTCCGGAAAGTTTTAGGTATTTTTTTTATTTAATAAAACTGTAAATTTCAATTAATCACGTACCGCACTTTTTCTTTTATGATATGAATTTTTTTCTTTTTTGTTTTCAAATTGTCACTTTTAAATGTGAAAGACATTTTCGGTCTTCAAACTTTGCTCAAAAGTGCCATTATTGCTCAATCATAAATTTTGATTGTTAATGAAATTATAGTCAAAAAAAAAAAAAAAGTCATCAGCAATATCAAATTTGATGAAATCAAACCTTAAATTATAATACCATTTCAAAGCATTAAATCATATTTAAAAGTGTCATTGTATTTACTAATGTGCCGCTATTCGTGGTAAAAAATGGAAAATTAAAAAGGTAAAATTGTGCCGCTGTTAAATACAACATACATACGATTAATGAACTAATGGAATTTATACCAGTTAATCAGTCAATCAAATGAATGGTTTATGCAAAAACTTTTTTCAGATTCTATTTTATTAAGTTAGTTAATAAAAATTGAAAATTTTCAATAACTATTTCTACCTTTTTCAGATGTGATCTATTTTTCAGCAACTAAGTTACAAAAGCTAAAAATATCTACGCATACATCAAATTTTTAATTTTTAAAGATTATGAAAAATAATAAAAAAATCAATTTTTAATAAAATTGATTTATTAAAATTGATTTTTTGATGATAATAAATTCTTACTTTCTAATTGCTTTTATTTGCATTTTTAAATTTTAAATTAATTTTAAACTGTAAAGGATTAAGTTACTTTTGATAAATATTTTTATTACTTAATTTTATTAAAAATTCTCGCTTTGGTTAAATTAAAATTTAATTTCTTTAAATTACTAATTTCAATGGAAACACTATTATCACTAGGTTTATAGGAATATATATTAAAAAAAAAATTAAAGAAATGCTCATTCACATTAATATCATTACAAAAATTTGTGGAATTTTCAAAATTAAAATATTTAATGAATAGATGAGAAAGATTATAGAAAGATTAATATAAAATATTAGTAATGGATGTTTGATACTTTAATTTTTTACTCAGAAAATTTTAATGATATATTTCTCTCTTAATTTTAATAATAAAATACATTGGAATAATTGTAAAATTTACTCAAAAAAAGAAAAACTTTCATTTCTTTTCTTCTGCCTTTGATTTAATTTTTTTAATTAAAAAATTTACATTAGAATTTTTATTTTTTGATTCCTAAATTAATTTTTACAAAGCAAACTTTAATCAATAAATTAATTATGATAATATTTCTAAAAGATATCATGCAAAACAATTAATCTAACATTCGATAATATTTATGATAATAATAATAATTGTTATCCAATATTTTATAATCAATAAGAAAAAAACTATCACTTCATAAATAAACAATTGATCTATCAATTTTAATAAATTAGTAAATAATAATTTTAAATAATTTCTAAAAATATTTTTATTATTTTTTTCTCTCTCTTTTTCTGATCAATTTTCACAACTTTTTCCGCTCCGTCATTTCAATTTCGCCAATAAATCGTTATATTCAGTCGACTGAAGAAATCGTACATATGGATCATTCTTGAGTACCTGTTCGACATGTTTCACTGCTTCATCAAATAGTGTATTATCAACATCTTTTGATTCAATTCGACTATCAATAACTTGACGTAAACCAAATGGTAGAAAAATCTGAAAATAAATAATTGCATAATTAAAAATCATTTAAAGATTTTCTATAAACAAAAAAAATAAAAGAAAAATGTCTAAAATTCAATTATTACTATTGTTTTTTCTAATATTTCTAACTTATCAAATTATTATATAACGAAATCAATTCATGAATTTGTTTGAAATTTTGATTAAATTAAGAAAAAATATATTTAATTATTTTATTTAGAAAATTATATTTATAAATAAACAATATAAGCAATATTTTTCTAAATAAATTATTGAATTATTAAAATTTAATAAGAGCACTTTATTTTTTCAAAAATATTCCATCTAGTTTCATTAATAGAAATGATTTTTAAATTTTGATAATTTAACAAAGTTATTTATCGCCTATCTCTTCCCCAATGTGATTGTTATCATTGTTAATACTATTATTAGTAAAATTATTATTATCGTTGCTATTGCTGATGATATTATCATTATTGCTGTTGGTTATTAGTAAATCGATGGAATATTATTAGTAAAATAATAATATATTTATCTATAATTTGCTTGGCCATTTTAATCACCACTTATCGCCTACCTATTTTCCTTTAATATAGTTATTATTATTATTGTTGTTATCGTTGTTATCATTATTGTTGTTGTTTGTTGTTGTTGTTATTAACATTGTTGTTATCAGTGATATCTTTCGTAATTTGTTTGGCGATTTTAATTTATCAGTATTATCGGAAAATTTGAAATTTAAATATACCAACCTCATTTGTTGTTCCTTCAACCAAATATTGCTTCTGAATAGTTCGTCCCATATTAAGCATCGCTGTACTTTTATTTTTGGTTTGCTTAAATTCGATTACCGCTTCCCAAAAACGCAAATTTTCTTCAGCATGAATATTTCGCAGAAAATAGCGAAAATAATAACGACCAACCTTAAAATTTAAATGAAAAAATTTTTTATCAACACTGAAAATTGCATGTTTTTTGCATATATATGATATTTAATAATCAATTAATAATATAGTTAATTGATTACTAATTTAAATTGAATAAAAGCTCTCTCGTTTTTATTGCAAATAGAAATAAAAAATTGAACTTGAGCATTTTCTTATCAATCAAAATTTTTGTCATGACAAGGATTAATGTGTAATTTTCGATCTTTAAAACACAACATATTGGTACTAATTGAATATATCTTAAAAATATCACATTGTGAATAAGAAGAAATTAGAATTAAAATTGAAACAGTTTTACAAATAATCCAAAATTTATTGGACAGAATAAAAAATTGAATAAATTAAAAAGTATAAAAAAATGGCCTGATTTCCAACAAGCGCCTCAAAACTTGTAGCCCATTTATCAGCATATGCTCGTGGCATAACTTTTTCCAAGAAATTAATATAAATATCGGATCGCTTAAATCTTGGAAATTGATCATTTTCTAGCAAACGATTTACTTCTTTACGGCAAGCAAAAATGCATCCGGATCTGGATCATCTTTTTCTGCAGTTTCTTTAATTTTCTGCAAATGCTTTTTTTAAAAAATTATTTTTCAATAATTTTCATTCCATTTATTTGATTATTTGGTTAACAAATCGTAATTGTTTTTAAAGTATTTCAATTGATCATATGATTTATAATTCTATTTATTTTTAAATAATGAAAATGCTATTTTATTAAAAGTAAAACTTAAATATGTAATTAAAACTTTGAAAAAAATATTTAATAAGTCTGTAATCATTTGATATAAATTACATTAATAAATCAAAACTTGAAAAAAATTTTTTTCCAAAATTTCATTTTCAAAATAATAATATTGATGTATAGTAACGATAATACCTGTAATGCCACACTGCTAAGATTGACATAGGGTGAATATTTTTCAAAAAATTCTTGAACATATTGTTTCTTTTCAGCTGGTGAAGTCATTTGTTTAAATTTTTCAAACGATTCGATGAATGATAAATTTTCCTCCGCTAATGAATCATGCAAGAAAACATGAAATAATTGTCGGCCTAAAAGTTTTTTTATTAAATTTTAATTAAATCTTTTTTTTGAAAATAACTCCAACCCATCTATATGATATGTTTAGATTAGTTTAAAGAAATAAAATTTTTTTTTATTTCATATAAGTTTTTAAAGATTATTAATTTTTGAATTTTATAAAAATTTAATTCGAACCTTTCTCATCTTTTAAAACATTATTTAACGATTCACTAGCCCATGATGCTGCTCGTGGATATTCAATACCATCAATACTTGGCAATTCAGGTGCTTGACGAGCTATTTTTGCATTTATATCAAAGATTGATACAGCCTAGAATCTTATTATATATCATTTGATTAATATCAAAATTATGCTTAATTAATTTACTAGATGCAGCCTAGGTTTTACCATATATCATTTTATTTGATTAATTCAATACTTAAAATAATAAAGTTTTTATTAGAAAAAAGACTTTTCAAAGTATTCATGATTGTCATATGAGAAAAACTATTTTGTCATCTTTTCCTAAATGCAATATTAAATTTCTTTTTCTCGTATTTAAATTTATGCAATTAATTTAATATATACAGGAATAATTGTTTTATTGCATTACTGAATGTATGATTGTTAATCAGAAATGCTTGATCGAATATACTGAATGATGAAGTGACGGAATAAAATTAAAATATACCATATTTTTAGAAAATGATTCCCGTGGTTCAGATGCTTTTTTGGTTCAGATTTTTTACCGTCGATAATTGAGCTTCTCCTTTCGTTTCTGGTATTAATAATTTTGAATTTTCAACCAATTTCGTTTGTACTTCGTCCTTCTTGTTCTTCGTCTTCTCGTCCCCCTGCTCAGTAATATCAACTTTATTGATTGCAACTGATTGCTTTTCTGATAGAACGTCTGATAAGATGTTTTCTTGTTGCTCTGAGAATCCAATACTATTGCTGTAAAATTTTGCATAATTTAAAATTATTAAAAACAAAAAATAAGTATTAAATTTCAATGTGTTTATAATTCAAAATTTTTATAATTTCTGGCAAAAACAAAAATTCACGAAAAGATTGATTAATGATATATTGGAATTAAAATAATGAAAAGAAATTAAAATACTGATAATTTCAATGTTTTCCTTTTTTCATTAAAAAATAAGACACATTAAGAAGGTATATTAAGCTTTTTAGATCAAAGAAATAAATATCAAAATATACAATCAGAAAAAATTCAAAAAAAGATAAGAGTGAGTGGTAAAATGATAAAATGCCTTCTTTTATTTCGTGTATTTTATATATTTAAAAAGTTTTTAGATCATTCGATCAATAATTCAATAACAAATGGTGAAAACATTTATAAATAATTTTTAAAGAATTTATTAATTATTAAATTAATATTTTGCGATCAAATATAATTTGAAAAATTTTTATATAAATTTTTGATATCAGGTATATTGAATTCGGTTAATATGAGTATAACTTGAAAAACTTTTATATAAATATTTCATATCAGTACTGATTAGATTAATATGAATATAATGTGAAAAATTTTTATATAAATACTTGATATCGGTATTGATTAGGTTAATATTTCATAATCGAATATTAATGAGGAAAAAATTTTTATCATATAAATATCAGTTTCTTTTTGCTAAATAGCAAATAGTTATATTTTTTGACGACTAATATTTCAACAAAAATTTGATAAATTTTAAGAACAAAAAAGGTGGGCAAATTAAAAATTTTTTAGCTTTATTTTTTGAAAAAAAGTGAAAATTTGAAAGAGTAGGCTTAGCCTACTTTCTCACTCTAATTTATACACAATGTGCTATGATTAAAGTGTAAAAAACAAGAAAAAAAAAGTAATTAAATTTATCATGGACAGGTGTATTGATGGAAAAATAAATGAAATGAGTAAAAATGAGCCTATTCAGTAGTTAAGTTTAAAATGCACAACATATAACTAGCAACAATTGATTTTGTCCAATTCTAATTTAACGGTAACCTAAGCAACAAGATATTCCTTTATTTTTCACAAATCTAAAAATGATTGATAGTTAGTTAAAAATGGATAAATAGAATAAAAAAGTGAGGATAAATTTACAATAATTGAAGCATAAATATATTATCGTTTTTGATTGATGACTAATTTTTCAACTAATTAAAGCTAAAATTTTATTAATTAGGAAAGCAAGAACGAAGAAACTTATTAACGCTTGACTAATTCAACAAGATCTTTATTTTTATGAATATTATTTCTTTTGTTTTTATGGTATCATATATTATCAGTTTATGCAATGAAATATTTTGGAAATAATATGAATATCTGATATAAAATGATATTTAAATTGATAAAATTTAAAATATAAATATTCGATAGAAAATGACAGTTGAAGTTAACTGACTGATAAAACACAAGTGTAAAAAATCATTAATCAATTGAATGGGCAATAACTAAGTTTTAGAGTTTTTAGATATATTTCATTTCAGATATCATTTGATCGGGTTTATAAGAATTCAGAAGACTTTTGTAGATTCTTAAAGAATTCATTCTGTCAAATTTTGTTTTTCATCTTTCAAATTATTGCAAATGTTTAAAAAACATAATTGATACTAAATTTATTCCTAAATTTTTGCATAAATATACGGAAAGAAATAAATTCAAAAATTTGATTTGCTTCCAATTGATCATTATCAATTTAGTGATAAAATTTTGATAATTAATCATCAATTGGTTATTATGAATTTCTGGTAATTGATAATTTTTATTCTCATCAATGGCCGTCATTTTTCGGATAATGCAATAACTCCATATATTCTTCAAAAAAATTGTTTTTATATTTATGAAATTCTCGAATTATCAATCAATCATGATTATTGATTCATGAACAAATAACTATTTATTGATATTATCATTATTCTACTATCTTTTGAATAAAATAAAAATATAAAATAATTTATTTACATTACATAATTCATAATTTACGGATTAAAAGATGAAATTACATTTCTATAAAATGCAAAATCTAAAGTTAAATTTTGCTTTAAATTCTATCAAATAATTCATCAAATTTTTATGAAAAATTTCACAATAAATATTTTACATATAGCTTTAATAAAATTTTAATCTGAACGTTTATTTGTCAAATTTTACTTTAATAATTAGAATTACATCATATCACTTTTTTTCATTTCTAGCAAACTTTTTCATATTTTATTTTATATGTATTCGGATGATTTTTTAAAATAATATTTTAATAAAATATTCTAAATTCGTCATATTACATTTTCATTCATAAATTTTACATAAATTTGACAAATAGATTAAAATATTATCATCAAAATTTATTATCATTTTCTAATTTATTAATAATATTCTTTTTTTTCCTATTATATTTTAGCATCATTCGTTTAAGAAAATTTTTCTATAAAATGATATAATTTAATTGAATTTGGATTAAATAAATTAATATAATATAAAATTCTATTTTTGTATATTGATATTAAATTTAACTTAAAATTAGAAAATTAAAAAAATTAGTTCGAAAATTTTAATTATTAATTTTTGCATATAATATATAATAAATAATTTTCTATGACATTCGAGAATTATAAAAAATTTTTTTTACATTTATTACTTCTCTTACGCTTATTAATCACATTTTAATATTGCTAATTTAAAATGAAAAAAAAACGAAAAAACGAAAGAAAGGAGCAATTTGTAATTTATTTGAAATATCACATTTTATTTCATAGATAATACAATTCAATTCAAAAATCTAATTTATAATATAAAATAAAAAAAAAAAGATAAAGAAAAGAAAAATTTTAAAAATGTAATAAAAAAAACCTTTCAATACTTAAATCTCCTTTAAAATTTCGCCACATATGCTACCCTTTTGAGGGTATTTATTGTTTGACAAATTTATCAATTTATAACTTCGCTTCCTTTAACGATCAATAAAACTATTCTGAAATATTTTAATTTTAATCATTTATTCAAGCAACAAAATTAAAATATCTTTTACATTTATAATATTTAACAATAATCTTAAATTTTCAATAATTCAATTATTTGATTTATATATTGATAATCAAAAATTGATAACTAATAAATAACCTAAAACATTCAAATAATTCAACGATAATCTAAAACGTTCAATAATTCAACTATTTTTGATTTAGATAATGATAATCAATAAATAACCTAAAACATTTAAGTAGTTCAACGATAATCTAAAATTTTTAATAATTCAACTATTTGATTTAGATAATGATAATCAATAAATAACCTAAAACATTCAAATAATTCAACGATAATCTAAAATGTTCAATAATTCAACTATTTTTGATTTAGATAATGATAATCAATAAATAACCTAAAACATTTAAGTAGTTCAACGATAATCTAAAATTTTTAATAATTCAACTATTTTTGATTTAGATAATGATAATCAATAAATAACCTAAAACATTCAAATAATTCAACGATAATCTAAAATGTTCAATAATTCAACTATTTTTGATTTAGATAATGATAATCAATAAATAACCTAAAACATTCAAATAATTCAACGATAATCTAAAATGTTCAATAATTCAACTATTTTTGATTTAGATAATGATAATCAAAAATTGAGAAATTGATGGATAAAGCGAAGTATGGATATGATAATTAGCATAGTGTAATTAAATATTTCATTTAACATATATTTTATCAAAAGAATTTTATTCATTAATTAATTTCACAAAAAATCCTTTCTAATAGAATACAAATTTCAATTTGTTAATTTTCTATTTTTAATTACATTTCCTTACAACCGGAAATTATTTATCAATTAATTTCATAATCTTTTCTAATATAATAGTATTTAAAAATTTAAATTATTTTTTCTAATTAAATTTAATTTCAATATTTGATATATCTAACAGCATATCTAATTCAAATTACCTGTAATAAATGAAATATTTAATAAAATTATTGAAACATTTCCTAAGACAAAACAGACAAAAAAGCATAAAACATCTTAAATTATATCACATCAAATCAAATCAAATCAAATCCGATCAGATCACATCAAATCCGATCAAATTAAATTCGATCAAATCAATCTGATCAAAACAAATCGCAATAAATCAAATCAAACCCGATCAAATCAAATCAATTAATCATATACAAATAAATACATGTCCTAAATTGCACGCAATATTATTTATTTGACGTTCAAATTTTTAAATCCATTTCATACGAAAATTTATTTCAAACATTCAAGAGAAAAAGAGAGAAAGAGAAAGAGAGAGAAAAAGGAAGAAGAAAAGAAAGGAACAGAGAGAGAAAAACAAGAAATAATGATGATAAAATTAAGATATTATAATATACTTAAACATTTTAAAAACAAAATTTTTATATATAATTATTTATTTCAATGAGACGTAAAGAGATAGAAAGCAGGCGAGATAGAGTGAGAGACAGAGGGAGAAAGAAAAAGAGAGAGAGGGAAGAGAGAAAGAGCGAAGGAAAAGAAAGAAAAAATGAAAAAGAAAAGGTAATAAAAAACGAAAAACGAAAAACGAAAGATAAAAATTTATGATAACAAATTTATTTTTTTATCAGTAAAAAGATAGGTATAAAATGAATAAAATCTATATATCCCATTCATCCATTCATTCATTCATTCATTCATTCATTCATTCATCCATCCATCCATCCATTTATCAATCCATTTCATTTACCCATTTCATTTATTCATTTATTCACCTTATACATACATACATACATCTATCTATCAACTATATGTATGTATTCTAATTTATTCTTTCAATTATTAGTTGCTAGCGGATACGAATAAATTGAATGAATGAATGAATGTAATGAAATTTGTAAAAGGTAAAAACAAAGGCAAAGGTAAAAGCTAAGGTAAAGGCAAAAGCAAAGGTAAAGGCAAAGATAAAGGCAATGATAAAAGTAGAGGCAAAGATAAAAGCAAAAGTAATGATAAAAGTAGAGGCAAAGATAAAGGCAATGATAAAAGTAGAGGCAAAGATAAAAGCAAAAGTAATGATAAAAGTGGAGGCAAAGATAAAGGCAATGATAAAAGTAGAGGCAAAGATAAAAGCAAAAGTAATGATAAAAGTAGAGGCAAAGATAAAGGCAATGATAAAAGTAGAGGCAAAGATAAAAGCAAAAGTAATGATAAAAGTAGAGGCAAAGATAAAGGCAATGATAAAAGTAGAGGCAAAGATAAAAGCAAAAGTAATGATAAAAGTAGAGGCAAAGATAAAAGCAAAAGTAATGATAAAAGTAGAGGCAAAGATAAAAGCAAAAGTAATGATAAAAGTAAAGGTAAAAAGATAAAATAAAAGATATAAATATATTCAATTATTTAATAGTAAAAGAATGAATGCATTGCTCTTTTTTTTTAAATATATTCGAATATAATTTATTTTTATTTTTTCATTTTCTTTTTTTCCTTTTAAAATTTCAATATCATATCATATCATATCATAATATAATCAATATTGCATTAATGATTAATAAAAAGAAAAGAAGATATCGATCAAATTATCACATTAAATATTATCAATAACTATTTATTATGCATATTATTATCATATAATTATATGATTATTATTATTATATATAAAACATGATAACATATACATACCTATATACACATACACATACATACATACATACATACATACACATACACATACATACGAATGCAATGATTAGTATTATATATAAAACATGGATAACATATCCATACATACATATACATACATGGCATACAAATACTACACATAAAAATACGATGATTTTTATTATGCATAAAATATGTTAACATGCATATGCATACATATATAAACATATTATTCTTACTTACATACATACATACATTACATACAAATACATATATATATATTACACATACATAAGAATACATATATATACATATAAAGAATGTAATGGTTTATATACATACAACAAATACATAAACATACACATACATACGTATATCACATACATACATGTACACACATACATAAATTTACATATATCATATAAAGAATGTAATGGTTTACATACATACATACATACAAATATACATACATACATACAAACATACATATATATATCATATAAAGAATTTAATGCTTCACATACATACATATAAACACACATACATATATACATATATATATATTTATCATATAAGTATACATATATCATATAAAGAATGTAATGGTTTACATACATACATACCTACACATACACATATATAGATACACACAAACATGCAAACATACATACATACATACATGCATATATATATAAGTATATATATATATCATATAAATGTAATAAAATTTAAAAAAAAAAAGAATTATAATTTGAAGGTAGAAATGATAAAGTTAATAAAAACAAAAGAAATGATAAATATATAATTGATAGATAATTGATATTGGAAATATAATAATAATATTATATTCAAATTAAATTTTTCAATTAAAATTTTCCTTTTCTTTTAAATGTAATGTATAATTTTATTATTTTTATAAGAAAATAATCAAAATTTATGCGCTCTTTTTAAGCAATTATTTTAAAAAATTTTTTTACTTTTCTCTCAAATAATTTAATAATAATATATTGGAATTTAAAAAAATTATAATTAATATTTTTTGAAAATATTAATTATTATATTTATAATAAAGCAATTAAATGTTTTTTTGTATAATTTTCATATTATATAATATATTATATCAATAAATTTTAAAATTATTTCTGATAATACATTTAAAAATCTTTTTCAATAATCAAAAGCGAAATCGACATCGAGATCGAGAATTATAAGAATCAGCACATATTGATTATATTATTGAAATAAAAATTAGATATTTAGTTTTAATTTAATTTTGATTATTTTATAATTCATATTTTGCAAAAAAAAATGCGATCATTTTAGCATAGTGATTAATTATATGAATTGATAAAATGATTGATAATATTTATATATATTATATAATTATCATATATAATTGATATTATATCATTCATTTATATATTAGTATTTATTATCAATAATAACAATAATAATGAGATATTTGATTAACTAATTATCATTCATTATCATATTTTAAAAAGTTTATACGATGAATAATTCATTAAAATTTAAATTAAGCAAAAGTAATTTATCACGCATTTATTTATCTTAGACATGATTTCATAATAATTTATCATTTCCATTATTATTTATGATAACGATTTCAGTTAAGTACATGAATTAAAATGGAATTATTTATAATTAATAAGTAAAGAGAAAAAGTATACGCTGATACGAAGTGCTAATAATGATAAGAGGAAATTAATAATGATAACAATATTTTAAAAAAATTTCCATTTCTTATTTTCATTTCCTTATATTTTAAATTAAATTTTTATGAATAAAATGAATGTTAGAAAATATTCGAATTCAAATTTATAAACAAAATAATAAGCTAAGTGATAAATTACAAAAAATATCGAGATTATCGTGATAATAATTGATTTTTATTCTCAGGACAAAATAATCTTTATATTATAATGATACTTATGAAAATGATAAGCAATTTTCAACATAATTCTAAAAATTTTAATTCATATTTTTTAAGCAAAAGAAAATTTTGAATTTGATAATAATAAAACTTCAAATAATTTCGTTTTGCCAAAAATTTTTAGAAAAAATTTGTATAATATTTGAACAAAAAATTTCTTCTTTTTTGCTAAATTAATTGAATAATTAAATAATCAATTAATAAAGAATATGTCTAATTTAGATATATATTATATGAGTATTTAATTTTTAAATATAAAATTAAATATTAAAAATCAAATCTAAAACAAACTTAATTAAATTTAATTAATATGTGTTGTTGTCCTAATTTACATATATTTATTTTATGGCATAAATGAATAAATAATTTTTATATATAAAATTAAAAGTTCAAATAATAGAAATTAAATTTAAACAAATTTAATTAAATATATATTGTCCTAATTAACATATATATATACGTATATTTATATGGCATAAATGAATAAATAATTTTTAAATATAAAATTAAAAGTTCAAATAATAGAAATTAAATTTAAACAAATTTAATTAAATATATATTGTCCTAATTAACATATATATATATATACGTATATTTATATGGCATAAATGAATAAATAATTTTTTAAATATAAAATTAAAAGTTCAAATAATAGAAATTAAATTTAAACAAATTTAATTAAATATATTTTAATAAATATATGCATATCGTATCGTATAAATTTCCTCGCTAATCAATTTCTATATTTATTAAAAATTTAGAAAAAATAAAAATAAAAAAAGCTACCGTATTTTAATTAAACGTTTGAATATTTTTTTTTCTTTTTAAATAATCATAAATTTTGCTATATATTTTAACAATATATATTAAAAGCAAAATTAAATAATTCATTTTTTTTTTATTGCTATCACTGCTTGATAAATTATTATCATAACTTGCAATTGCTATGAAATTTTAAAACTGCAAAAATAATATTCTCGTAAAAGAAAAAAAGTATTCTTTCAATATTTTTAATAAAATGATATGATTATTGATAAAATTGATTTGCATGTAAAGTATTACTATTTATTTGATTGTATTCTTGATAAAGCCATTTATTCCATATTTTTAATCAAATGATATTTATTAATGATAAAATTATCGTATGCAAAATATTACTATCTATTTGATTATATTCTCGGCAAAGCATTTATTTCATATATCTAATCAAATAATACAATTAGTCATGAAATTACTCGCATGCGTAAATTTAATGTCTACTTGATTGTATTCTCGAAAAAAAAAAAAATTCATTCAATACTTTTAATAAAATGCTATGATTAATGATAAAATTATTCATAGTGCCAAATGCTACTATTTCTCTCGAAAAATATAAAACTCTCGAGAAAAAAAATTCATTCAATGCTTTAAAATACAGCGATATGATTATTAGTAATATTAGTTATAAGAAAAATTTTTCTCAAATAAATGATAATACTTTTGATGAAATGATATGATTAATGATAAAATTATTCGTATGCATAAAGTAACCATTTCTCTCGAAAAAAAAAAAGCTCACTTAATGCTTTAAAATACAACGATATGATTATTGATAACATTAATTTATAAGATAAATTTTTGTCAAGTAAATGATAATACTGCTAATGAAATGATACAGCTAATGATAAAATTATTCGCATACATAATTTTATCATTTACTTCATTGTACAATCTATAATTCACTACAAATGTAAACATTAATTGTAATTAAAATATTAATTTAACAAATATAAAATTTTATCTAAAAATTTTTTGATTTAAAAATTCTTCTAAAAAAAAAAAATAATTTAGAAAAGTTGTCAAAGAAGAAGGAAAAAGAATAAAAGAATTAAATGAAAAATTAATATTTAACAATTGAGAAAATTTAATTCGAAATAATAAATTGAATAAAAGGAAGAGAAGAAAAAAAAGGATTAGTAAAGAATATTTCTTATGAAATAAATTATTAATTTCTTTCATTGAAACTATAACTTTTTCTTTTCTTTTTTTTTTGCTCAAATTCATTTGTTATCAAAAATATTTCAATTATCATTTTGTATTATCATTATTATTATTATTATTATTACTATTAAATATGAATGACAATTCTTTTGAATTAAATAGCACATTTTTTATGCTTATTTCAATTTTTCTATTTTATCTCAAATTTTGCTTAGCATTTCATAAATTTATCAAAGGAAGAAAAAAAAAAAAAACTAATCATTTTTTTAAATAGCTTTAAAATATGCATTTATTATTATCATCATATATTAAAATTTGAAAAAAAGTAAAAAGGATTTGAAAAAAAGTCAGAAAAAAGAATAATTCAATAATGATAAGATAAGTGATAAGAAATTTTTTAGAAATATAAAATTATACATCAAAAGGTATGATGATAAACATTTTTTTTATTGATTATATTTTAAAATGACACGCAAATATTTACGGTATAATATTATATGTGAATGCTTCATAAGATTGCTTTTATTTTGTTCAATAATAAATAACATCATACTTACTGATTCAATAACAAAATATTGCCATATTTGCTGATTCAATAATAAATATTACCATATTTACTAATTCAATAATAAATATTATCGTATTTATTGATTCAGTAACAAATATTACAGTATTTACTGATTCAGTAATGAATATTACAGCATTTATTGACTCAATAATGAATATTACCATATTTACTGATTCAATGATAAATATCATCGTATTTATTGATTCAATAATAAATATTACCGTGTTTATTGTATCAACAAATATTACCATATTTACTGATCCAATAATAAATATTAATGTATTTACTGATTCAATAATAAGTATCACTAGGTTTGCTGATTCAGTAATAAACATTACCGTATTTACTGATTCAATAGTAAATATTAACGCATTTATTGGTGCAATAACAAACTTATAGTGTTTACTGATTCAGTAATGAATATTACCGTATTTATTGATTCAATAATAAATATTACCGTATTTACTGATTCAATAATAAATACCATAATATTCAGTAACACATTTGCTATGTAATTATTTTTAAATTATCAAAATTTTGAAAAATAATTATAAATTTTTAAAGAATGTGCTTTTTTTTCTTACTAATTGCATAATTATTTATGTCGGATACAATGATGTATTAGCCGATTTATTCATTTTTCTTTTATTTTGGTTGAATTTATCATTGATTAAATTGCTGATAAACTAATCAGAAGCATTGAAACAATATAAATGAGAGAGAAGACGATTTCTGATTCTAAAAGTGAAATATTATCAAATGATATGATGATATTATTATAGCCATAATTAATTAGAAAATTTTAATGGAGCAATATGTTGGAATAAAACACCGGAATACTGATTTGATAGACTGATACGAGCATCAAGAATTAGTAATCAAATAAAAATTTTTTTCTTTCGTTCAAAATTATCTATGTCATAGATTTCAGAAACGATATAGCAAAAATGATATGATAATTATTATCACTTCAAAATATTTATATAATCTTATAATTAACGATGACATTTTTTTCTAAATAATTAATTTAGTAATTAAAATTGAATGTATTAAATAAATTTTTGAAACGAAATGAATGATTCGTTTTTTTCAATTCTTATTTCATTATAAAATAAAAATAATAATTTTCTATTGAAATTAAAAAAATTACAATAGATTAACATAAATATTTTTAGAAAAAAATCAAAAATACATAAATATCATCATTTCATATGTATGAATTTAATTAATTACTTAATTTCTTCATTTCAAATTATATATCGTATAGCAATTGAAAATTTTCAAAACATTTTATTCATATTTATTATATATTCCATCAAGACAAAAAAAAATAATAACAATAAATAATCAGAATATAATTTAAACAGGTCTATAAGCAAATTCCACTCTGCCACCGGGTTTTTTCATACATCTGTAAAAAATGATAAATTTTATTTGATTAATGAAAAAATCGTTATCATAAATAATCACTATAATTACAATGTCGTATCATTTATGATTATCATAAATAAGAACTACCGGATTTTTTCATACATCTATAAATGATATCATTCTCATATGCAATCACTGTAATTACAATGTCTTATCACTTGGGATTATCATAAATAAGAACCAACGGATTTTTTCATACATTTATAAATGATAAATTTTGTTTGATTAATGAAAAAATTGTTATCACAAATAATCATTATGATTACAATGTATTATCATTTCTAATAATCATAAATAAGAAGTGATAATGACAATTTTTATAATTCTATTCTTATATTCATAATAGTTTTTATAATAATTTCAATGAAAAAAAAATAATTTACATTTTTACTTTTTCTATAATTCACGCATAAATTTTATCATTAATGTCAAAGTTCAACTTCAGCTGTATAAAAATTTAGGATCAGAATTGGAAGCATAAATTTTAGAAGTTCTAATTGATCAGATACGAACAGGTGATTAGTAATATCAATAGGTTAATATTTAATAAATCAGTTTGCTAAATTTAATCCAAAATTTGTATTTCTTAATATTATTATCATAATTGTCGATATATATGATTCGAGAATTTGAAAAATCTCTCATTAATTTCTCATCTTCTAATACAGTATTTATTCACGTTAAAAAATAGCAACAAAAATATATCATTGCAAAAAAAACCTGAGGAAAACGTGAATAAAACGTCAATACTTACGTGTAATTTCTTCCACCTTCAATAAATACACTTCCTACATGTAATCGAAAGCCACCAGGTGCTAAACATGCCGTAATTTTTGTACGCCATGATCCATCAGGGCTTACTTCACAGGTTAATTCAAAATTCTTCTGAGTCTTAAATTTATTTTTTAATTATTTCAAATAAAAAATTTTTAATAATTAATTAATGCTATTAGAAAAAGAAAAAATTTATATATTTTCAAAATAATAAAAATTAATCGACCAATTTTTTTTTAACAAAATTAATTTATTATCACATATAATAATTCATAAATGATTAATGCTTATTTAATCATATCAATTATATTCTAAGCATTAAAGAAAAAAATGATAATAACGTTGAAAAGGGAAGAAAAAATTTTCTTCTCGAAAATGATAATAAAATTAATATATTCGAATAAATATAACTGATTTCGATCAATTCTGATATGATATAAAATAATTTTTGCTAATCATTTTATCAATAACTAATATCACAATTTAAATTAAAATATTTCATTTATGTAATTATTTTTAAACTTCATTTAATATGATCGCTTTTTAGCATAAACAAAAATAATAAACAAGACACACAAAAAAAAAAATGATAAGCTTAACCCATGTATCACCATCTTTATATACTTTATCATTTACTACACATGCTTGATCAATATTTGCTGCAATTAGAAATATAACTATTCCGACCAAAATTTTCATGCAGTAGTATTATTATTATAATAATTATTGGAATCTAAATTTGAATTTAATTACTTATTTTATGTAATTTTAAATTACCGCGCGCTGCAAAACGATTGATTAAATAAAATTGAGCGATAAATAAATTATAAATAATAAATTAAACAACAGGAAAAGAGAAAGAATTCTATTTATATGAAAATAAATTTTTTTTTTTCTCAAACAATATATTATATTTTGAATAATTTAATATATTTCAAGTATTACATATTTCATTTTATTTCATTTATTAAAATATTATAAACAATAAAGGATAGATTATTAAATCATGATTTGGAAATTATAATAATGATAATAGTGATAGGGTAATTCATAATGATGATAATAAATCGATTCTTTTAAATGTTGTATAAATGATGAATTTATAAAATTTTAGTCTATAAATTTATGATAATAGCGACAAATCGATTCGCTTAAAATTTTGACATAATAATAGTAATAATAATAATAATAATAATCATCCATGTTAATAATAATAATAAATAATAATAATAATAATAATAATAATAATAATAATAATAATAATAATAATAATAATAATAACAATAATAACAATAGTAATAACAATAATAAAAATAACAATAATGGTAATAATAATGATAATAATAATAATGATAATAATAACAATAACAATAATAATAACAATAATAATAATAATAATAATAATAAACTGACTGATAATAACAAAGGATAAGGAATAGATCATTAAACCATGGTTGGGAAATTATATTAATGATAATAATGATAAAACAATTTATAACAATGATAATAAATTGATTCTTTGAAATGCAGTATAAATGATAAATTTATAAAATTTCAGTTTATAAATTTATGATAATAGCGATAAATCGATTCGCCTAAGATTTTAATGTAATAACATTAATAATAATAATAATAACAATAAACTGATTGATAATAATAATAACAAATAATGATAATGATCGAAATGTTTATTTGATTTTTCGCAACAATTTTAATATATTCAAATATCAATGTCAATCATTTTTTTTTATTGATAATAATATTTTATCCTACCTAATGCAAATATACATACATACATATATGTTAATCAAATAAATTTATTATTAGTATATAAATTAATAGCAAAATTAATAAGAAATGAAAAATTTCAAAGATTTTATACAATTCAATTATAAATTGAATTATTGTTTCATTACAAATTTTCAACTTAAACAATTAGAAATTAATAAAAGTTTGAATAAAATTTATGTACTTCAAAAGTTTCAGTAAGAATTAGAAGAACAAATTTTAATGAACGAAAAAAAATTTTGGCATTAATTAATAAAATAATCAAATATTTAATGATCGTATAATTGGCATTAATTAATAAAATAATTAAGTATTTAATTATCATATAATTGGCATTAATTAATAAAATAATTAAGTATTTAATTATCATATAATTATAGATATTTTAAATATCACTCCCAAAGTCTAATTGTTGCATGTAAATGGTTATTTTTAAATAATTTTGAAATATAAACTGACAAAATCGAACAAAATTAATGAATTCAGGAAATAACAAACAAAATGTGAGAAATGAGAAAGGGAAAAAGGAAAAAAATTAGATATAAAAGAGAGAAATTATAAATCAAGATAGGAAAAATAAAAGAAAATGTTAAGAATAAAAAGAAGAGATAGAAAGAATTAGGAATAAAAATAGGAGAATAAAAGTCAGGGACGTGAAAAATTAAAAATGAAAAATCAGGAATAGAAAAGAAAAAGGAAAAGATCGAGGATGAAAACGATAAAGCGAAAAATGAGGAATAGAAAAGAGGAAGTGAAAAAAATGGGAATAGAAAAGCAAAAAAACATCAGGGATGAAAAAGATCAAGTGAAAAATAAAGAATAGGAAAAATAAGAAATGAAAACAAAATTAGAATAGCAAAAGAAAGTGAGGAATTAGAAAAGAAAAAGAACAAGTAAAAAACGAGGAATAGAAAAGAATAAGAGAAAAAAAGTTAGGAATAGAAAAGAAAAATGGAAAAGTAAAATTATTACTATGATTGTTAGAATATACAAAAGAGATAAATAAAATAAATAAATAACACTTATAAATACATGATAGTGTGAAAAAGGTCGAGAATAATATGATACAGGAATAGATAAATATTGAAAAGTATTGCCTCTTTTTTTTCTTCCCAAGACATTCCAATGGAACATGTTTATAACTGAAAATATTACACAACTTGCTTTTTTTTTTTTTTTTTTAAACGATTAATTTGAATTCTTTTACACGAAATTATGGGAAGGAAGAGATGGGCGGCGGATAACAAAATTATCATTTCTTTTTGGAAATCTTTTTTTGTTTGTAAAATTTGAGAAAAAAATGATATCAAATCAGTAATCAATTAACAATTAAAATTATTGATGATAAAATAAAATTATTTGCTAATAATATAATTTATGAAATAATATATTTTATTTTTTTATTCCTAACTGTTTTTATTCCTAACAATTTTAATTTTTGATGGCAA
The DNA here is from genome assembly GCA_024305405.1 of Dirofilaria immitis. Classification (NCBI taxonomy): domain Eukaryota; kingdom Metazoa; phylum Nematoda; class Chromadorea; order Rhabditida; family Onchocercidae; genus Dirofilaria; species Dirofilaria immitis. The sequence goes on from JAKNDB010000098.1 coordinate 1,937,979, forward strand.
GCTTCTTTCGAACCCTTTTTGTTAATTAATAATTAATTGGAATTTGAATAATTTAAATTGTTTAATACATGCATTCATCAATCCTAAACACATATATTTGAATTAATTAAATTCTTTAATAAACAATTATAATTGCATCATTTTAATCATTTCTTTTTCTTATTATTATTGTTATTGAAAAATATAATTAAATTCAAATAGATTATATTCCTTGAAATTAATTTCTTATTCCTCCAAATGATTTAAAATTATTGAAATATTATTCAACATAAAATTTGCTGCTTTGAAATTTTTAATCACAAAAATATTATCAATAATACGAAAGAATCAAATAATTTCGTATTGTTGATAATTAGATTATATTAGTAATATCTAAGCCAGGTTATATAATACGAATATGTTAATTGCGAATATTTATCAATTCGCATTTATTGATATCATGAAACGTTGATAATAGTAATATGAAATTTGAATTAAACCGGTAAAGCAAAAAATTTTTTTAGCTTACAAATTTACAATTAGATTAAAATCATTGATTTAAATATTATATTAAAATTATGAAAATAAAATTGACAACATTTAAATAAATAAATCTGTATTCATATCAAGCATTTCTATTCCAAAAGTTTCTAATTTCAAAGTTCAGGATGAAAATATAATATAAAACGATTTAGTACGATAAGATTGTATCAGAATAATATATTAAATTATGAAATAAAAGTAATAATTAAAATTGGCACCTGTTCAAAGTGTTAATTAAATCAGATAAACATATAAAACGATATTGGCTAAAAAAATATTTTATTTATCTTTTTATTACATTTTTTTTCTTTCTTTAGCAATTTAAAACAAAAAGGTTTTATTGTATTTTTAAAAAAATTTCTAATATTAATATCTTCTTTCGTTAATCAATTAAATAAATTGGAATTTAAAATCAATTAAGAAAATAAGTATCGATTGAATAAATATAATCAAACTTTTGCAATAATCATGCATAATAAATTAAGAATGAAAATTTGCGAAGCCACTATAATTTTACTGAAATAATGAATTTACGTTACATTCTCGAATTGAAAAAAAAAGCAAAAAAGATATCACAGACTGAATTATCATTGAGAGAGTATAATCCAAATATTTGGTAAGTATATAAGATTATGAAGAAGTAGGTTATTTTATTTTTTTCCAAAAAATATATTCAAATTTTTGGTAAAATATTTTAGAAATTATTAGAAAAACAAAAAAAAGAAAAAAATTGCTATTCTTCGCAACAGAGTGGAACTTTCATTAGTTCAATTTAATTCATAACTCAAATTTTTGATGATAAATAGATGATGCAAAATTGTTAAGCACGAATACGTTGCATCCCTTTTTTTTTTTTATAAAATTTTAAACTATGATAAATTTTCTTCAACAACAAAGACCACAAAACATCATTTTCTCACTTTTTAAGAAAAAATTTCTTTTCCAATTAAATTAAACTATATCGATTCGTTTTGCGAAAAATTTCTGCTAAAACAAGAAGAATGTCAATTATTGACAACATAAGTTTTTAGTTAATAATCAATTTATAACTGTACATTTTTAGAGAGCAATATGACCGTATTAAATGAATAATCTTATCTAAATGTAAATCCGAACAAAAAGAAAACTTGACAGTTATTGAAATCGTTTACACAATATGATGAAATAGCCATAGGCAAAATAAACGATGGAAAAAATTTTACAGCAGAAAAATCAAAATGAATCAAAAAGTTTAAAAAATATTCCTGATTTTTTTTTGAAAAGAAATTATAATTGTACAATCCTTCAATTTACAAGAATTCAGGAATTGAAACAAATAGAAAAAAGCTAAAGTTGGAAGTGCTTATAAAGTTGTTTTATTTCCCATGAAAAATTATAGCTAAAGTGAAACAAGACTGAATATGATAGAGATCAAAATATCTGTAGAATTTCTAAGTAAAAAAAATTTGGTAGTAATCAAAAATCATGTATAATAATGTCGATGAGAGCTATAAAACAATAACATTATGTACATAAACAGAGAGCTCAGCTGAAAATTTTTTAGCTTTAACATCGAATCGGATTGATCAGAGAGATTTAACAATTAAAGAAATAATTTAAAGTTATTTCCAAAGCTTCTCTGGCATCAATAAAAATAACTAATTAGAATGCTTCCCTAATTCAACAGATGTGAGAAACTGCAAATTACTTTTATCAGAGTAGGGAAGAAGATAATGAATAAAAATTAAAATTATTATTTTGCAGACAATAATAAGATAATTGAATGAAAACAACTATCATTCGTGCACTTTTTGATTCATTCGCCTTCGATAAATATCCCGAACAACTCCAGGTGCACGTGGTGCTGCTTCGTCATCACTATCAGAATCACCACCACCAGCTGCTCGCCTCTTCCTTTGTGTAATAACTGATTGCTGTTGTTGGTATTCACTTGATGCCAAAATCTAAATTATCTTTCAAATTTTTATAAAATATTTAACATCTTTGATAAAACATTAAGTATTAAATTTTGACCAACCTTACGCAAATTAGAAACAAAGAGACAAAAAAAACTAACAATATTAGGATCAGTAGTCGTATTTAACAACTGATAAAATTCCTTCTTGATATCTTCTACACGATGCATACCAAACATGGTACCATTTTCAAGCTTTACCTTTGGATCAACTGATGGTGCTGCAAGGGAAGAAACAATTACTTCTGTGGAAGTCAGAAAATTTAGCGATTTTTAGAAAAAAACATACGGCCATTTTGACTGAATTTTGCCAAGCTTTCCATAAGCAAATCCACCGAAACAAATGGACCGTTGAAACAATATGGCGGAGGTAGCATCTGCATCAACTGAGCGGCTGCAGCTGGTGGTGGAAACACACCTATAAAAAATGAAACTAGCAACAAAATCAAAAAAGATGAAATTGAAGTTCAACCATTTTAAAAGTGACCTTTAAAATAAGAAAAAAATAAATAGATTACAGCATACCACCAGGGATTGGATGATAACTGGCATTTGTGTTCAATTTAGGCTTGAAAGGTATCATCTGATCCGTATCAGGTCTTGGATAACCAGAAATTTCAGACTTACACCACCACCCATTACAACCGACGGTCCACCTCCAGCTGCAGTTTGCCTCACTGCATTTTGTCCTGAAATAAAAAAAATGTGAGATTTCAGCTACAGCATGGACAGAATGACAAAATCATTAGTTAAGAAAACAAACCATTTGTTTGAGCACCATTTGGTAATAAAGAAGCCGTTCCTGAAACCGATGCTCGCCCAATCAATGATGAACCTTGTCCCAATTTTTTCTGCAAATATTTTTTGAACCTAAATTTATCCAAAAGTAAGCGTAAACAAAATTTATAAATCATTTATCGTTGACAGGTGTTTAAATTGCGATTTACTATAAAATATAAAATCACTAATCTCATGGATTTTCAAGATATTCAAAATTTTGCGAATTTCCCGAATCATTCTTTTCAAATTTCATCTCTATTATGGCATATTACCATGAATGTAACAAACTATTATAATACTAATAACCAAACAACATCATACATAATAAGATTAGATTAGGACAAGATTAGGATTAAATGAAAATTCATGGACTTCTCATGTATGTGAAATATTTCTCGCATTTCTTTCCAATCCTAATCTTATTATGACAAGATTACTACAACATAAGTATTTTCGCAAATGAAACAGATTGGAAAACATTAGGAAATTTATGAGTGAAATTGATAAAAATAATGGAAATTGTCATAACCATAACTTAATGCAATATAATAAAGTTATTTGAAACAGAAATGCAAATAAATAATTTTCCTACTTACCGAATAACCCATCAATCGTAATTGATCATTAGTGCATGGCACCAAATCTAGGAACTTATATCGATCAATCAACAGCAGCGTCTGCATTTCTCCATATTGTTCTTTTAATGCTTCACGTCGTCTCTGATCAACCTTCAGAATACTCGACAAGTCACCAACATGTGATTCAAATTCTAAGTAACGATCCCAGATTTCACTATAAAAAAAAAGGATTATTGGATTCAACACCTAGAAATAAGTGTTTGGATTTCGGAAAAAAAAACTAACATCGACTTTTCTGGTGTCATAGATTCCGAAGTTAATATTCGTTCAAAAACAACACGTGTATTGTTATCCTCTGAAAAATCCATACAAATCAAACAAAAAAAAACAATGCAGATGTAAATCCCCACATGGAAAAACAATCCCATAAGTTTCAAGTATAAAACCAAGGAACTGCAGAAGTTTTAAAGTTTTAAAACAAAGCGCAGAAATTGGAAATGTAATGCAATAATTTAATCCAAAAAGGAAAAGCTAGTAATATATAATAATAATTACTCAAATTATTAATGAAAAAAATAAAACTGAGATTACCATTTAGGTGTGACAAAAATCCACATAAGCAAGAGCATATTCCGGTTCATCGCTATATTTTTTTAGTCCCATATCGAAAACACGTATCGCAATATCCGTGTCCTGAAAAATGATGAAAATAATTTGCCAATAATTAGATTTTATGATTGGTCTGGGAAGAAAATAATTTGCCAATAATTAGATTTTATGACTGATCTAGGACAAGCAAATTTGACGTAGATGTTCTGGGAGAAATGATATGAAACATAATACATAGAAGGCTGGATAATTGCAGCATGAATTTCATTACTAAAAAAAAAAATTATTAACGGAAATATGAATAGAAATTGTATTGACCTTGCTGCAATAATATTCCATAAGAGCAGATGAAACAAAAATATGAAATTTGCAACGTGAATCCTGGCGGGCACGTTTGAAAACCGCACGTGCGTACTGGACACCTTCAGTTCGCCTCACAAACTTCATTAGTTGTATGTAGGCCTAAATTTTAAATGATCAAATTAAAAGTATAAGATTTAAAAATGCTCATGATTTCTATAAAGCCTTTTTTTTCGAAACGTCATTTCGAGCACAAATAAATTTTTACAATACACGAGAGTGCATGATTCAGTGTGTTGAAAAACGAAACGACGCTAACATCAAATATCAATCAATAAAGTTACGACAGCCAAAGAAAACAATTACCAAGGTAGGGTCAGCTGTTTCAATAGCTAAAAGTCGATCATAAATTTTCTTCACATTATCAAATTTCATTCGCTCTTCTTCATAGTCTGCATATGCAAAAACAGAAGTTGGCTTTCTTTTAAAAGGCCTCCAATTGCACGCTCAAATAATTCTGAAAAAATAAAATCTAAACAAAAAGAAAAAAGAGAAATGATATAACTTAAAGCACATAAAACATTCTTATTAGAAATAGTATGCATATCAGGAATTATGCGAAGCTAATCAATGTATATTCGATTACGTAAATTTCAATTATGTGAATGAAAAAGGATAATTAATATAGTAATTATCTTAGTAAATAGCAATACAATAACACCTGAAACTAGTCTTACAACAAAATCCAGTGCTAATCGATGACTCTAGCAATCAAGAACCCAGTGATTTTTCGAAATTCATAATAAGCATAAACTAACGAATGATATCAGTATTCATTGTAGCTGCTAATTTTACATCACCCTTTTCCGCTAAAACAGCCGCAGCTTGCTGCTGGAACAACGCAGCCTCGTACCACATATCAGGATAATAACCAAGACATAGTAGAGCTTGTTCATAAGCATATATTACTGCAAAAGTGATAAATACATTACTCCAGATCATAAATCTACTGCGGTCAAGTCTAAATAATTAAACTTATAAATACCTCTTCTAGCAAAATTATAAATACCTCTTTTAGCAAATATGAATATTCTTCTGTACCCAAAGGATTACTTTTTCCCACTGTATATACTTTCGCCACATGTCTAGCTGAAAAAAATCACTAAAAAACATATTAGGACTAATTTATTTCGTAACTTTCAAGAAGCGAAAAATCTAGAAAAATTTGAAACTAAGAGATTCAGACCTGTTTCATTTCTGCAGCAGTTCCTCGCGGTGGGACACTCACAGCTTGTCGATTTAATCCTCTTGTCACTTGTTCCAGTGATTTTGAAATACGTTTAGCGACTTGGTATTCTTTATTTCGTTCAGCTATCAATTTCTCTGCTAACGTAGCATTTACACTCTGCAAAAAAATAAAAGAATACGATGGAAAAATTAAAATTACTGTTAACTGTTCATATTTAAATTCATCGTAACTTACTTTTGTTCATTTAATAAACTGCAAATTCATTTCTACTTCATTCTGCTTTCATTCAGCAAATCATAATCAATAAAAGATTCACCGCTATCTTCAACATTTTACCTTTTCGTAAGCACAATATTCAGCCCATAACTGTTCAATATTAACCATTGGAGTGACCACGCCACGTTGATAAACTTTACGAACCGCCGAAATGCGTTGATTTTCCGCATATTGACCAACCGTAGGCCTGCAATTTTATAAAATACAAATAATCTTTAACATCGTTATAGAAAACTTAATTTTCTATCACACTTGTCAGAAAGATCAACAAAACTTACGCAGATTTGAGGAAGGAAAGATAATCCGAATAAATTGAATATGAATGCATATCAAGACCAATTTTATCCAAAGCAAATTCATATGCCTGTGCCATTTTCTCCCTGAAAGGATTCTAAGGAATTATCAGTATGCAGTTATGAAACCAAAAATTAAGAACTATTTAAACGAATGGATAAATCCAATTATTGGAGCACCGTAGCAAAATCACTTTAAAAAAATATATTTTATTTACATAACAATCAGTTGAAATCTATTAATAAACGAAATACGTGAACATTAAGATAAGATCATTTTAATAATGGCTAGTTTACTTAAGAAATAAACTATAATCGAACAAAAACCAACTAAAAATTGAAGGTCCTTTATACAGTGTAATGAAAATGAACCGATATATATAACCAGATCAAAGAAAATAATAAACATATCAAACCTGAACGAAGATAAATGTCCTTTAGTTTCACGTACGTAGAAAACATAACATTTCCAGAGATCGATATTGAGAACATGAATGAGACAACGCCCAAACAACTACAAAAAGATATAATCATTATGCAATAAAATTCTACAATGAATTTGCATTTTTATTATATTATCTTAATTTAGGCTAATAACAATATCAATAATTGATTAGTGATAAATGTATGGATTTTAAACTGTGAAAGAAATCTTAAGTTATGATGATTCCGTTGAATTATTAATGAAAATAATTCTAGTGATAATTTAGCACGTACATATTTATTGTCTAATGCAGGTTTATTGTTGTAGTTTAAATATAAATGTTTAATGTCAACATGCGTTGAGTTCATGATGCCTATGATAATATTCCTTAGCGCTGATTACTTCAATTCACGCTAATCACTATAGCGCAATTGTTAATCAAAATAATTCTTCTATGTGTCAATCTTTTTTTGCATGTCTGAATCTTGTTAAATTATCATGATTAAACAACGGATTTGAGAATAAATGTGCGAACATTCAGTGCATGCTTTAAATCACCGGTGCAACTGTATTATTTGTTGTATTAATTAATTCCTTAGATGATTACAAAATTAATCATTCGAAAATAGATTTATGCATATTGTTTGAATTTTAAACTAAAAATTTTTAAAAAATTGAAGGAAAAAAGAAGGAATATAACTTACGGATTCCACATTTTCGTAATTTTTGCCGCGAAGCTGAAATTTAAGTAACTTTTTCCTTTAGTAATAAAATAAATAAATAAATAAATAAATAAAATCTCAAAAAATAGAAGACAGCTTACCTGTCAAAGAATTCATGGAAAATATGGCAGATATCATAATTATGATAAATAATATTTGGCAAAAACAATGCCATCTTGAGCGGCTATGATAATAGTTACAAGTATTAAATTATGCTCATTTTTAAAAATCAATTCAATTATATTTTAGCGACAAATTTGTTTAGAAAAATTTTCAATATAATCTAAATATAAACTGCATATTGTAAAAAACTTTGAGACACAACATGAAATAATTTTATATCCTAATCTACAAATTTTGGTAAGTGTTCGAGATATAAAATTCCAACATTACGAAACAAAAGTTTCTAGTCTAAAGTAACTGGAGCGGAAAGTTCTCAAAATATGTGTTAGGCTATCATTTTACTTCAAAAAAACCAAAAAAAAGAAATAAAAAATTCTCTGTTTGAATAATTATAATCGTTTCAGTCAGTGTAACATTGTTATCGTGAAATGATTTTTCAAAATTCACACTATGTAATCGCATTTTGAATGTGATTCCCCATCCTATTCTTCTATCTCCTCCGTATCTTCTTTATTGCAATTTCATACGCCAAAATAATGAGGTATGATGTAAAGCGAATTTTGAAAAATCATGAATAATTGCAATGTGAAAGAGATCATACTTGTCATATATTCTTTATTCGGTGGGAAAAATTTAAAAAGAAAGAGAAAAAGGAGAAAGGAAAATGCAATAAGAAATATATATTTTATTACTGTTGGGCCACTTTTTCGAGTAAAAATTTTTATTCCGTCTGGAATGGTAGCAAAATTCATGCAGCAGTAGTAATACATTTGATACTTGTTCAAAACATGGACTAAAGATAGAAAATGTCATTCCTAAATTCACACTTTTTGTTCTCAGTTTCACAGAATTCCCATATCTGTTTACACGAAGAAGAAGAAGAAGAGCGAGCACCACTGCGCGCTGCAAAATTGCAAAACAGATAAAAAATGATGGTATTTGATTGATGGAAACTATATTGCTTCTTATTTATGTTGATATCCTTTTCTTTCAGTGTTTTCAAATTCATGAATTACAAAACCGTGATTTTAATAAAAGAAAACAACATCAATTAGTTCCTAAACTTTGAAAATATTTTAAAAATTTCCGTTCAAGAATAAAATTTTTATCGGTTTTTGCCCTTGAACTCCCCATGCCATTATATTTCACTTGCGAATATTTTTAAGCTGAAATTACCATAATGAGCAAATGCGAATTCAAATAAGGTATCTCCACGAAAGTGTTCAGTAAAATAAAATGAAATCTCAAGAATTTGAAACAAAGCAGAATTTTCAGTAGATGACTTACTTCATGATCTATATATGCTTTCCAGTAACGTCCAGCATTCGGAAATTGTGCCACCAATTTTTCGTAAAACGAACGTACTTGATCAATTGGTCTAGCCTGAAATTTCACCCACTATACGATTCTTTCAACTACCTTATTATTTTATACTTACTATGGTCGATTTTTCACATCGCAATTTCAATTTATTTTAAAGAGAGGGAGAAAAAGTTACTTGAGATAACTTGTTAAATAACATTTTCGTCATCTTATAAATAATCTATTGCGGATAAGGAAAGGGAATTAAAAACCAAATAGTAATTGACCAAAAACTGATAAGTATGAAACGATGAAATCCGCATTAATTGCTTATGCTTTAACTCTTTTATATTATTGAAAAAAATAATTTTCCAAACATTATAATAATATAACATGGATTAATTATAATTATTCCAATAAAGTTACGTAATTACTCTTATCCCAAGTCAGAAAATTTCATAATATGAATTAGATTATTCCCTTATAGCAGTAAGAAAAAGTTTTAACAAGAAAGAGGAAACTTATGTCCTACTACGACCATAGACTATTCCAATTTTAAATTCATGAATTATTTTAAATTGAGAGAATTTTAACATATCTGAAAAAAGAAATATTATGGTCCAATAAAATGAATACCTGTGACTCTCGTAGCAAAAGATTCCAGGCATCGACATCGAATGGATTTAGTTCAATTCGACGTTCCGGACTTACAACTGAAAGCGCACTCATCGATGCAAGCTGTAAAATATTTTCAAAAATTTAACACAGAAAAGATATAGTCCGATGTAAATATTATCGATTATTTTCATCATCCTGAATTAAACAAATACTATAAATCATTTTATAGAAATTTATTCGATTCAACATATGATAATCATCATCAATATCGACTAAAACCGGTTCAAGATATTATTCAAACAATTTTTCTGAGGATCAATGAAATTGAAAATTTCAATATCTCAAAAGCTTAGCAAGCTCAAAAAAATATTTCGACAGATCAAACAAAAGAATATCCCGATAGATCAATCGCCCATAATTTAAAAAAGTTCAGTTAGATTAAACAATGGAAAGATTTTCCGGCAATGTAATAACAATAACAATATCCTCACGTATGTATTCTAATAATTCAGGATATCTTGAATATCTGATTGATCCGAATGGTGGTACCGAATTGTTTCGAAAGATTGTTATGCCAAAATTATGAAAATTTAAGCAAAATCGCCCATTTAAATTCAACGCTAACTGCACAAATTTTGACAAAATAAAATCTCTTCAGAAGCCATTTCTTTTCCCAATCTAATTTCTAGCACTCTCAATCTCTACTAACATCATGTCATAATGGTTCTCCTAATGTCTCCACAACTCTTTCCTTCGTTTCTTTCCCGTCCTCTTCATCCATCCCTACACTCCCCATCCACTACATGGCCTTCCCTCTTCAAACAGTGTACTACACAAAATCTCTCTCAATCTTTAGTCTTTTCCGCTTCTCCGATCCCTTCCAACCTCTAGTCTTTTCAGAATTACAGTAACGTTTCGTTACTCTCAATCACTATCCCACGTTACTTTGCAATCTTATCAATCTCTAATTCTCCACAAACACACCATCCCTACCCTCTCAAACGCATCGATGAAAGTAATACATTCCAACCAAAAACCCATTCAACTCAATCATACATTGCCAAGTTTTCGTGCTAAGATCCAGAGCTGTAATAAAAACTTCATATCAAACATTTGAAGTATTATTAGTCAAACGAGATTCAAGTAGCGAATAGTTCTGCGTGGTGAGGATTTTTTGTTTATTTATGTTATTCGAGAATTAATTTGAATTTGAAATTAAATTTTGAATTTTGATTAAAATGTTACGAATTTCATTTTAATTTTAACAAGCAAACGATCCGTGCACTACAATCCTTCCTTTTGTGCGAATTTTAAAATTAAAATAATAGCAAAGGTGAAAAAAAAGTGAAAGAAAAAAATCGTAAATTTTATTACTAAAGCAATTCAGTTATTCAGTAAATTATTTAGTTGATTATTTTTTCTCCTTTTGCAAAATTTCAAAATGTTATAAATTCCTGCACGTTGCGTAATACTAATACTAAGACTTCAAATTGTTTAATTTTCAATGAGAATCTTTGATATTAATAAATTAAAATGATAAACTTTTGATAATGAAAATCAGAAAAATCAATTTATGATAAGCAAAATGTTTCAGTTTTAAAATTAGTGCAGTAGCACTAATTGCTTCGCTTATGCTTTCAGATTAAATATTCCTGAATTATTTTATTGTTTTGCCTATAGCTTCATTTGAATTAATGCGTAATTTGAATACGTTCACTTAAAATTCTTCTTTTTATAGTAATTATCAAAGGTTTATCAAGTATATTTACCAAAGACTGTTACATATTATCAATTACTTTAATATTATTTATTATTTTATTACTGATATAATACGCTTGTCAATAATAAAGGAGTGTATTCTATAAGCAATATTATGCATTTATAATTTTTCTCTATCAAACATTATACCAATCATAACTTTAATTATTTGAATTTGAACAATAGTTATCTTTTGGTATAGAAAAGATATTTTTAGATGCAAAATTTGATTTGACATTGAATCAAGTTGTAATTTATGTTTCAAAAATATTGGAGCATCGCATTTTTCGGAATTTAATATAACATTTTTTTAAGAATTGGTATTTTTTTCTTGTAAAAAGTGACATATTTGCAACATTCATTGAATCATTAAATCAAATATTGAAATAATAACTTTTAGATACTATATAGTAAATAGATAAATTCTGAATATAACAGAATCAGTTGATTTTCCTAGCATTAAAAATGCGGTTATACGAGTGAACAAAGAACAGCCTAGAAATATAACCTGTTTAAGCCATATTCGAGCTCATACCTATGAGTTCACGTATCATCTATTTGTTCTTATATTGCAGGGATCAAGTGTTAATGAATCGTCGTCCAGGTGTGCTGAAATTTATTTGGCGTAATTTTTGGATTCGCTTGATCGGAAACGATTCCAGAAGACTTTGTTGGTACTGATGAAGAAGGCAACAAATATTATGAACTAGTCAAATCTCAAAGAGTTGTTAACCGGTTAGTTACGACGTTTTTTTTTCGAGTTTCAAAATTGATATTAGTATTCTTCCATTTTATTTATCGCTGGAAAATAAAATTATAGAATTAGTCATCATGTGGATTTGTTGGGAAAAGTAATTTTAAATGAACTGCATTGAATTGTAATTAAATCCTATCAGGTTGTGCAATCAATTCCAAAACAAATTCAAACAACCTGAATTTTAGTGGACTGTAGAATTGACATTAAAATATAGGATGACTGGAATGACTTATGTTGTAAATTACAATGTAATGAGTTTGAGGAATAAATTAGACGGGTAACTTCGTTATAAATGAAGTTTTTTCGGGCAATACATATTCAGAATAAAAGCATAAATTAGTCATTTATAACCAAAATTGGCGAAATTAAATGATAGCTGTAACTGAAAGAAAAAGTCATTGAAACTTCATAAAAATAATTGAGATTTTAATTTTTTATGGCATCGCTCGATGCATGGAATTGATTGCTAAAATTTCAATAATTTTTTCCAATACTACTTACAGCAATAATTGAACTTATAAATTTCATATGAAGCATATGATTAATTTCTTCTATTCATATATTTCCATTCTCCATTTTACGACATACTAAATATTATAGAGGTTTTATTGCGGCAAGAAATTCATCTGAAGTACCATCTCCAGAATGGCTAACATGGCTCTGAGGAATACGAAAATTGCCTCCAACACCAGAAGAGATTTTAGCTAATCGACAAGCTAGTGAAGAGGTTTTCTATTGAAATTTTTATGTAGCTGTTTGAAATCTATGTATAATTTTTTTTCCTAAAAATTCGAACTATTGGTGTTACGATTAAAAATTGCTTAAAATGGAGTTTTACTTTAATGTTATAAGTCTTCTTTAATCGACTTCAGCCATCGTACTACTTATGTGAGGCGAATTATGGCATATTATGCAAAATATACGTATAATTATTTTCAATGTTGTTATTTTATTATTTACTTTCAAACTTACGACTTCAAAGAGATCATATATTTTACGATTATTATAGCTTGATAAGTTTTTGCAGATGGCAAAGAAGGTAGAAAAGTTACAACAGCTTAAGGAGAACGAACTTTCGACTGATGAATCGAAGACAATGCCTTATATAGAATCGACGACCATATCCGATGATTTCGATTCACAACCGAGAGGTTTTCCACGTTATGTGGATTATGACAAAAAGCAACCAGAAATGTCATGATCATATTTTTTTCTTTAAAAAAGGACTTTTTCGGAAAGATTGTTTAAGTAAATTATTTTGGAATATAAGTCTGATATAATTTAAGTTATAAAAGATTTATGCATTTAATTGCGCCTCCGCTAGTTTTTGAAATTTCATTTCAAAATTCAGAATTTAAAATAAGGTACAAGTTCCTCAGTTAAAATCATTGAATGATCGATGTATTTCAAAACGATGATTATTTAGCAGAGGAATTTTAAAATTAGCATTTTTTTTAAATTTCTCAGTACTTTTGCAATGTTCCTGTTTTGTTTCTATACATCGTGTATTGTAAAATATTTCCTCTTCACTGCTGGCATGTACTTTAGCTTTTTTGAATCACAATGAATAATCAAAAGCTATTTTCTTCGAAGTATCTTTCAGTAATAGTGCACAGCACTTCATAGCTATTGCGTATTTTGCAGGAATTCATCTTTTGATACTTTCTTATTTGTCTGAAAGATATTGACATAATTATTCACTGCAGTATAAGACTAATAACAGTAGCAGATATATTAAAGCAGGGTAGATTATGAGCCTCTTATGATTGAAACTGATAGATCTGTTGCCATATTCGATTGATTGCGGAAATACATTTTACTCGTCTAAGCACCAAAACGTTTATTAACTTATAGTATTTACTGGATTAATCGGTTAGATAGTGTAGCATGTGTTCATTGGTAAAGTTTAGACAGAGTAAGTTATAATCAACTTGCAGCTTTTATAAATGAATATAAAAGCGTGCTATGAATTATGTCGACGATTTTCTGGTATTCCTAATGCAAAGAAACGATTTTATGAGGTAACTGTAAAAGTGGATTAATTGATAATTGATCAAAGCGTAAAATGGCTTAGATAGGTAGATAAGAAGAAATAATTTTTGAAAATATTTGAGTTAAATTAAGCGATTTTTCATGATGGAAATTTAATATTTCGTTAATTTCAGGAAGCAAGAGCTGTATTTAAACCTATGGAAGAAGTTTATAACATTTATCTTGATAAGCATTGTTTGGTTACACCAAAACGGAATCCAGTAAAGGTTTGGGTTTTTGCATATGTAAAATATTGTTGATTTTTTTAAATGTTTTATATATTACTTTAATTTAACAAGAAAAGATAAAGGGTAAATTGTTTCACTTGTGTAATTATTTGTTTTTTCCAGATTACTTCTGAAGCACTTGCACTGGCAGTAGCTGAGGAATGGAATATGCAAAAAGTGAGTTAAGGACAAACTTAATGCGGCTTACAGGTTTGATCTTTACAGCTATCGATAATCCGATGTCGCTAAAAGGTATGCATTATTCTTCTTTGAAATTATGTCGATTCATTTTTTTTTATTATCAAGTTTCCATGAAAAATAATTTGTTTTCTCTGAGAATAGTAGAGTAAGAAGAAAATTAGGTATGTATAATTTTTCTGTTTGCATGAAGGGTCTATAAGATCATTATTATATCGGAATGGCAAATGTTGTTCTAGCATGACTGATTTATCTTTATCGGAAGGTTTAGTTTAGGTCTGACGTCTTGTCGCAAGTACTCCAGTTTTTGGATAAAGATACAATCTTGTATCGCTTGGAAGAAAACAATAAATTATTAGAGTTGGAAGAAAGAAATTGGAATCCAATAGTCGAATGGGTGAACTGGGAGTATGGTTTGTCCGTGAAACCGAGTTATTCATTGCTTGAAGGTAGTCGGGTTTTTGATATTTTAATTAATGATAATTTTTGTGTTAGCTGCAAATCTAAAAATTAGTTATCCTTTTCTTTGAAATTTTGAAATTTGTACTATCTTTACGGATGTGGTATTTTTATTTAGGGAATCATCTCGAGCTTCTCGAAATTAATGCAACGTCCTACTCAGCTTTCTTTGATTATGTCCATATCGGAAACTTATTAAATTAAATGACAATGTTATCGTTGAAATTTTCTGGATTTGCAAAAACTTTTAAACTGAGACCCGGTTTCACGAAAGATTATTCTAGTCGTTTTTCCAGAAGCTGTGGTCGACAGTAGTTCACGAAGTCGTTTAACAAATCAGCTATTAAATTACAGTTTTTACAATTGATCGGTTTACAATATGCCACTGAGTCGCTTAAATCTGTGCTTCTTACCTTGGCTACCATATCATCTCGCTTACATGTCGATGAAGCCGTTGAATTGGCACTTTTAGAACAAAAATATCAAAGTGATATCTGGGGAAAAGTTCGTATTTTTAGTTTGAGTATTTCTTGTCTTTGTCTTGAAAATTTTATAGATATTGTTCGGATTCTTTGACGAAAACATTACTTCGAAGCTTTCTTCGCTGCTTTTGATATAATAGAAATGAGATTGAAAATTAACTTTTATCGCTGAAAATAACTGACATGTATTTACGATGAAGAGGAAAAAGTTATAGGTTGAATGGGCTCATGATATCGAACGAGAAGAGCTGATTTCACGGTTATCAGCCGGTGTACTATTAGTGCACTTGGGTGATTTTGAACTGGCATGCAGAACAAAATCTTCAAAAATGAAATTTCGGAAAATGATACAAAAGTTACTTAATTTTTTAGATTTTTAGCGATTCCATTGATATTACATTAGAATTTTTGTTCAGCTTTGATTTAACTTTTTGTACATGCATATACCTCATAGAAAAGCATTAACTTCTTCATTTTATATGCATTGTTAATTTTGTTTTTAAACAATTATTTGTAATATGGGTTGGAAACGAATGCAAGTATATTAATTTTGATTAAAAATAGCGTAAAGAAATAATGCTAAATGTGAAGTCAAAAGGAAATCGAAGGTTGATTTGGAAAGGAAATGAGTAGATGGTAGTACATACATGCTTAGTATCTAACGATTATTTCTTCTATATGTTATTTTTCGAGCATATTTCCTTTTATAATGAAGAAATGAAAAATAAGTGTATTTCACTTGCAATAACGATGATGTGTTTTGTATGCTTGCTTGATTATTGATTTTTTTAATATGTAGTTGTCAATAGTTGAATTTAATTTAATATTTAAGTCAATAAAAACTTAACAAGACTGCATTTACCAACTTTTATGTTGAAAATTCATTATTTATCTTGCTGATATGTATTTTATATTTTCTCATCGCACGATATTTATCATTCGAATCTTTAATAATAATCCAGAATAATTCTTTTTCTCCCTTATCAATATCCAAATTTATTTTCTAACTTTAATACTTTATTTATACCGGTGATTTTGTAGGATTTATGTAAATAAAATTATTAGAAATGTCAATAATCGTCATACTAATTAAACTACATAGCTTTTGCATTGCTTTTTTTTCAATTAATCGAAAAGCGCATTTATTAGTGTTGCATATCAATTAGCCTTATGAATGTTATTATTTTGCGGATGAAGTTTAAGTGATAAGTTTAAATTAAACTGCTTTCAAATAATTTGTAAAATGTCATTTATTGCTGTATTTGTATTATAATTGATGGAAATTAAGTTCAATCACATTAATATTGAATATTTCAGTTCCAAAATGATATTGCTTTGTAATTTTATCAAATTTATTTTTTTTTGTTTATTTTATTAATTTAAATTAAATCACGATTACATTTTTCAAACATTTTTCATTCGAAATTTTTTCAAAAATTTTTAACGAAAGTACATTTTTCTTTTTATGAAAATTTTAGGAAAAAACTATTACTTTTTTTTCAATAGCATTTTTAGAAATAGAAATTAAAGGTCAAAAGAAAAGAGAGAAAAAAATGAATTGGGAATGAAAATGATTCGGAAAAAAACGAAAGAGGTATGGAATATTAATTTTAATAGAAGTTACTTTTTTTTGCTGACCCGATTTGACTTCTATTATTTTCGATGACTATAAAATTGGGCATTTAAACATGGAACAGGTAAGGTCAATTTAATATTAGAATTTTTTTCTTTTTTGATTGTCAATGATTTCGGTTTATTTTCCATCCCTTGTTCATATATGTTTTATGTAAATATATATAATATATTCTTTGATGTTAAGTTTTGATAAAATTATACAAATTATTATCTTTTGGTGGTTGATTTTTCTTTTTCTTTTTTTTGCAAATTAATTTTCCACTGTCATTTTCTTGGTAAGCATAATTTTAATTTAATTAAACTTAATTCTTATCATTAATTTAAAAATTTCTTATCATTAATTTAAAAATTTAATCTAATTAAACTTAATTCTTATCATTAATTTAAAAATTTAATTTAATTAAACTTAATTCTTATCATTAATTTAAAAATTTAAATTAATTTTTTATATATGGTATGATAGGCAGATGTTGAGAATGATACCTTTATGTCATCACTCTAAAATCTTTGATTACAAACTTGTTTGCGTAATATTTTTCTCTCTCAAAATGCTTTAGGATTATTTCATATATATGCATGCATGCATGTGTGTGTGTGTGTGTGTGTGTGTATTTATGTATATATAGGAGTATGTATGGGTATGTATATATGTTTACATCCTCGTTGATTGATTTAATTACACTTTCTATAGGTATTTCAGTTTAAATTTCGATACTTATCAATGATATTTTTGATTCAAATAACTTATCTTCCAGTTATCAATGATATCATTTTTATTTTCAATAATTTTTTAAACCTCCTTCATAAAACCTTTTAAAATATTATAGGTTTTTTTTTGCTATCTTAAACGTTTAAAAATATTTGACTTAAAATAATTGTTCCGAAGGAATGATTTTAGTGTGAGAAGTTTTGAAAATGAAACCTAAAATAATCTAAACTTTATGAGAGATCATTTATGAAATCATTTTATGAGTTTATACATTATATTATATTACCGCTAACAGTTGTTCGAGATTTTTAAATAATCGAGAATACTTTTTAAATGTTAAGATAATAAAGAAAATAAAAAAAAGCAAAGACATCTATAATATCTTTTTGCTCTTTTTATTTTTTATAATACTAATCCAATTGTCAGAATGTTGTTTTGTATCAACTAATGAAGGATAGTTTTTTTCCTTTAATTTTAGATTATAATGATTTTATAATTTATTTATATCGTATCATTAAGCTTAACATGAATAATCTATTGCAAGAAAACCAAAAAAAAGGTCAAATGTTAAATTATGGATAAATATTGATAAGCGATATTAAAATATTATATTAAAATTGTTTTATTTTTGGTTTTTTATTTATTTTTGATAATTCAACGAAAATTTCTTGAATTTCTCGAGAATTTCTGAGAGTGATTTTTTTGGCTTTTTTTTTTAATTACATATTATTAAAGTGATAATTGTTAATTCATTTTTATATATTGATCAAATAAAAGAACTGCTAGATACTTATATATTTATATTTTATTAATGCCTTGTTAGAATTCTCTTATCATATTTTTTTTTCATTTTTTCGTGTATCATTGCTTAAATTAAATTAACGTACGTGATGGGGTTTTTTACGTGATATTCTTTTGTTCTAAAAATTTATCAAAAGACAAATTAAAGGAAAAATAAATATTCTCGAGAATATTATTTTCGAATATTTCATACAAATTCAGCATTGTTACTTTTTATTCCCTTTCATATTCATTTCAGTATTCGACATTGAAATTTGTTTATAAAAAAAGAGAAAAAATAAGTGTAAAAATGACGTGAGTTGAAACTACGTGCGTGAAAGTTAAACGCGAAAATTATTAATATTCATCAAAAATCAATTATACAATAAATTATTGCAAAAGAATAAAATGCGAAAGATTGGTTAAAATATTGATTATTGATAAGATTAAAAATATTGATCATTGATAAGATATTGAAATGATTCGAACTAAGTGATCATATTTAAAAAGTATGTCAAATTTTATTTCATCTTCAATTTCTAAACATATCAATATTTTATTCCAACATAATATCTTTTTTTATTTTCTCGAAAAATTTTTTCAAAAAAAAAAGACAAAAAAATCTAAAAAATTAGTATGCTTACATAAAATAATGATTTGAAATTATCAGTGAATTTGAAATTAATAATATAACATTAATTATTCACAAATCTTTCGTGATATAATGATTATTAAATTTTTGATTATTCAGTTTATTTAATTATTCAAAATAAAAATTTTGAATGTGCGAAAGGATTATTTATCATTTTAATTGAAATGGCTTATTTTTATAATTTCATTAATTATTTTTAATCAATTCTAATTAATAGCTAATTCAAATACTAAATAAACATATTATTTTAGATATAGTAGCAAATATCAATATATGATTTTCTTTTTGATTTTATTAATTAATTATCTTTAATCAATTCCGATTAATATATATTTTAGATATAGTAGCAAATATCAATATATGGTTTTTTTGATTTCTATTGATTAATTATTTTTAATCATTTCCAGTTAATATACATATATATTTTAGATATGTTTATTAACAAATTTATATTTTTATTTAATTTATTTTAATATCAATATGTGGTTTTTTGTTTTATTAATTAATTTCTTTTGATCATTTCCATTTAATATACGTATAAATATATAACTTAAATATAGTAGCAAATATCAATATATGGTTTTTTTGACTTTATTAATTAATTGTCTTTAATCATTTCCATATCTAATACATATATATATATATATATATATATATATATATATTTTAGATATAATAGCAAATATTAATATGGTTTTGTTGGTTTGTATTAATTAATCACTTTTAATCATTTCCAATTAATACGTATATATATATATATATATATTTTAGATATAATAGCAAATATTAATATGGTTTTGTTGGTGTGTATTAATTAATCACTTTTAATCATTTCCAATTAATACGTATATATATATTTTAGATATAATAGCAAATATTAATATGGTTTTGTTGGTTTGTATTAATTAATCACTTTTAATCATTTCCAATTAATACGTATATATATATATATATTTTAGATATAATATCAAATATCAAAATAATGCCATTACATCGAGTAACATTTAGTGGACGATTTGCGCAATATGAAAGTAAAAGAGAAGAATCGATAACATTAATTATTACAAAAGGTCTTTTTGCTGTTGCGATCGATGTTGGAATTGCATTAGCTGTAGCATTTTATGCATTAAATTTATTTATTGGCAAATTTGTTGCACCATTTGAACGTGGCTTCTATTGTTATGAGGTAAAATTTTAATTAATTAATTAATTATTCAATTATTTAATTAATCAATTAATCGATATTTGAATTTATTTTTATTTATTAACAAATTTATATTTTATATTCATTTGAATGATTATTTCTCATCTTGTATAATGAAAGATATAAGGTATTATTTTGATACAATATTATCGATATGATTCAGTGATATTGATAATATCATATTGAATGTTATTTTTATTTTCTTGTAAAAGAAAATAAAAACGAATGATGAATCAATGATAAATAACATGATATTATTCTAATATGATACTATTAATATGAATATCAGGATTAATATCAATTGATCCTATCATTGGTATCATATTTGATATTATATATTTGGTATCATGTTTGGTACTATATTCTTTTGGTATCATATTTGGTATTATATCTTTGGCATCGTATTTGATATATTATGTGTTTGGTATCATATTTGATATTGTGTTTTTTTTTTTGGATTGGTATCATATCTGATATGATATCATTGATAATTATATCGTTGTTATCATATCAGATATATCATTGATATCATATTTGAACATTATATCATTGGTATCAGTATTTTTAATATAATATCAATGATATCAATTTAATATAATATCAATGTATTAATCTATTATCTTATTATTTATGCTTTTTTTTAACTTTAAAATATGATAATTTTTTTGTCCAAATTTAACTATTATTAATTATTAATAGATGGGACATAAATAATAAGTAAATAATCCATATGAATTAGTGATATAATTTTGAGCAACTTATTATTATTAATTATTCTTAAAATATGAGCAATAATATTAGCAATAAGTAAATAAGATATGTGAATAATATTATTAATAGCATATGTTATTAACACTTATAACGAATAATATTAATTTAAAAATTAAAAGTAATAATTAAGTAAATTAATTTTTCTATTTATTTTTTTGTCGACTAGATTTTTAGATTATTTTTTTTTTTTTGTTCATTACAATTGTTAATATTATGAATTAATCTATTACATTTATGATTTAATTTTCAAATATCTTATTTTTTTTTACTGTATTAGTTATTCCTGTATTATTTTTACTGTATTAGTAATTATATATAGGAAAGAATGTTTAGCATAAATTTGGAAACATATATTAAAAGATATATATATTAAAATATAAATTGAATAATTAACACTTTAGTAAATCATTATTGATTAATTTTTGAAATAGCATATTTTTATTAATTTTCGCTATATATATATATATAACTTATATAAAAGAATGAATTGTTACAAAATAAATTGCAATAATTATTGCTAATTTTTGATAAATTAATTACAAATAGTAATATTAGCAAATTTAAAATTAAAATTAATAAATACGTGAAAATATTGATAATCATTTTAAATAATTTTTATTATTCTTACAGGTACCATATATTAATAATCCATTTCGTCCAAATACTATATCAACAAAACATTTGCTAGCTGTATCAATTGCTTCACCATTTTTTGTCATCGGATTAGTAGAAGCTATAGTATTTATGATATCTAAAGGTCAAAATAAATTACGCAAATATTTTCATTTTACAACATCAATCTATCTTATATATATTGCTGCATTTGTTATTGCAACATTTATGATGGAGGTTTTCTTTTTTTCGTAATTTATTTTCATTTTTATCTAATTTATATATATATATATATTTTTGTAGTAAATTAATTTTAAACTTTTAATTTCAAACTTTTAGAATGGAAGTTTATTCAAATATTGATTTTAAAAATTAAGTCGGTTCTTTTTTTTGCGAAATTGTATGAATTTTTTATGTTTTCAGGTACTAAAATGTACGTTTGCTCGATTAAGGCCGCATTTTTAAGTGTTTGTGAACCAAACTGGAATGAAATCAATTGTGCTGATCCAAATACTTATATCGAGAGTAAGTATTATTTTGTCATCTATTTAAGCTTAATAGATGATGAATTGCAATTGGAATGCTAAGATGAAAAACTTTAGCTAGAAAGATAGAAGATAAATTTTTGATGAATTTAAAATGTCTCCAAAATATTGCTATAATAAATGTATTATAAGAGAAAAACGATAGAGACAGAAAAATATAGCAATATGATAAACATTTAAAAGTATAGTTTTAAGATTTTTATTAGATTTCAAAGTTTTCTAAAAATTTCCAAAGATTCAAATGAAAAATTTTGAAAACTGATCTCTGTTTATATGGATAGCTTAAATCTAAACCTTTATGCAAAGATTAAAATAGCTAAATAAAACAATTGATAAAAAGCAGGTGAACAAAAATATTTATGGAATCTATAGTGATATTATGATATTTATGAAATCTATAATGATATTGTGATACCATTTTAAAAGCACTTTTAAAGTATGAGAAATCTCGACTACAATCATGAAGATTTTCATTTTATTATTGTTAATTTACAGGGATTAATTGTATGGGAACGAATATGCATCGAATTCGTGTTGGACGTCAAAGTTTTCCAAGTGGTCATACATCAGCTGCTGTTTTGCTCTTTACATTCTTTTTATTTTTATTTAAAAGGTATGTTGCTAATGATTAATCTTGTGATAGGTATTGAGATGAGAAATTTTACCTATATTGAAATAGAAAGTTTTATGTAAGCTGTTCTGATGTAATTAGCTACATAATTGTATGGATTTTCTCTGAATCAGCTGATGAGTTAGATGCCTGGTAAGCATAATTTGGAGCCTCTTGTTTAATAATTATTTCATGAGCATGACTTTCTCTTAATCCTGATGCAGTGATAGTAATGAATTTATAGTTTCTCCTCATTTCTTCTATATTTCTATTACCAGTGTATCCCATTGCAGCCTGTAGTCCACCAATTAACTGATGAATTATTCCTGAAGTTGGACCTTTAAATGGAACTCTTCCTTCCACTCCTTGTGGAACTAATTTTGATTTCGAGTCTTTATCTTGGAAATAACTGAACCTCTTTTCATTGCATTGATAGATCCCATTCCTCGATAGCCTTTATATGTTCTACCCTTATACGTAATAATCTCACCTGGACTTTCATTAGTGCCTGCAAAAGTGAACCAATCATCACAGAATCAGCACCAGCTGCAATAGCTTTTGCAATGTTTCCTGAGTATTTTATGCCACCATCAGCGATTAGTCTTCATTTATCTATCTATCGATTTATCTGTCTACCTATATTTTTATGATTAACACGTTAATGAAAGTATGTTATCTTAAATTCAAAAAGGTGTAAACGAAATTTTATAACTTATTTTATAAAATAGAAAAAAATAGTAAATAGATGGGAATTTTTACGATTATTTCACTTCATTAAAGTTAACTTAATTCGCTCTCTCTGACATTGATATATATTAGTTCTAATATTTATGTTCTTATTGGAATATCTTATGAAATGATATTTTTCATATTTCTCTATTGCAATCTTTGCTTTTCATAAACTTCATCTGCTTGTTAGATGATCTTTTTTGTTTTCGTGAAAATATTATCATCCATATTTTTTTTTTTTTTATTCCTTAAAAGAAATTCTATATTTAAAAGAAAATGAAGATGTTTATTTTTTATAATGCTGATACTAATCAATGTTCTATTTAGGTGTAGTCAATGCTACCCGCAATAAATTATTAGGAATAATTCGTTTCCTAATACTTTTTATATGTGGTATATGGACAGTAGTGGTAATGATAACACGTATAACCGATAATTGGCATTATCCGACGGATGTTTTAGGCGGAATAATCTTAGCTATTTCATGCGCATATATTTTTATTCGAAAAACACATTCGTCGTTGGTTTATCAAAGTCGTTCACTTGAAAATATGCATAATGATTAAGTTTAAGAAGAAGTAAAAAAGAAAACCCATCTCTCTCTCTCTCTCTCTTTTTGTATTTTTTTAAAATTTAATATCAATTCAAATTGTACCTTTATATTTTACTGTTTATTGCGATGTTTTAAATTTCCTATTTTATTAATATTTCAAAATTATACAATGTTTATATAATGTTACTAATAATTGTACAATTTTAGTATATTTAGTATGAAGAAATCTATTTTAAATTGAAATGCTAAAGATTATTTTTGTAGTTTTTCTTTTTTCTTTTTTAAATTTGCATGGGATTCTAGATTGATAATTCTTTTGTAAAGTTTTTCTATAAAAGATTGATAATTCTTTTGTTGATAAACATTGATTATTATTGTTATTATTTTCTTTTCTTTTATCATTAACGATAATCAAAATTAATTGAACATCTGAAATTTGCTGTTGAGTTTTTTGTTTTTTTTCTTTTCTTGTCTTATTTGATATTTTGCATTTCAGTTTATATACGGAATTTATATTGATTCCCTAACATAAAACATTTTTTTCAGGTTGTTGATTTTAATTGGAACCGGTTGTTGCATGTATCCATTATCTGTGTTATTTGTCAATTGTTGTTTACATTTAGTAGAAATATTTATGTTCCTAGAATT
Organism: Dirofilaria immitis; assembly: GCA_024305405.1. Classification (NCBI taxonomy): domain Eukaryota; kingdom Metazoa; phylum Nematoda; class Chromadorea; order Rhabditida; family Onchocercidae; genus Dirofilaria; species Dirofilaria immitis. The sequence continues at coordinate 1,963,089 of JAKNDB010000098.1, forward strand.
TCTTCTTTTTATTTTTATTTTTGAAATGGATCGATAACATCATCTTTTTGCAAAAATTTTGAATTATATTTATTCATTACTAATCAATTATATATATTCATTACTAATCATATCTTGTTGAAATATATTTTTCTTGCTATGACGCTAAAAATATCATTGATATTCAAATCAAATTACCATTATGATTTTGTACTCATGAAATGATCGATAATTTTATGTGAGAAATGTTTTTCATATTTTTTTTTGATGTTTCTCGAGATCGAAATTAAAATTTATATTTATAATGAAATTTCATTGTTTGTTAATTCTTGAATTCTCAACACTATTCCATGCATAGTGAAAATTGTAAAATCATCATCAAGATTATTCGACATATTTCATAGCGATAGTACAATTGAACAATCAAAAAAAAAAAAAAAAGTGGTCATTATTTCTTGTTCAACGTATGATTTACAATCGATGAATTATTCGGCTTTATGAAATATCTGGATGACGAAGATGGAATTTTCCTATTTAACTTTTAAATCGTTAAAAAACGATAAAGCATATTTGTAAATTTAAAATATCTTTTATATATTTAAGCCCAATTTTTGTTGCTCTTTTTTTTCGTGATAATAGTTAATCTTATCAAAAAGGAATTTTTTTTTTTTTATTTAATTTTTAGGATTTGTAAAACTTTTTTTCCACATTCCAAGGATTGCATTTGTTTTATATTAATGAAAAAAGGTAACCTATTATTAGTTTAAACTATATTTACTTTTTATTATTCTTAATTTATGTTTTCTATGTATATGTGTGTATGTGTGTGTTTTTTTTTAATGATATAATTGATAAACATTAATTTAGATGATATTTATGCAATAGTGTAGATGGCATGTTTTGATACGGAAGAACTTGTCAATTATATCAGACATCAATGTATCATTAATGCTAATGATAATGGTTTATGCAAGAAGATAATACGGCCACCTGTAAGGTAATGATGATTTTATTTTATTTCAGGAATATTAGCTACAGTTAAAATTTATATGAATTGTTTTTTTTCAAATGGAACTGTTTTTCTCGATTTTGATTGACTAACTTCTTAGTCTAACTTTTCCTTACAAATTATTCATTATCATTATTTCAAGTGTAAATTTAGTTGTAGTTAATATTTCTAGGTAGTTTTAGTCAAGTTATAGTTAATGTATCTTTGGGAATTGATACCATACTATTCTTCTACATAAGACTCTTCATTTTTAAATATTTGAATTAAGCTAAAATAGATTAAGATAGTTAAGATAAAATAACTATTATCAGGAATAAAATTAAATTAATGCTTTTAAATTACGAAATTAATTTAGGAAAGCGCAACCTGGTGGTTTGCCGTTGAATTTTCGTTCAGCAGCAGATTCTGATACAAGTAGTGGAGAATACTCGCCATGCTATTTGGTTTGTTTACATAAATTATGCTTCAAATTTATATGTCAATTCTTTCAATCAGTGTAAATACACTATTACTCATTTTTCGGCATAAATTAAATAAATATAAATGAAGTGAAATTGAATATCACATTATTAAATTCCTATTTCTTTTTCAGGCTACTCCTAATTGTGAATCAACTTATGAATTGTTGCAAGAACGATTACGTTTAAGAATTCAGCAAGCTGACTTATCAGATCCGGATGATGAAAAAATGTGATGAAAAGCAATACAGATGTTGCACGACCAAATACACCAGATTTGGAATTTTTTCAGTACAGAGATATATCATGTATTCCATCACCGCTTCCGGTAAAGAAGTCCATCACTGCATTGTAAGTTATTGCTGTTTTGATGGTATTAAGACAAGTATTTTAATTTTAGAAATCAATTTTCGTTTTCAGACTTTTGGAAAAAACGGATTTTATAGTTAGGCCTGATCTTGCAGTGTATGCAAGATTTGCTGCACCGGTAAGTATTTTATTTAAAGTAACTTCATGATTTTCCTTTAGAAAGATTTATTATTATTTTAAAAATAAGCGAAATAATAAATCATCAGTATAGAATTATCAGTATGAAAAATTCTGAAACAGTTTTGCTTGGCATGTCTATCATTCTCGCAACATCGTTGGTGTTGTATTGGATATTATAAAATAGTGATGGAATGTTTTATTTATAAATAAACATTTCTCGGAAAAAATAAATACTGAAATGAAATTAAGATATTGGCTTTTGATTGTTTTAATTTTGCTGCTAAAACAAAGTCCATTTTTAATCATTGAAATTGTTGATAGTTAATTGCTTTGGTTAAAAATTTTTTAAATTAGTTTGACTAATTTTAATTGGAATAGCAAAGTATAGTTTTATAGAGTAAGTAAGTATTTCAATTACGCTAGAACTATCTCTGTAAGCTATTTTCTTATCCTATTGTCTCAGATAATTTATTTATTTGCAGGATATTGAAAACGGCCGAAAATTGTTAGTTTTTATCCTTTTTCTGAACCTAAATTAGATAATGGTAAATGCTTTTCGCTAACCATCTATGCTCAACGTGAAACTTGCATTTCGGATCTTGTTGGTTTATGTTGCTACGAATATGCTCGTTGTCGAAGAACCAATGATATTGAGTATGCTTTTTTATTAATTAGTATAACCAGGTATTCCGATTTCTGAAATGTATTTTAAATGAGTTTATTTCAGTTACGAATTATGCTCTTTTGAATTTTGTCGAATGCTGCTTTTCTAAATTATGGGTAGAAGTTTTTTTGGTATTAAATGAGAAATGATATAGCCCGAAGGGCTAAATCCAATTTTTTATCTTTTAACTGATGGAATAATTGATAGAGAAGCCATTATTAAATTGTCGAAGGTATACAAATTAACATGAATATGGAATATATTTTGTTGTATAATCTGAGTGGTACAAGTTTGATATTGTTTCTACAAAGTTAATATTTAATTATTAATTATTATTCCAACTTTTTAACTATCCCTAATTCAAGATTAAGTCAATTATAAAACCCGAAAGCTCTTTTTGTTTTTTTTTTTCCTTTGTGAAATTAGTGTTTCTTCATTTATAGATCTGTTTCGCAATATCATTTATTGATGGCGGAAGAAAATGGTGAAGTGGATCGAGGTTTACCTACAGTTGATGGTCATCGTTTACTAAGTGAACTTGGTTCATGTTGGTCAACAATTGCTTTAGAGAAACGGCAAAGTCTCAACTATTTGGGAATAACAAATGTTATCGTGTAGGTTTTTATCTCTTTTTTTACATGTGAAGCTATTGCCTTTCTGAAATTTAATCTAGAGATAAATGCAATTTAGGTATACCATAAGTGGTAAACGATATGAATTTTCAATCGATTCACCTGATCTACCTCTACGATGGCTTCGTGATCAGGCTGTTGAGAAACGTATTGAGGATGAAGGTCAAGAATTGATGAGTGATTGCTTAGCATGTAAGATTTTTCACTCATTTCTTGCTTTGTTGCCTAATTTATGAAAGTTTAGTGCCAGTATTTTATTCCGATTTTGATTAAAATTATGATTTTTTGGAATGAATTCTTTTTGCAAAATTGATAAAATGGAACATGTTTTATTAAGTTTCATTATATTTTAATCAGATTTTTTCAGTACGAGAATATATTTTGGAAGATGCGAACCGGCCTGATGTCATATTGGACCTTAATAAACCAATATCCAGTTCGGCTTGCGTGGAATTTTTATTGCTGCGTATAAACAGTTTGTTTTGTTTAGTAATTTACGATATATCGTTTTCAATCGATCGAACATACAGCTAAGTAATAATTTAGGCTACCTATTTAATTAAAAATGATGCATATTTATGATTTTCCTCTATTTACTTCTTCAAATAAAATTATTTCATCTTTGCTAGGTTCTCGAGGTGATTTTTCTCCATCACGCTGCTCCAGTTTTGCTCAGAAATATAATTCAGCTTCGAAAATTCAAGATGATTCGTTGGGCTCATCATTTGAACAACAGCAGCGTTTTGGTATGTTTTTGAGAAGCTTCAAATTTGATTAATTTTGCAATTTTAATGCAAGCTAATGTTAAATACTTGCCTTTTTTCTACACAACATAAATAAACATGTATAAATTTTAATATTAGCAAACATATGTGGCTAGTAGAATTATACTTTTTTTAAAAAAAAGTTAAAAATTTGGAGAAAATATTTTGAAATTGCTTATTGAAATATTCGGCCTAATTAAAATTCAATTTTAATTTCAAGATTGATTTTTTAGATTCGGCTAACAAAAAATGCAGCAAGACTAGTACAACGACCACAATCTCATCGTCATCTTTTGATATTAAAGATTCGCTGGGTGATTCGATTGCGTTTTATCCAGTAGAAAAAATACATCGGTATAAACTCAAGTGCAATGCTTTATTAAGTAAGAATTACAAATTACTATTATATTCTGTTTTGATGTTTTTTAATTTGTCAACATGACATTATTATATAACAGTATTTGGAAGGTGTTATTTTAAGAAATTATTTTATTAAAAATTCTTCATTGGAAATTTGCTTTTCAGATGAAAGTTTATCTTTTTTAAAAAAAAATTAGTCCAAAGCAAACTATGAAGAAATTGCTAATCAGAATATTTTTGCTTTATTATAGCTATTCGAACGAATGGTTTTGAATTAGCAGCAAATCAACCGGATCAAACAAGAAAACGAGATTTCATATTGTTGCATTGTTCGCTAAAAACTTTACGTGTAACATGGAATTATGTTGGTGGAGTTGAAATCATTGATCGCTCAAATTGTAATTTCATCTTATTTTGAACATTATTCCCGTTTTTTTTTTTTATAAATTAACAGTGCAGTACTTCAGGTTAATTTTTTTTGCCGGGTTTTGACCGTGTTTTTTTCCAAAATAAAAAACCAGGATTTAATTAATGAATGTTTTTTACGAAATGGCTTACTTATTTGACATGTATCACAAATTGTTTTCAAGAACACATTAGATCATATGCAATTGCTCAAAAGCATATCGTATTCAAAATTTCTGATCTAACATGCTACATAATTTTGATAATTTCCTATATTCTAGATTTACAACTTACTGTTTTTTTTTAAATTAATGTTATAGTTCCGTTTTCTGAACGCTTACACTTTTCATTTGCAGCAAAACGAAGAGTGAGAATTATTTGGTTAGCATATCCATCAATAAAGCATAAATCAGAAGCATCAAAAATGGATGAATTAACTAGTAGCACTCAAGATTCTACAATGAGTTTAAAATCAGATAAATTAATTGAAAACGATGAGCTGTCAAGGCGAAAGGTTGTGAATTTCATTTAGCTCTTATCATATGTTAGATCTATGTTGCCATACAATTAATGTTATGTTACATTAGCTCCATATTGCAAACTGACATTGCTTTCGAAACATTTTTATTTCAGATATATAATGATGCATATTGGAAAATATTACAATTAGAAGCAGATGTAGATGATGCTTGGAATATTACAGAGAAGGTTTAAGTTTCAATTCTTTTTGAAAGATAATAATGCAATGAGATTTTATTGATATCATGATTTTAATATAGATAAATGAGTAAATATCGAACTTTATTGCCATAGTTACAGAATATTGAATAATTTGGAAAACTATTTAATTTCAAGCCTTGTTTCATTTTAAGTTAAATTTATCATTCTAGGAAAAAATGAAGTTTTTATGTCTGTTGAATGTTAATATTACCAGATGATTATGTTTGCAGATGAATACCATAATCGATGGCATGAATTCAACAGTTCACCAGATTTACAAACATTCGAATGGTGGAATGAAGAAACCGAAGAAAGCAGCTGCAGAAGCATTTGCTAGTGATGCTGACATACAATTCGAAAAACGAAATAATCCTACTACTTCTACGATCCGCAACATATCCCAGTTGACATCAACAATGACAAATGCAGTTCCTGTACTGCTAAAACTGTTTTCAAAGCGTAATTAAGTGTATTTCACTTTTTGTTTTAGGAATTTAATGTTATCGATTGGTAGTATCATGAAAAATGATTACAGAAATTTCGGGTGAAGGCATGCGAAAAAAGCATTTTCATTAGCATATTTAGTTAGTGTTTTTTAGTTTAACGTATCGTGAAACCATATTGTATCTACTATATTACCTAAATGTTTTCAGCCTTTTTTTTTATCATATCTTTAGTCTTTCATCTTGAAGTTGGAATGTTTGGTTGGGAATTTTGAATATTTAGACTATTAATGCTAGCAAATTCGACGGTTAACAATCAGTTGGAATTTAGTTATATGAATTGTTAATTTTCAACCATCCAATTTGAGCCCTAGTTTTAAACTATTCCTGCAAAAAAAAAAGTACATTTCATTTTAGGAATGATTATATGGCATCAAATGAAAATATACAAACTTTTTTGCATTTTTTTTGTCGGACTACTTCTAAACATAATATGACAATTAATAAATATACAATTATGAGAAATAATATCTCATGTACTATCTATACATATATACATACGCACATATACACATACATACATATACTTACTCATCAACAATCAATGTTGTATTCTTTTTGAATATTTTTTAATTCTGTTTAAGCATTATCCTTTGCATACTCATTCAATATATTTATCATCATCATCATCATCATCATCATCATCATATATCATCGTATTCTGTAATAAAAATTCATCAATTGTAATGTTTTAAGTGAGCAGTTAATTAACGATCAAATTTTCCAATACCGTATAATCGATAAATATAAATATTACTAAAATAAAACATTTCCTTTCTTTTTTCACAAAACATTTAATACTATATAAGGAAGATAATTTCTTTTTTTTTAATCAAAATTTATGTTATATTTATCAATAAAAATTGCTAATTTTAGATTATCATTTCGTACTTTTATCACTCTATATAAAACAAATCATCATCATCATTATCATCATCTACTCAACTTTTCTTATAGATAAGCTTTTATTTTAAGACGGATTTCTCTTCGAAATTGATTTGTTACGATAGTGATAAAAATTATTAATTTCAAAATTATTCTTTAACTCTTTTGGAATTATGTTAATTTGATTTGCATTTTCATTTTTTACATTTGCTTGATGTTGAAACAAATTCGCAAATGTAAATAATTTGCGATGCTTGTAATACAAAAGATCATTTAAAAATTGATTTTTTGGAAAAAATCAATTTGATATTTTGAAATCGATGGTTAAGGTTAAAATTGACTTTTAGATATGGAAATATTTATAAGCAATTTTATCAAATTAAAGAAAAGAAAACGATGAATTAATAATTTGATCATTTTGAATGTTATCAATTCGATGATCACATATACTTTTGCAACAAAATCCGACAATACAAGAAATTTCATTCCATTTAAGTTTTTCAATTACTATTTCAAATTTCTATCCTAAAATATCATTATTTCTCTCTTTTTTCTGAATACATTCAAATTTAGCTTAATTTAATTTATATGAATTAGTTAAATTAAAATTAAATTTGAAATGATTTAATTAAAATAGAAATAGACAATCTCAAAAAATCTTCCAACAACTAGCACCATAATAATGTACAACAATTAGGCCCTTTTTTGACATTTCAGAACAGGTGCTTGTATTTTACAACAAATTGATATAGAATTGGCTATAAAAATGATTTGGCCAATCAGTATATGATAATATGTGCATAGGCCCATAAAACTAATTATATATTTAATAAAGAATAGATAAATAAAAAAAAGCAATTCGTTGTTGTTTTGTTTTTAAATTTAAATTTTTAAAAATTTATTTACATTTATATGATACAGAAGAGAAAAGCAGCAGCATTATAGCTGAATAAAATATTTCTCATCATTTCTTTTAAAAAATGATATATCATTGATTAGATTTATCAATTGATTAATTAATCATTTTTTTTCTTAAAGTCGAAATTGATTAATTACAAAAGAGTTGAAAATTTCTGGAAATATGTCGTCGAAAATTTCAAGAAAACTAAAATTATTATTGTGCATGATCATCTTTATGATTTTTATCATAATAATCATAATGAAATAAATGATAAAGATTATTTTAATGATTGCTATTTAATTGTGCATAATTTGATATATTATTATCTTCAAAATATTAGTTATATCAAGAAATTCCAAAGAATCATTCTATAATTATCAATAGAATTGAATTTGATATATTATCATCTTCAAAATATTAGTTATATCAAGAAATTCCAAAGAATCATTCTATCATTATCAATAGAATTGAATTTGATATATTATCATCTTCAGAATATAAATTGTGTCCTGAAATTCCAAACAATCATCATTCTATCACTAATAATAGAATTGTATATGTATAAATGAAATCGAAATATATTTGTAATCAAAAAAAAAGAAAAACAAAGTTTCAAATTTAAATTAATTTGAATTTAAAATGTCTAAACTTCAATAATGAAAAGAACTTTCAAACTATTTGACATATCCTCCTATAGTATCACTCGTGTATCATCGAATATCCGAATATCATCATAATTTATTATATCTAAATTTATTGATGCAAATATTTCATTGTTGAAAAAGTGAGAAGGAAATTCGATAAGATTATCTGTTAGCTTTATGGCATATCCTCCTATAGTATCACTCGTGTATCATCGAATATCCGAATATCATCATAATTTATCATATCTAAATTTATTGATGCAAATATTTCATTGTTGAAAAGTGAGAAAGAAATTCGATAAAAATATCTGTTAGCTTTATGGCATATCCTCCTATAGTATCACTCGTGTATCATCGAATATCCGAATATCATCATAATTTATTATATCTAAATTTATTGATGCAAATATTTCATTGTTGAAAAGTGAGAAGGAAATTCGATAAGATTTCAGAATTACTATGTTTGAGGATATCTGTTAGCTTTAAATATTATTGAATTTCCTGAAATTTTAATTCTTTACAGAATGCATATTATTTTTTAATTTTTTTTTTTAAATATCATTTCGAAGACAAAAATGCATAAATTTCTCTGATCAAATTAATTGTTGTAAATCAGTGATTGTGGAATTTTATCCTCAAACATAGTAGTTCTGAAACTTTATCCATTCCCAAATTTAGGGATTCGGGTCATTCTCCAATTTGGAGGTTCCGGAACTTTGCCCTCAAATTTGTTGATTCCGGAACTTTGTCTTCAATTATACTGATTCGAAAGCTTTATTCTTAAGTTTAGTGATTCTGAAAGCTTATTTTCAAATTTGGTGATTCTAGAGCTTTACTCTCAAATTTAATGATTCTGGAACTTTATCCATCCTCAAATTTAGTGATTCAGGAACTTTGCTTTCAAATACACTGATTCTGAAGCTTTATTCTCAAATTTAATGATTCTAGAGCCATACTCTCAAATTTAGTGATTCTGAAGATTTATGCTCAAATTTAAGCTTAAATGCGATTAAATCGGTTATATCATGATTTGAATATTAATCAAAAATTTTAGAATGAATTAGAATAATTGCTTTGATCTACTCTTATCTGTTATCATTAAATGTACCAATTTTTATCAGATTTCTGAGCATGTTGTGCTCCCTATTAGGTATATAATTTCGGAATAAATTGACAAATTCTCGACGAATATTTCTGAAATCATTCTCGAGACAGCTTCAATCCAACGTTCATAAATGATTGATATTAGCATTTTCAATTTATCTGTTTTATTCCAAAAAAATAGAAAAAAATTTTTTCTATTTTTTCCTAAAAGAATTTCTTCTCAAAAAATATCTTTTTTTTTTGGATTTTTAAACTTTTAAGCTTAAAATTCTTTTTCAAAACGAAAAATTTTCAAATTATTTTGTAAATTTAGAAATTTAAAATTAAAATTTGAAAATTACAAAAATAAATTTCAAATTTTAATAGAAAATTTTCCAATTCTTTTTGAACATTTTAAAAAGTTTATGCTAAATATCATATAATTCTTCTATTCTGCGATATATCGTAAAAAATCTTAACCTTTGACCCAAGTTTCTAAATTTACAAAAATAATTTGGAAATTTTAATTTAAATTTTTAATTTAAACTAACCTTTGACCCATCTGTTAACAAAATTCAACAATGCTAAAAAAAAGTAAACAAATGAAACTTTTCAATTTTTTTTAATTAATTGAAATAAAATTTTAATTTGTTAAAATTTTAAATAATAATCGAAATATTTGCTTTGTTTAGTAAATTTATCACTAATCTTTTATCATTTTATCATTTGATCGGTATTCTTATCAATCCCTTCCGTCTCTTATAATCATATCATCATTCAGAATTATTTTCTTCTTTTTTTATCTCTCCAATAACATTTCATTTACAATAATTAACAAATAATTTTTGAAAAATCTTTCATAATATATCATTTTTCAAATTCTGATATGATTGATGTGTAATGCTTTAGTTGTATAGCTATTTTATCCATTCTCACTCTCAGTTACTCTCAATCTCTGTATCCATAATTACCAATACTCTCAATTACTCTCAATCCCTGTATCTGCTGCAATCAGTTCTCAGTCTTAATTACTCTCCAAATCTATATCTACAATCACTTGCAAATCTTATCAATCTTTTAATTCTTCACTGGAAGCGTTTTATTTTTCTCACCTAGTCTCGATAGGAGAGCATCATATAAAATAGTATTGTATTAATTGGTAATTAAATTCTTTCTTTGTTTTTATGAATTGTTTTTTTTTCGTCAAGTAGTATACACGCAAATCAGATAATTAATTACCGTCAACATAGGTAATTTTGTGCTATTTTTGATTTCAATTAATTTATTACTGAATTATTTATTTTGCTAACTAAATTTAGCATATGATATTCAAATATGCATAAGATGAATAATTCTAATATATTTTCATATATTAAGTAATTTAGTTTTAAATTCAATTTCTATAACAAATAATTGAATTATTTGTAATCGTTTATTTGTTAATTTAAATTTAATACAATAATGATATGGTAGCATCAATAGGATCTATCAATGTTTATTTCTTTATTTATTTACTCATTTTTAAGTTAAATTTAAAATTAATCAATTAGCTTATAATTTTAGCGAAATATTGTAAAATTGAACATTTTGATATATTTTTGATTTTTATATATTTTGAAGTAAACTTTCAAATATTAAATTAATTCCGATTATATAAACTATGCATGTTATATTTCAAATTTCAGAATATCTTTGTTGAATAATTGAACCAAAATTATTGGCATGCATGTGATGCAAATTTTTGTCAACAAATGCCAAAATGCGTTAGTTGATCAGTGTGTGTTGATTTTTTTTTTTTTAAACATCCTTAGTTGTTATTTATTTTCTTATTTTAAAATAAATGAATTTTTTAATTTGCTTTATTTAATCTGCTTTTCAAATTTCCAGGAATTTCATGCTCATTTGAGTGGTTGTATTAGCCGAAAAATGTTGCGTATGTTAGAATTAAAACATCATAATGAATATGAAATTGGATTAATTTCGAATAAATTAAACAAACTTTATGAATACGATCGGACACCAAAAAATATGGATGAGTAAGCAAATTTTTCTTTTATAATATTTGATGATTAAAATGATCTTGCATTTTTATGTTCAATTAGCATTAATTATTTATTATTAAAAATAAGTATGACTCTGATTAGCGGTGCTAATTATCTTCCGAATTTATCCTTATACAATTTTCTAAAAAAATAATAATACTATTCTTCAATATCAGAACTTCTTGGAAATTGTTTCGTATTACAATATATTTTTTAGAGCGTTCGAACTATTTCCACTCATACAACAATTAGTTGTTAGACCTGAGGATGTTACCCAGGTATTCCTTGATTTCATTTTTTTATTATTTTTCTTTTGCTATAAATTTTTATCAAATTAAAATCGTTCAACATTACTTGAAAAATAGTTATATGATGCAACTCAAAGCTTTCGGGCTCACATTAAAAACTGATGGCAGATTTGTATTTTTTTTCTTGTTAAATATCTACTCCATTTATTCGCAACATTTGCGGCCGGTCTTAATTTTTTTCAGCAATTTTTTTATTTCGATTGTTATATACCCATTAGTGTAGTGAAACGTTTCCTAATATTTTAATATTTATCGAATAATATGTTACAATATTTAAAGCTGTATTATTTATCTCTTTTATTAAATGTTAATTTTTAAGGTAACTGTCGAGATAATTAGAGAATTCAGCGAGGAAAATGTAGTTTATTTGGAATTGCGATCTACGCCACGACAAACCGCTCATATGTCGAAAGAAGAATATGTAAAGGCGCTTATAAAAGGTGTAGTCCAATCCAGACAGCTTTACCCGAATATTTGCGTCCGGTTTTTGCTGAGCATCGATCGACGGCAAACAATTGAAGAAGCCGAAGAAACGATTAATCTGGCTTTACGTTATGGTGTGTAATTTTCTATTAATTTGAAATAAATAGTAATGTTAGGATTGTATAGCGAAGAAATAATGTCAGATAATGTAAATATCTATATGATATGTTAAATCAACAGCAAAAATGGAGAGAATATCTGAATGATGTCAAGACAAATTTAAACATGATTGATCGCTTCTAATATGAATTGTTCTGAATTGAAATTTGCATCAAATTTACTTTAAAGACGATAATATTTGTTAAAGTCAGAACGATTCATTATATGCTAGTTTTTGTAGTGTTTTTGTGCTTTTCAGAACATATAATCTACTTTTTCAGGAAAACATAATGATGATAAGACAATAAATGGGATCATTATTGGTGTCGAGATAAGTGGTGATCCAAAATACGATGCGCGAAAATTCCTGCCGCTTTTGCAAAAAGTTAAGAATGATTTACTTGTCATCGCATTTCATCTAGCTGAGGTAATTTGTCGCAGTTGCAGAGTAAATTTTTTTTGAATTAACTGATAGAAATGTTGCGACTAAGGATTTTAAAACTACTACTTGTCACGAGGTTCGTAATCCATTAAAATCCCGCAGTTTAAAATCTATAAAAATTATTGCAAAATTTTGTCGTCAGTTCGAAAGAAATTTTGCAGTTTCTAATTTAGAAGGAACTTTTTCCTCCATTTTTCTCTGCAAATTTTAAAATATTCCCATAATTTTTTTATTTTTATTATTTCCATAATATTAATATTTTATTTTTAATCCATTTTTGGATACCTCTATTGAACTTATAAATATAATTGAAAGTGCAGCCTTCATTCTCTTCAGATCAATATATCATATTATTTTAGAGCGAGTAACTATTAAATATTTCTTATTTCTGTATTTTAATTTCAGACGAAAGAATGCATGGATGAAATTGAGGAGTGTGTGTTTTTCGGGCCTACTCGGATAGGACATGCAACTTTCTTGCATAAAATTTCAAACGATACTCAACTCAATAAGATTTTGGAGTATTTATACAAAACTCAGATCCCAATAGGTTTTTTTAAAAATATTATTAGTAGGAACTGTGTGCTACCATTAGACTTCAAATTTGCCTAGTTGCTGGAAAATCAGTTACCATAGATTACTTTTCTATTGTATCGATTTTATAGTGATTTTTTGCGTTTTCTATAAATTACATTGTACTTTGCCACAATATAGGAATTGCAAGACCAAATGATGCATAAATTTTGCCTGAGAAGTTAAAAACGAGTTGAGATAACAATGATTATATTTGATTGAGGTTTAAACAACTTGAGTCATCAATAGCTTTTTCTCTTCAAGCAAATATTTGATAGGTCGTGAATTAAAGCTGATTTCCGAAAACTAACATAGAGCTATTTCCAATTAATATAATGTTACCAAAATATGGTAGATTCTTACCTATCAAATATTTGTTATTCAGTTTAAAGATCTAATTACAGAAATATGCCTCAGTTCAAATATATTGTGTGGGACAGTTAAATCGGTAGAAACCAGTCATTTCATGCATTACTACAAAAAGAAATATCCAATATTAATTAGCGTTAGTTTATATATATATTAATGTTCTATTCTTAATTAGGAAATACTAATTGGAAGCAAATTTAAATTTAATTTCTGCTGATTCATTATCCAGTGATTTGTTCATTTAAGTATAAAATATTGATAATTCCATCCATTTCATGTTTGATAAAATAGCTGAATATTTGAAATATTCTCGCTGTATTGTGATATTTTCTTTCTGCGCTAAAAAAAAAAATAAATTTCAAAATTTCGATATTTACAGACTGATGATCGAGCAATGATGTGTTGTAGTTTATCTGATGAGTATGAGCGTGTTGCACATGCGCTAGATTTGGATCCACAAGAAATTTATAATTTGTCATATTCTACTACCAAATATATTTGCAAAAATTTAACTGATGATGAGAGATTATATATATTTAGTGAGTTTTACAAGTTTGCAAGGTCTCAAAATCTTATTTCGGAATATTTTGAAGTTTAATTTCAAAAATAGAAATATACATAATAAATACTTATTTTGCGTATTATTTATTTTTTGGTTTACTAATGGCCTTAAAAATTAATGGAATATTATATTGTTAATTTAAATAAGGCATTATCGTTATGCCTCTTTTATTGGAAATTTTGAATTTCTACTGCTTATTGCGCAACTTTTAAATTTTGTTTTTGAATTATATGAATATTATTATATTTCTAGAATTTTCTCTACAGATTTTAATAAAATTTCCAAATTAATGTAACTATACTTTTTTGTTCTGTTAATAAATTGTGTGAAGAGTTTTAAAAATATCGAAAGCCAATCATATTTATAATACTAAATCGAGATAATCTTTATTAGCTTGATTTAGTATCATCTCAATTTTCAGCTTTTCCTTCTGATTTTATCATACTTTAAAACTTCCTTTAATTTTCTCGTAATTCTATCTTCCTCTTTCATTGGAAATGTAGGGTATGCTTAAATTGTTGCAAATATTTTTAATGAAAATAATTAAGCCAGCAAAAAATCATACGATAATTATTAATCTTTTTTTTTTATCCTTTTCAACTATATGCTATTGATCTTTTATTAAATAAGCTAGTTATTATAATTATTGTAGAAAGTTCGTGTCATATAAATTATGCATGATTTCATGTCTAATTTCATGAATTTATTTATATTTTGTAACGTCATTTTTGTTTTAGCAATTCTATTTTTCATCCAGCAGCTCTATTCTTATTTTCATTGCCATCTTTTAAGCATACTAATTTATTTTGCATTACTTTTTAACATTTTTTCTTTTAATCTTAAAATTTATTTCAATTCTTACTGTCTATCTATTATTTATGCTAAAAAAATATCTGAAGAAATTGCCATCTTTCAACTGTTTCCTATTAACTTTGATATTTTGAATTAAATTTGATTTAATTTATTGTATTGATTAAATTTCACTTTTGACATTATGACCTTTGTTTCACTTTTCTAATTGTTCCTTTTTTTCTGACTCTTGTCGTCATTATTTACAACCTAATGATCTTGAATGTTTCATTTTTTTATTTTTTTTTCGATTCTTATCAAAAGATTATTTGCAACTTACTCATATTCATCAAAAACACTTCTTGCATTTAATATGATTACTGTAAGCTTATGTTGTTTTACTCCATGCATATGCTAAACATAGCTCTGTGGGCAAATGTATACTGTAAATTTACTGTTATAATTGATAAACATATTTATTTCTGTATAAATATTCATTCAGTTGTTGGAAGCGATTGAAAAATTTCTTAAAAATTGTCTTTCTTTTTAGAAAAAGAGGATATACTGTGATCTCATTAAACGAATTTATGATGTTAATATTTTCAAGTTTTTTGCAGTAAATTACTTCATTGCATCATCATATTTGATTTCATTAAAATTGGTATAATTTCTCGAATTATCCCTTTTATCGTCGTTTACGAATGAAGACGAGTGGAAGATTAATAAATGATAAATTTTCATATTACATTTTATGCTCCATTTATTTTATATTTACTACATGTTATGTATATGAAAAAAAAAAAAAATTAATTCCAAATATGTAATCCATAACATTCATCCAAACATACATTTTTAAATTGAAAAACAATATAAAAGGGATATACTTGAGAAAATAAAACAAATTATTGATTTCATTTTCATTTTAAACTTTTATATTTTAAACGTTTGAACATTAATTTTAATTCCATTCAAATTTTTGTATTCAATGAAATAATTGATTTCCGAATGATTTTGTCGATGTAAGAAAACGTTAATTTGGTGAAATCAATTTGTATAACTTTATTACCATATATTGTGGAATGAATTAGAATGAGATAATTTCAAATGAAAAATTCGCTAAAAATTAAGATATTGAAATAATAGTTGTAAGCAATTTTAAAAAAAAAGTTAAAATTATAAAATGCTAAAAATAAAATTTCATCAGAAAAGCATGAAATTCAGTATTTTCGCCACAAAAATTATCACTTCAAATAACATTCTATGCATTAGCGACTTTCATTAACGATGATATTTAAAAAAAAATCAAATTATTTTGAAATACACTATAAATCAGTGACAAAATTTTTCATCGTATTAAGCTTGGAATCAAATGAAAACAAGGCTCTGCTCTATATCTCATACTGTATAGCCTTTATCATATAACACATCTCGTACGGTAATTGGATTTTTTCCAATTATTCGTTTAGCAAATTTCTTTATCATTAATCATTTGGACTATCATTGTGAACACATAACACTACAAAAAACGAACTGCTGCACTTTTTTTGCATCATAAATTTATGTTAACTGTATAGCTATTACTGTATAGCCTCTATCGTATAATACATCTCATACGATAATCGGGTATTTTCTTTCAATGATTCGTTTAACAAATTTCTCTATCAATAATCATTTGAACTATCATTTTGAGCATATAACACTACAAAAACACGCTGTTGCACTTTTTTGCATCATAAATTTTACTGAAGTAATCGTTATTATTTTTAAGATTATTCCAGTGATTATTTCATTTTTTTTCAATCATGTAAAATCTAACGATGATATTTTTTTCCTTTTTCTCATATTAAAACTTAGCAGGAGCATTTTTCATTTTTAAGCAATTGCTTAATTTTGATTCAATTCTTTAATATGAATACTTGCTACAGTCTTGAAAAATTTCATTCTCTTTTTTTTTTCTTTTTTTTAAGTAATACAAAGTATTACGATAATAATTAGCCTATTTGTTGTCTAGGCATTTCTTTTTTCAAATGACCATTTTTAGTTTGACCCTTCAATAAAGAGAAAAAATTAAGCATTTTATTCAGATGACGTAAATAACAAACGAATTTAATTACAAAGAAATGAATTTCACTTATTTAATTTCATCCTATTTCAATTAATAATTATTTGTGAAATTTTTTTGCAAAATGTATGTTAGCATTTCGTAATTTTTTTAGTAATAATAATAATTTAACAAATTTATTTCAATTATTTTTAACATATTACTAATAATTATTATAATAATTCATTAATTATTATTAGTATTTATGAAATGGAAGAAGTAAACGAAAAATTGATTGAACAATATATGAAATATTCATTTTTCATTTCATTTTTCAATTAAAATATTATTACAAAATAGTATTATTATTGCTATCACATACTATTATCTATCGTATTCGTAATTAAACTTATCATAATCTAATTTATATATTAGTTATTAAATTTAAGTTACAGTATCTATTTCTGTTCCTTATCGTTCTATATCACTATCATTCTTTTGATAATTTTTATAAATAATATTTTTGTATGGAAAAATATGCAATTATATATGATTATTTGCTATACTGAAAGTTATAAATTATGCCAACTGTTTTTCCTGTTCCAGTTTTTTTGTTGGCCAATTTAAGTAATTTCAATAAAATCACAATTTGTCTTATTTAAATAGCCTTTTCCGTAAAATGAAAATAAGCCTGTGTATTTTGCAATTTACTCATGCTTATTATCACTGATTATCAAAACCCACACATATATGTTTGTATATAAATACAAGTATGCTATAGCGATTTTACATAAAAGTTGACTGCTTAGTGAAGTTTTTCCTTTTTCATAATTGTTACAAAATAAAATTAAAACGATTTATTTCGTTTTATAGTTATAATGAATCATTGTTACAAAATAAAATTAAAACGATTTATTTCGTTTTATAGTTATAATGAATCGGTAAATCATTTTATAGTTGTAATAAATCAGCAATCATTTTATAGTTATAATGAATCGGTGGGTTATTTTATAGTTATAATGAATCCGTAAATCATCTTATAGTTATATTGAATCGGTAAATTATTTTGTGTTATAATAAATCGGTAAATCGTTTTATAGTTATAATGAATCGGTAAATTATTTTATTGCTGCCATGAATTATCAAATATTTTTTATAGTTGTAATAAATTATTGAATTTCTTTCATAATTCTAAGTCTTATTGTAATCGTATAATAATTAATTAAATCGTTGTTATAGCTATGATAGATTATCAAATCTTTTTATGGTTATAATGAATTACCGCATCTTTTCCTTGTTTGTAATGAATTATTGAATCATTATGATATTAAGTCGAAGCTCTTTCAAATAGTCGTTTAAAATATAAGTGAAGCTGAAGTACAAATTTTTACTGAAAAAAATAATTGGTATTATTTCTAAACATTAATTTGACAACATTAGAAATCTAAACTGAATACGGTACGTCTACAGTATCATTGCTGTATTCGGCTACATCGTAACATTATATTTAATTTATTCATTTCTTTATTTGAAAATTTTTAAAAAGATGAAATTATGATATTGCATAATTCAAATTATTATAAGCATAGGATAATGTATAGCATTATTATCAAATTTCGATTAATAGATAACAACATTATATTTTTAATTTTCTATTATACAATACAGTAATATCATATATGAATATTATATTTAATAATGCAAACTGAAATTAATAATGAGCTATCTTAATTTTCATTTCAAATTTTGAATTAATAATTTCATTTTTTCATAGACTAATTTATTTTTCATAATTTAAAACATTTTGTTTAAGCATTTCCAATGTTTCATATAAACAAATTAATATTACTGATTGAATAATAAATATTTTTAATTTTCAGCTTTAATAAATCGAGACATATTACTTTTTGAAATTTAAAAATTTTTTATCACTCACGAATATTTAAAATTTTTCTATAGCTCTCGATTTTTTTTTTCGCCAGGTATTCTTTTATTTTTCATTTTGCAACAGCTGAAATTGTATAAATTGCTAAACGCTTTTTCCTATAAAGCATTCAAATTCAATAGCAATCAAGTTGATTAAAGTAAAAAGTTCTATTTTCTTCTTTTTTATTTTATGTATATGTTTGACAAATAATAGCAATAATAATAAAATTGATGTTGGACAAGCTATATCGTTACTTATCGTTTTTTTTTTCTCAGGCTCATTTCTATTTTATTTTTTTTTTTTTAGCTTTTCAAAATTAACTATTTAAGATTTTTTTATTTCAAATTGTGCAAAAGAAAAAAAATTGAAATATTTGAAATATTAGTATAAAAAAATTGAGAAATTGAGTAAAATAAGTGAAATTTTTAAAATAAAAAACATAAATTTTTTAAAACTTAAAACTTCAACAATCCAAAAGATACAATTATTTAGGATATTATATTAATAAAAAAGAAAAAATTTTTAAAAATATCAAATATAATTAGTAAAATATACAAAAAAAATTATATTAAAATATACAAATAATTACAACAATATATTAATAATTTGAATATATTTGAATTTATTAAAATTTTTGTTCAGAATTTATAAATTTCATCAAAATTTTATTAAAAATTTATTTTGCTTATTCCTTTTGTATTTACATAATGTTATTTTGAAATATATAAATTTCGTTTTTTTTTTTTAAATCAAATCTTTTTTATTTCAATTTTTAATATATTAATATAACAAATACAATTATTAATTTTATTTAAAGAAAAAAGTTATCAAAATTTTCGCAAATATAAGCAAAAATATGAGAAATTTATATTATAAAATTTATCAAATTTAAAAATTAATTAGAATTTGAAATAGAAAAAAATTTTTTTTCCATTAATTTGATTAAAAATTTGTGGAAAATAGTTTTTACTAAAATTTCTTTTTTTTTTTTAATATAAATTTTTCAACTTAAAAATGAAATAACAATTATCGTTTCTTTTTTATTTTTATTTTTAAATTTAAATCATTCAATATTATTGGATAAATTTTATGATTCAATTTTGAAAATTGCTCTAATTTGCATAATTAATAAAGTTGCATTAAAGTTTATTTACGTGTACGTATCGTATAAGAAGAAACTTTTGTCAATAAGAAAAGTTATATTATGTTTTTTTAATCAATTACTTATATCGTAATTTTGTAATAATAAAACTTAATAAAGTATAAATAGGAAATTAATAAAATTTTTAAAAATATAATTTTTAATTTTTAAATTCTTTTTCAATTCGAAAAATTAATTAATGAACAGCAAAAATTGTCAAATAAGTTATTGGCTTTTTATTTTTTGAATATAAAAATTTATATAAAATAATTAAATAAATATATTTTTGATTTATGTTGCTTTTCAGTTATTAGATTCAACAATATTGAATTTTAAGTAATTTTATTTAAATTTTCTTTTCTTCTTTTAAAGCAAAGCATTTTATTATTTAATCAAACGTCAAACATAAACTTCATTATCAATCAATTTGTGTCGAAGAAGAAAACAAATGAAAATTTATCATCATGCTCAAATTGCTCGTGAAACGAAATTTATCACTGAATCTAATAGTCCTCAAAACAAAATCTATCATTTATCACTGAGTCTAATAGTCTTTAAAAAGAAAGGAAAAAATAAGCACAAAATAATTATCAATCAATTTATGTCGAAGAAGTAAACAAAAGGGAAATTTATCATTAAGTTTTAATTGTCCATAACACGAAATTTATCACTGAGTCTAATAGTTCTCAAAACGAAATTTATCATTTATCACTGAGTCTAATAGTCTTTAAAAAGAAAGAAAAAATAAGCACAAAACAATTATCAATCAGTTTGAATATCCAAGAAGAAAACAAAACGAAACTTATCATTCAAAAAAAAAAAAGAAAGAATTCAAATAATTTTTGTTCACATAAATATTTGCGGCCTAATAATTTCAAAAAAAAATGGGCCTTATGTTGGTTTAAAAAAATGAAAGATAAATTAATTTTGTCTAATTTCTTTCTTTCTTTCTTTCTTTTTTTTGAAATTAGTCTTGGCCAATATATTAAATAAATGCATTCTTTCTGTCTAAAAAAAATAATCCAATTTTTATGGCCAATTTTATTTTATTTTTTTCTTAGCAATATTTTCTCATTTTCAGGCCAAAAGAATAGTAATTAAAGGACAAAAAAAAAAAGGAAAAAGTTGCTAATATGTCACGATCATACATCTATTTGGCAACATTTGTTTTTGCTCATTTTTAATGATCGCCCAGGCTGGGACATGGTTATCATTCAGTATGTTTTTAAATTTTTATCAAAAAAAAAAATAATAAACAAATCACAAAAATGAGCCAAGAATATTTGCTAAATTAAATCATTTTGTTAAATTGATTATTTATTTCAATTATCAGTAATTTTATCAAATTATTCTTGCGTTCATTAATTATCAGTTGTTAATTGTATTAATTATACTTGTTCAATTATCATTTATTATTGTTAAAAATATCTTTATTACCAAAAAGCCAAAAATAATCATCAGTTTAATCATTTATCAAATAGATTACTTAATTTTTATTATTTATCAATTATTATTATCATATTATTTATCAATACATTAATTATAGTTATCATTATCAAATATTATTTTACTTAACATTTACTTATTTACTAGTTGTAAGCATAATAAACTTTATTTTAATATAAGTAATAGTACTTTTTAGTAGTATTAATTAGTGAATGGGTTTGCTTACTATTCAATTAATTGCTTAATAATTTAATTAGATTGATAAGGATGGCAAAACTTGCTGATAAGATAAGGCTTTTTTGCTCAACAATATTATGACTCTTTTTCGCCATTCAAAATGATAAGTAATAAGATAGAAAGCTTAAATAAATATAATAAATTAAATGTTGTAAAAAAAAAAACTAATATCAAATATTATCATTTTATAACTGTTTACAGATCAAAAAGCACACAATGATTTGATACCATATATAATCAGTGATAAAGATTTAGCAAATGTTATACAAATGTGCAAGGAAGAAATTGTATGTTTACCCTTTTCAAATAATAAATTATTCAAATATAAATTAAATTATATTTTTTTTTAAAAATTTTCAGAAAAGAAAAATTTGATAGAAATTTTAATTTATTAAAATTGAATGAAAACAAAAAGATATGATAGAATGATAAATATACGCAATAAAAAACTGATAAAATTAATCAACAATGATAATAAATATTGAGAAAAAGGTTAAGGAAGAACGATCATTCATGTTTTTACTTCTTCAAACAATAAAAGAAGATTAACAGATCGAGAATTAAAATCAAAGAATGATAGAAAGATTGATAAGGAGAGAAATAATTTCAGTTCAACAAACTTTAATCAATTTCTTTTTTTGCAAACTTCAAAGCACTTATTAACTGATAAGGATTATTTCGGTTTCAAGGCTGAGTTAGCAAATATTAATTGAATGCGATGATTTGATTATCAGTGATATGCATTGTTTATTAAAGATTTTTCAGATTTTACAGCCTTTATAATCAAAAATGCGGTCCCATTATAGTTTAGAAGAAAACACTTTCCCTGGTTTTTTTGTATGAAAAAAAATTTTAATAACATTTTTATTTTTTCTGAAAAATTAGCATAATTGAATAAAATATCATTTATTTATAGAACACAGGAAAACCGATACTTCGACATGAACGAAATTTTGCCGAAATGTGTGCAACACTATCGGATCTGATTTCTGGAAGATGATAACTGTTGATAATGATTATACTTCTCAGTTTATTAGCATAAATAATAATTCCGTCGCAATAACGATTGAAAATATAAATTGCGAAAGACAGAAAAAGAGGAAAAAAAAAAAAAGAAACTTGGTAAAATACGCCTGCTTGATACATTTAGATATATTTGAAATTATTAAAATTCCATCATAAATATATAAAAAAATCATATAGTATTTGTTTAATGTTTTTTTTTAAACAAACAATTTATAAATAAATTGAATTATCAAAATTATAATAAATTAAAATTTTCCTTTCGCATAAAATAATACAATTACATATTATTGTTAATTATGATAATTTCTCTGATAAAAATTAATTTAAATTAAAATTCTTTTTCTTTTTAAAAAAGAAAGTGTAAAATTTTCAATAAATTATAATTAATTAATTCATTTGAATTATAAAAATCAGTATTAATATCAGAATTTTAAAAGGAATCATTAATAATAATAATAATAATAATAATAATAATAATAATAATAATAATAATAATAATAATAATAATAATAATAATAATAATAACAATAATAATAATAATAATAATAATAATAATAATAATAATAATAATAATAATAATAATAATAATAATAATAATAATAATAATAATAATAATAATAATAATAATAATAATAATAATAATAATAATAATAATAATAATAATAATAATAATAATAATAATAATAATAATAATAATAATAATAATAATAATAATAATAATAATAATAATAATAATAATAATAATAATAATAATAATAATAATAATAATAATAATAATAATAATAATAATAATAATAATAATAATAATAATAATAATAATAATAATAATAATAATAATAATAATAATAATAATAATAATAATAATAATAATAATAATAATAATAATAATAATAATAATAATAATAATAATAATAATAATAATAATAATAATAATAATAATAATAATAATAATAATAATAATAATAATAATAATAATAATTAATAATAATAATAATAATAATAATAACAATAATAATAATAATAATAACAATAATAATAATAATAACAAATAATAATAATAATAATAATAATAATAATAATAATAATAATAATAATAATAATAATAATAATAATAATAATAATAATAATAATAATAATAATAATAATAATAATAATAATAATAATAATAATAATAATAATAATAATAATAATAATAATAATAATAATAATAATAATAATAATAATAATATAATAATGGTAATAATATAATAATGGTAATAATAATAATAATAATAAATAATAAATAATTAATAGTTATAAATATCGAATGGAAATGCTATAAAGATAACGATGGAAAATTTTTCAAAATATACGATTATCGGGAAAAATTTCAAGAAAAAAATTAATCAACAAAAGATCGATTTACCAGGAAATCATTAAAAATTAAATCCAACTTTTTCTCCTACACTAAACTTTGATTTTTGATCTTTAAACTATCAAATGAATAGAATTTGCAACAAAGATAAACATCATCAAAATGAAGTATTGTATTGGAAGCATCAAAAGTGGTCGCAGTTTAATGGTTAAAAATTTTATTTTCAAAATAAGGTTCAAAGGTCAAACGTTTAAAACAGTCCAAATTTTCCACAAATCTTCACCAATATCTTATCACAACATCATCGTTCTACGCCGTCACTGCTATCATTTGTTGCGTAATTGTTCTTGATTACTTGTTGTTACCCTTTTCTTCTCAAATGATGCCACATATTTTTCGGAAAAGTTCAAAGGTCAAGCATTAAACTTTAACCATTTTTTATCTTTTCCGATGATATTTTATATTTTTGAGAAAGTTTAAAGATCAGATAGTCAAATTTAATCATTTATTCATATTTTAATTATTAATTCTTTCCTTTCCCATCTCAAATGATGTCTCATTTATTTTTTTTCTTTTGAACATTTGAAAGTATTAATTTCATATGACATTCCATGAATTTTCGCGTAAATCGATTAAAAATTTTATCGAACTTCACCCGAAAATGAAACAAAGATGTCACGAAAAATGTGACACCGACAATCCTCGAAACCATCACATCGAGATGATAATCAATCCTATCACTAATACATTGATTAAATTAATTCGGTACGAGTCATATTTCACCAGACAAAAATGGAGCAACAATTTCGGTAGTTGATTTTTTCAATGAATTTTTATCTAAATTAATTTGTAGTGGTTGAATTTACGAATCAGCTGTCATTCATTTATTCATTTGGCCTATTTAGGTTATCAATTTTAGGTGTCTGGTGAATTCTCTAATTTATTATATAATTTAATTTATGCATATAAAATGCATTAATGATTATTTTCATACTCTAAATAGTAATCGGATAAATCCGATTGTTGTAATGTAATGACAAAATTAGGATGAAATTTAGTATTTTTAACATCATCGATTGATTGTCGAAATATTTCATGTTATCGGGAATTTTTGCACAGATTATTGATTACTTTGTTCTATTTCAAATAAGATATTTTAGATTGCTAAAATTTCGAAAAAATATTATAAATGAATAAATTTTATTGATTGCTAAAAATATTTGTTTAGTTATTTATATAATATGAATAATTTTAACCTATATGTAAGAGATATGACGAAAAATTGATTTTTAAGGAAAATAACTTTTGACCTTTAAATTATTTCGTTTCATTTCTTTTTGTATTCTTTTTTATTTTATCTTTTAATCATATATCGATTTATTTGAGTTGCATAATCGTTAAAGGGTAATATAGGAAAATTGTCTAAGATTTATTAATCGATCCATTGATATAAGGCCTTATTTAGAATTTCAACAAATCGAATTTTTTAACTTATATTAGTGCTTTTTATATCTTTCATATTGTTCCCAACAAATATAACTTTTTTTTGTTTTTTTCTTTAAGTCTTTTTCTTGCAGTTAGTTTCAATGGCTGATCGACGTAAAGGTGGAAGAAAAAAGTCGAGTGATGTAAGTGTTATTTCGATTATTTTGCACTTTTTAGATGTTTTGATTTGTATATATACATATATTACTAACTAACCTGATTCATCAAACAGGTTATAACAATTGGCAATAGATTAATGAGCGCGTAATAAAATTAAATAATCGGAAAAATTAGATTATCCGTATATTCGTATTATCCAGTTACTTGCAATTTTGTCTTTCTGCTTTGCATCCTGTTTAATATTTTTCTAATCATCAGACAATTAAAATATTGCTGCGTAAAATTTTTTCATGTCTTCTTTTTCTGGATTTCGAAAATTTCAGCCTAATAATAAACTTACAAAAGAGGAGGATAATATTGCTCGTTATGTTCGATTCAATTGTCCAACGAAGTCAACAATGTTTGAGGGCAATGAAGTGTATTATTTTACCGGTATTACTTATCTTTTTATTATTATTTCTTCGTTTCTTTGACAGAATCCTTTATTTCATATGTTTTATAGAAAATAATACAAGTGAATGGCATATTTTTTTGTTTTTGGAGAATAAAATAGTGAAAAAGAAAGGAAAATTAATAAAAATCACGTGTATTAGTCTAAAACCCATTCAAATGTTAAAACTATTCCATTTATTTTTAAATTGTCCTGATTGAGCTTAATATTTATTTGAACGGCTTAAGGTACAAAAGCAGTTGACACATTGTATGAATCCAAGAAATACGGTCATATAGCAAAAATGTAAAATTCGCTACACGGCAATCAGCCGTTGTATTTATGCGCTCACTCCTAGAAAAGGTCTATTTTTTCGCGCGAGAAAGTTAGTCCCAAAAAAAAGGACGACAGGAAGGTTATCTTTAATTTTTATTTAATGTTTATATAATATTTTCATTTTCTGCTTTGTCTTACCTTTTTTCACAATGGAACTTGTACAGATATTGAATGCAGCAATTTCAGGACCAGAAAGAAAAGGGAATTGATTTGTACAAATCATCGAAAAAGAAGTCAGGTAAAAGCGATCAAAGTGAGAAGGAAAAAGAGAAAGAGAAAAATAAAGAAGAAAAAAAGAGGAAAGTGATAACGATGACGATAATGGGAAAGAAAAAGGCAAAAAAAGGTGAATTTTTTGTTTTTGATATTTATAATGAGATATTATCTACTATTCCTATGTTATATTTTCAGGAAGAAGAAGAGAAGAAAAGACGTAAAATCAAATTAGAACTTCATCAAGATCAATCATTTAATGATGCTAATGATGTATATGTTTGGATCTTTGACCCAACACCTTTATTTAAAAAAGTTATCGGTGCTCTTATGGGTTAGTTTCTTTAATCACATTGCTTATTATATACCATAGCTGCAGAGCTACACACAGCTTTGGTACTTAATTTTTCTTTACTAATGCTTTATTTTAATTCCATTCAGCAATAATTATTAGAGGAAGAATCGTACAGTTTGAAATGTTATTAAAAGAAAAATGATACGGTTTGCAATAGTTTCAAACCTTAGGTCATATTTTATTATGCTGTAAAATATATCTCGATGTGCTGAAGAGTTCTTTTTGTTTTATTCATCTAAAAGGGCCGGTATTTGCGATGCAATAAAAGTTCTGAAAAGTCACAGAAGGCTACGAAATTATAAAGCCAATGAGGGAAAAATCAAGCACATGGATTGTTTTCAAATTATTTCAGTACTGGGTACCATAGCGGGTTGTTTGTTCCCACTTTGGCCGATGTGGCTACGTCAAGGCGTTTATTACTTTTCAATCTGTGGATTAGCTTGCTTTGGAATACTCATTGGTGTTGCAGTAGGTAAATTTTAGCTTTTTAATTTTGTGTATTTATTATTGGAAAAGAAATCTTTGAATTTTTATTTGCATTTTATTTAATTGTTACAGTTCGAACAATATTATTTGCCGTAATCTGGGCAGCTAGTATGGGCAGACATAAATTATGGTTGTTACCTAATTTAACGGAAGATTGTGGCTTCTTTGAATCATTCCAACCTTGGTACACTTATGAATATTGCTGTGATAGTATTGCTGGAAGTGGTAAGAAGAAGAAAAAAGTGATGGAAAAATGAAATCTGGTAATTTTTTAGCAGTCACTGAGTGCGATCTGGATAAAAGATGGGTACTACGGTTTCATACGTGTTAATGATCTGAACAATATTTTCGCTATGTAAAAATTTAAAAATAAAATTTAAAAAAAAAGGTAAAAATTAAATATTTATTCAGATGACGATGAACCATTAGTGGACAAAAAGGTATGAAAAATATCAACTGGGAGAATAAAACAGATGAAGCGAATAAAGAAATTGAAGAAGAAAAACAATCCCAAGGAAAAGAAGGTGGAGACGAAAGTGCTGATTTCGGCAATGGTAATGAGAATGATGAAACAGATGATGAAATGGACAATACTTCGGATTCGGATGGTAGAACTAGTCAGGTTGGTAGTAGCTGCATTGTTAAAATTTAATTTTTTTTTTAAATCAAGCCTTAAATTTGCAGTTTAATTTAAAATCTTTTTATAACTGTCAATTATTTTGGTGAATTAAGAAAACTTTCATCTTTTTAAATTTAGATTTTAATATTCTTTTTCACTTCGTAATTTTCCAACAAAAATAAAAGTTTTCGTTATTTTCTAAGCGATATAATCATTTATATAACTGTTATCGTTTGATGAATTATAATATGAATTTAATGTTCTGAATCTTATTTTGGATTTTAATGTGTTATGATCTATATTTTCCAATTTTTTTTTGACAGGTATGGATAGATCATAATATTGTAGAAGAAATATCGAAAATAATGAAAGAGATCTTATTTTTCAGTAAATAATTTTTATTAGTTTTGTTGAGATTTAGTTTTCTCTAGGAAACCAATGGTTCATTGAACAATGGCGATGACGATGCTGGAAATGGTAGTAACGATAATGGTGACCGTAAGTCAGGATTAAAACGGCGTGCCAGGAAAGCAGACGATGATTTCGTACTTATTGACAAATGATTCTGATGGAATTGAATGCTATTTATTTAAATTATGCTTTTCGGCTTTTTAATAATTGTTCCAGAAGTACTAAATAATAGGTGTTTGGAAGGTCTAACCTTATTTGATGCAAACTTTAATTCGTATTTTCAATGTATACTTTAACAGAAAAATGAATTTTCTATTTTAATAGTTTATAAATTGATGAAAGCGGATCTCTTTTACTAACATTTTAAATATTATGAGGATTTTATTTACATCATTTCAGTATATTTTAACGTATGACCTTGGCATAACTCATCTTTATATGTTTTCAGAATAAAATTCTATTTCGTTTTAAATTTCTTAAAAGTTCTTTCAACTATTTATTTCCTTCAACGGCAATTAATCACTTTTGAGCTCTTGCTCGAATATTTTCAATTTGATTACGATAATTTCACAGTGCTCTCTTTTCCGGTTAATACTAATTTATTCTTTAATTGTATATGAATTTTTTTTTGAAATCGACGAATAATAGAATCTATTCAGTGAGACTTTTTGCGAATTTAATGAAAAGGTTCATATTTTTTCTTCTTACTATATATACATTTTTTTACGATGTAAATAATTGTAATTTAATACTGCTTTTTAAATAATTCATTTTATATTTTCCGCAGAAATAAGCTTTCTTCTTATTTTCAGCTTATGCTATTTATTTATGTTTTAGGCTTTACATCTTCATATATTGCATAATTCTATCATAAATAGATTTTGGCAGTACTTCTCGCATTGCTATTAGCCCTATCATTCATTTAAACAGTTTGTATCAAATTAGAAAGGATGTTCGGTGCCATTTCACATTTCTGTTTCTAGAAGTAAATGTAAATTTTTTAACTTATCCTTCTATAACGTCGGAATTTTTGCATTTATGGTTGATTGAAAATTAGTACCATCTTTTAAAAGAAAAGATGCTATATCAATGTTTATAATTTTAAGGTTTACTTGGTTCGATATTGGTTATCATTAATAAAAAATGATTCGGAGATAGTTAAACTATGCAGAATAGAGATAATAGCTATTTTAAGATAAGTTTGCTCGATTTTATAACTATTATTTAATAATTTTTATTCCTTTTAGTTTTGTTCTGCAAAAAGATGATCGTCAGTTCTTCCTTTTTTTTCTTTAACGATATCAAAATGTTCTTTCATTTTTTTTTCTTTCATTTCTTTTAATTTTAAATAAAATTTAACCTTCATAATTATCAGTATAGGATATAAGATAAATAAATTAGCATAATAATTTCTTCATAGTATTAAATATTTTTAAATTTTTAAAATCTTGCAAATTATAAATGTACTAACATTTTCAATATTTTAATTAATTAATTAATTGATTAATTAATTGTATCATTTTTAATAATTACATATATTCAATTTATAATTTCTATTTATACTTCAAATTATCATAAATCATTGATTAAATCTCGAATTTTTTTTCCTCTCATAATATATATATATTTGATTATTCTAATTTAGCAATACGAATAATTGATTTGGTTGGAATTTGTTGTGCTTTTGCTCGTTGCCAACATAATAATACATTTGCATCCTCAGTACACCATTGCATACCAACAATTGCGTAAAGTATCAAAAACGATCCTAAAATATAAATCAAGTTTATTTCATTTTATTCCTTTTTTCATTTCCAATTTGAAAGCTAACAATAATTGAATTAATATTAAATATATTATTTCCAATATTTTCTCATATATTTCATCTATACTATCTTTTTCTAAATATGCAAAATTTCTATACTATATAAGCTTATATAATTGAAAATCGTACAAATATATAAAATCTCTTTTTTTTCTCAAAATATTACGGAAAATTTTTTAAACCCATGGATACGGTATTGATATAATTAAAATTTAAAATTAATTATAAATCTATAAAATTTGTTTTTTCTAAAGATGATGTAAAATTCATGGCTATTTCATTCTTAAACATTTTGTCGTCTCTTTTAAGATACTGTAATAAAGCACTTTCTATAGCAATGATTACGGTATCATTGTCAATAAAACTGGAAACTGTATAACTAGAATAAATAAATCCATACAAACAAAAATCATTTTAGTATTAATTTCGATGTTCTAAATTATACGCATTTATAAATTGATAAATTTTCATAATTTTTATCATATAATTATCAAATAATTAATTATATGATAGAAATAAATGAAAAATAATTGCAAGCTAAATGATTTACGAAAGTAATGCAAATTTTTCAAAGTTAATTTAAAAATTTCAAAACACTCATTTATATTAGTAATGTAATAAATGGAAAAATTTACAACGATAATTTTTTTACCAACCGTTGCATCAATTTCACAATTATGACGATATACGAGAATATCTGTTTCATGTTTTGGAAGTAATATACCAGCACAATCCAAAATGCTAATTCGATTATTTGATGTACATTTAATCTAAAACTAAATTGTATTAAAAGTTTTTAAATTATTTTAAATGAAAAAGTAAATTGTGAATTATTTGCGAATTATTTTTGTGAATTAAATTGTGAATTATTTGTATGGATTAGATAATAATACTTAATAAATCTATTAATAATAATTGAAAGTTTTGGAAAATTTAACTTAACTAAAATGATCATTCTTATTGAAGAAGAATATTTTAAATCGAAAGATTTTTGATGAACATTTTTAAAAATTGATATTATCATTAACAAATTATTACTGATAAAATTGTAAATAAAATAATTCATTTAGGCTAATTTGAAATACCGCAATGTTAGTTTATGAACGAAAAAAAAATGTTGCATAATAATTATATTTGAAGCTATCGAATAATATATGATTGTTTAATTTAAAAATATTTTAAAAAATTATTTCCAAACAATAATTTACATTTACCTTATAAAGAATCGGATAATTACCTGAATTGCGTAATTTTATCATTGATAAATCACCTAATTTTAGCTAAAAATGTTATATAAAATTTAGTATTAAATTTAACTTTATTATATTTCATAATAATAATACATGAATACAGATTTGCACATGATTATTATCGAAAATAATGGTAATAAATATTACGCTATTTCAAATAATTAATTATAAATTATTTAAATAACTCAAAATTAGTATGCACATATTTATTAATATTTGAAATATTTATTTTTTTAAACATTCAAGTTTAGAATTAGAAATTAGGAAAGTATCTTAATTTGAATTAAATTCTTCTCCTTCATATTTTATTTTATTTGAAAATACTTTTCCACTTATTCATAGTCATTGGAAATCGTCCAAATAAAATTTAATAACAAGAGAAAAAAAGTTTTAGGATATTTTATTCTTATATATTTATTGACTTTTTTTTTAGCATAAAATCAATTCCTATTATATATTCAGAATTACTGTAGCAGAAGAATTGAACTTGCAGTGATAGTTTGCTGTATACTGTAGTTATTAATCGCTTACAGTAATGGTAGATGGCAATACATGAAAATCTTTGTAATTTTTAGGCATTTTTGAAATTCCTCTCTAGCGAATGTTTCATTCTTACCACTCACACTCATAGTGATTTTTAAAAAAAAACTGATCTGTTTAATTGTGAAATAAAATTATATTCACATATTTGTTGAATTCAAGTAATTCTGAATATGCAAATTTTCATCCATTGATTATTATGAAAAATATAACAAACATTTATAATGCAAATTTAATCATACAATAAGACAATAAAATGTACTGTGTAAATTTTGCTCATACAATAAAGAATTGTAGATGATTATTGTTGAGATAGATATATGTATGTACATTATGATAAAATAATAGATTTGTTACAATGAACAAATAAAAGAAAACTATGCATTACAAAGATTGTAAAAATGATGTAGATGCGTACGTTACGTGTCTTCACGTTACGTGTATACATTTTAACTAGTACTAGATTTTCGTTCCATAAAAATACCTTTAACAATAGCTTCTGAAGTTGCTGTCATCAATAAATTTCCCGTTACTGTCCATAAATGATGCTGAATAAATGCTCGGCCACATTCTGAAAATTGAAATTTTTAAAACAACTCATTCCATTACATATGTTAATTTATCACTTATCAATATCATTAAATAAACAAGAGCTAGAAAAAATGAATTGATCAATTGATCAGTCCAAAAAAAAAAGTTAGCAATCGTATGTAGTTCTAATAAATAAAAATATTACTACACATACATCACTTAACTAACATATCAATATTCTCGACGTAAATTTCTATCATAATAAAGAACAATAGTATATTGAACAAAAAGTTTAGATAATTTCAATTAATATTAAAACGATAAATAAAAACATTTTTGATAAGTTATAAATTATTCAACGTATTTGAAACAAATTAATTATGCAATAAATAGTTGATAAATGATAAATGATAATAGCGATTTAAAAAAAAAAAAAAAGGATAAATTATACTTGCTATAGATAAATGATTCTCACATAGAAGCCATTCATTACTATTAATATCATTACTATGAATCCATAAACAAAAATCTATCGGTATCAATTCGATAGGTGAAAAACCACGGCTGAAAAAACAAAACAAAATGATAGAGTAGTTATGAAATTTTAGAAAATTTTCCAAAAAAAAATTTTAAATCATTTCTTTCTTGCATCTAACTATTCATATCCATTTATTTTGTAAATTTTATTCAAAAATTGCTTCTTTAAATTGTTGTCATTTGTTATGATCAATGAGTTATAGCGTAAATAATCATAACTGATTGTATGATTTGATAAATTATTATCAATATATATAATTTTAATAATTTAGGATTGTTAAATGATCATTACAATTCATATTTATTATGATTTGATAAATTATTATTAATATTTATTATGTTAATATTTTTATAGATTATATAACTTTAATATTCATATAACATATAAATTAATAATTTCGAATATATTATACTTTTTAGCCCCTAACAATGAAATATATTAAAATTAACCTTATATGATATCGTAGTATTGAAGGCAAAAGGGTTGTTTCCACAAAATATGATGCTAATAATTTATGATGATTTAAATTTTCATCTACAAATAAAAATAATAAAAGCAATAATAATAATAATAATATCAATAATAACAATAATAATAATAGCCAATAATAATGACAATGGCTAATACTAATAATGATAGCGAATAATAATAACGATAATAACAGCTGATAATAATGATAATAGCAAATAATAATAACTAATAATAATAATAGCTAATAATAATAATAGCTAATAATAATAATAGCTAATAATAATAACAAAACTTTGATATGACATATTGAAGAAAAAGAAAATGAATAAAAATTAAATTTAAAATAATATTTAACCGATTTTTTCTTTTGTTTTAGCCCAAATTTTAGTATAAAATCCTTTCATTGTTGCCATTGCAAACGAATCAGCATCAACAATACGAATCTATAATATATGTATTATATATATATATATTATCATTATCATTATCACTCCTTTTTATTAACATAATTGTAAAATGATAAATCACGGAATATGAATATGTCGATAGATGAAATAATTATTATCATGAATGAGAGCTTATATTATAGCATTATGAATTTATAATAACGAAGTTATTATAAATTATTGATAAGAAAGTTTACAAATCAAATATGCTCAAATATTTTTAATAATATATAAATCAGCATTTAACATTCCTCACATCAGTGATATTAATGTTATTATTAAAAGGAAAAAGTTCAAAATTAAATTGTTAATAATATTTATCAGTAATGTAATGCACATACATCAAAGATATCATTGATCGGATTCAATAATATCGTATTAGCAAAATCATGAATTCCAGGTGATAATGGAAATATCGCCTCATCTTTATTTTCCAACATTTGCTCAATTGCTTTTGATAATGAATTGCAATAATCAGGCATCGGTGTAACAGGCATATGACATTGATGTGCTATCGATTCTCGACATGCCTATAAAATTAAAAAAATTTCAATTAATATAATTTACATTAAAATGCTTATGATAAAATATGATAACAAAAAAATGAATCAATTTTTTTTTTTTATAATTAGGCCAAATTTTATCATTGGTAAAAAGATAAGATTTTTATATTTACATAAAATAATGCTAAAATCTTTTTTTTCTTACCTCATGAAATGATACTTCTGATTTGATTGCTAATTTATCATCTTGTGATATTTCAATTGAACGAACGCATAAATCATCACGTGTACAGATATCATTTACATGATATATAAGTGGTGATGGTCCTGCTACTAAAATTTACATTAATTAATTAAATTTATAATTTTATTTTTATATTTATTAATTTATATTAATAAATATGATTATTTAATATTATGAATTTTTTGTTCGCAATTATATTTTCTTCCAAATAACATATCTTTCTTATAATTTTATAATTTATTAAATTATTCAAATATAAATTTTATTATATGTTAAAATTAATTTTTTTATATAAATTACATTTATCATTACTATATATCAATTAATTAATTAATTAATCAGAAAAGGAATTTTAAAAAATTAACCAAATTAAATTAATCATTACGTATAATTAATTTAAATTAATAAATTAATTAATTTAAAATAATTACTTTTATTACAAAAATATGTATGACAACTATTGATAACCATTTTTTGTGGAATGTTTTTAATTGCACATGCCATCGCTCGTGATATAATTAATCCATTTGGAATGATTAATTTGATTAATTCACATCTTAAAAGTTTATTTACTCGCTTAATTTATTGTTTTTATTTGATGAACAAAAAGAAATAATAGGAAATTAAAAATTATAATAAAATCATTTTAAGTACCAAATATAAATCAATGTAAACTAGTGATTATTTTTTCGTTTATATATGTATATATATTCAATTATTAGGATTATATATGATTGGAAATCAAAAATTACGACAAAATCATTTTAAGTATTAAATATGAATCATTGTAAAATAATAATTATTTACTCATTTATATAAATATATATTCAATTACTGGTATTACATATTGAAATTATAAATTATAA
Source organism: Dirofilaria immitis (assembly GCA_024305405.1). NCBI lineage: Eukaryota > Metazoa > Nematoda > Chromadorea > Rhabditida > Onchocercidae > Dirofilaria > Dirofilaria immitis. The sequence goes on from JAKNDB010000098.1 coordinate 1,999,093, forward strand.
GAAAATCATTTTAAATAAGTAATTATTTACTCATATATATATATACATACATATTTAATCATTGATATTATATGATTATATGATCGGAAATCAAAAATTACGACAAAATCACTTCAAGTATTAAATATGAATCATTTTAAGTAAGTAGTTATTTACTCATTTATATATATATATATATATATATTTAATCATTGGTATTATATATGATTGGAAATTAAAAATTATAACAAAATCATTTTAAGTACTAAATATGTATCAATATAAAATTATAATTATTCGTTTATGTATAATCAATCATTTAAATGATTATATATGATCAAATTCTTTGTAATTTATCGCTTTATATTTTCAAGTAAATCCTTTGCTATTTGTAATGCAAAATTTTTGTTTATAAAATTTAAAAATTTTATAAACAAAAAATATTATTAAATTAGTAATTGTATTATAATTATTTTAAACAATTAATGGATTAATTTTAAAAATATTAATAAAATTATTACTAATTTTTAATTAATAATTAATAATAACTTGTATGTATTAGTATCCATTCTTTCCAAATCAAACAATTTTTTGATATCCATCAAATTAGCGGTGGTTGAATTGGAATTATTCAACAATTGATGTGTAAATTGAATATTACGATATAAACCTATAAAATTATACAACATTACAAAAATATGATGATTTAAATTAAAATTAACTTATCTATTTCCTAGATAAAAATGATTTATTTACTAGATTAACAATGATTGATCATTTTAGTGGAAAAGTTTTCAAAAGTAATCTGCAAGACTATTTAAAAATTAATTTAAATTAAGATTAAGTTATCCATTTCTCAGATAAACAATGATTGATCATTTTAGTAGGAGAGATATTAGTATTAATGCAGCAAGATTATTTAAAAAATTAATTTAAATTAAGATTAAGTTATCCATTTCTTAGATAAACAATGATTGATCATTTTAGTAGGAGAGATATTAGTATTAATGCAGCAAGATTATTTAAAAAACTAATTTAAATTAAAATTAAGTTATCCATTTCTTAGATAAACAATGATTGATCATTTTAGTAGGAGAGATATCAATAATAATTCGCGAAATTTTTTTTTTTTTTTGTAAACAAATGATTCTCAAATGATTCTCATACAATGATTAAAAATTGATAAATTTTTTTTTTATTTTTATATTAAAGAATTTTTTTCCTTCTTTTCTCTTCCAATTCATTTTCCTCATTTCTTTTTAATTTATAAAATCTCTTTTCTCTTCTTTTTTCTCTCACTATTTATTCATTTTGATAAATATAAATATTTGATTATTTTATATATGCTAATAGCGTTTGTTTAAAAGATAAAAAAATTCCCTTAAATTATTTTTTTAAATGATAAATGATAATCGATCATTAATTTTTGATTAATTCTCTTTTAAAATTGTTATTAATCATTATTCTAGATGTTTGCTCATTTACTTCCAAAATTAGCAAATAAATTTTTACGATTCTTCAAAATAATAGAATTGATATAAGAAAAAATGAATAAATGGAATCGATTGATAAAGAGAAATTAGACAGAAAATATTAAAATAAAATCAAATATTGAAATCGAAAAAAGAAAAACATAATAAAATGAAATGATAAAATCAATCAATCGATAAGTGAATATGATAAATAAAATCTTAAATAGTAAAAGAAAAAATTGATCAATTATTAGTGATAATGCATAATACATAAAATTTCTCACATTTATTTCTAAAATTTGATAAGATTTGATTAATTTATGGGAATAATCGTAATTGATGAAATTTTTTCATTTATTTCTAAATTTATAAAATTTGAATTTTATATTATTAATTAAAATTTCATTATATTTCTACAACTATTAAATCGAATTGAAAAAAATGTAAATGTTAAAAAGATAATATAAAATGATAAAAATTAATTAATTTCCATTTATTATATCAGATTAAAATTAAGTATATTATATGAAAATATTATTTTTGCTTTGCCATTTCTCATTTTAATTCTTTCATTTCAAATTTATTCCATTCAAATTCTATTTCACATTGCTATATTATAAAAATTTAATAAATGAATTAAATTGGAATAGAAATAATCGAATTGTTCAAAATCTTATTTTTTGCAAAAATATTTTTTTGTCTGAAATTTTATACGAATATTTTTAAAAGTGATAAGATAAAAGATATACTAAGCCAAAAAGTCATGCAATGAAAAAATCTCAATTAGTCTGAATTTTATTTATTTAGTTTTAGTAATTTCAATAAATGCTAAATCTAACAAACTTGCAGTTTATTTTAATCATGCCTATTAAGCCTAGCAAGCAAGCCTAGCATGAATGCAAATTATTTTCGTTTACGTATTTTGTTTTATAAATTTCAAGAAGCATGCTAAGTTATGCAATATGCTTAATAATTTGCATGCATGCTAGGCTTGCTAGGCTTTCTTTACCTAACTAATTCTACTAACTTTTAAAAAGCGTTAAGGCCTAGTAGACATACTAGGCCAGTAATAGACATAACTGCTTCCTTTACTTGTATCATATTATAAATTTAAAAAAAATTGCCAAGTTCAATATGCTCGTAATTGCTCTTATTTTGCCAAATGATGAAATTACCCAATTATTCCCTAAAATAATAGGCTTAAAATAAAAGCTTATTTCTTTCCAAATTACCGCCTAAGATAAAAGCCTATATTCGAGGCCAAAACCATCTATGCAGTAAATGTTAAGATGAAATGGATAAAAAAGTCAATCATTGCAAAACCATCAAGAATGAAATGTATATATATATATATATATCTAATACATAGGCATTTCTGAGAAGTGATATAGGCATGCAATCAGATAACACTTAAAAACTTAGCTATTTTCATTAAGATTTGATTTATCTAGGCCTTACTAAAAGAGCCATAACATGTATTACATATAGAGTTTGAGAAAATTCTGCAATAAACAATTTTATCCGTTGTTGATATTGAAGATGTTGTGAGAAAAAGGAAAAAACAAAAATCAATAACTAAATAAAAACTTAAAAAAATTTTTTATGCTTTAAAAAAAAATTGCTATCGGAAATATATTCACTTTGATGATATAATTGATCATATCAATGTGATTAAATAACTTTAAAATAAAGCCAATATCAAGTTATGATATTATCTAATCAGTTTATCAATATGGTTAACTACAAAATTATTACTATCAAGTTATGACATTGCCTAATCAATATGACTCTGATTACGTAATCTTAGAATGATATATTAGATTATAGTTTTCCTAATCATTTTACCGACTTGATAATAATGCTAAAATAAGGTTAAATATTAAGCTATAATTTTTCCTGATCATCAATATACTAGCGAAATAGATATAATTTTTTTTTAAATGCTCTTAAACTTAATAAAAAAAGTGAACAAAATTAGTAGGTTTAGAATTTATCACAAAATGATAAATGACTTATCATGCCATATCGCATTTACTACAATCCACCATTTTGCATTCAGTATCCGAAATTCATATTTTTGCATTTTGCATCTGGATAGCTAATTTGCATTCATCGTAATCATTCAAATTAATGTAAAGATGAATTTCGGATAAGGATCAGATGAGTAAATCATCATGATACTAATATTTTGAAAAGTTTTTTTTTATTTATGTTTTTGATTATTTAAATTTAAATTTGTTATTAAATACTTTTATTGCTTAGCAAAAAAGATGACGAATTCATCAAAATATAAAAATTAAAAAAATAAAAAAATATACAAATTAGAAATGATCCATTTTTCGATTAAATTATCACATCTTCTTCTTATACAAATTGCTAAAAGATGAAAATAAGAAATTATTTTTAAAGAAAAAAAGGAAATGAAATGAAATTAATATCCATTTCAACTATATTCATATTAAATACGATATGCAGTGATATGGGAAAAAAAAAGTAAAAATTAACTTAAATTATCTTATAACTAAGCTTACAAAGACTTGTAATAATAATAATAACATGTAAAGTTTAAAAATCCAAAAATTTGTTATCATATCATTAAATTTATTAACATATAAACTTATTCACTAAATTTGAGCATTTACTAAAATCATTGAAAAAATTGATTGCAAACACTAATTAAAATATTAATCTATCGGTTTATCGATCATTGTATAAATTTTGATAAGAGAAAATTAGCTATTCTAAGCATTCCTCCTTTACAATTATAATCAAATTTTTGCTTTATTTGAAGATCAAATCTTACAAATTTTATTAACATTCAAAAAATGCTTCTAATTCGTTTATCAATAATCACTTCGTGCAATTTAACTCCTTTATCAATAATCACTTCGTATAATTTTTTAATCTTTTACTAAATAATTTGATTATTAAATTAGTTTATATAATATATAAATCTTACAAACAATTCAAATATATATACACAAAATTATCTCTAATAAAAAAAAATAATAAGTAAATTAATATTAATAAATAAATTGATGCATATTTCATTCATATTTCTATTTTTTTAAATCGATTTATCATTTAATTATTTCATTTAATTTATTGATTTCTTATATAAAATACAATTCATTAGATTGCATTTTATATAATGCATAAATTTTATATTTAAATTATATAAATAATAATTTAATTAAAAATTATTTGATTAAATTTTCAATGAAATAATAATAATAATAAATGATGCAAACTATTTTAGTAAATCGTTGTAATAAATTGAATTTTCGATTAGCAAAAATATATCATAAATGATCAATCCAATTATTAATTTATTAACAGCAATAAAATTGAAAATTTTATAATTGCTTTAACCGGTCTTCAAATTATCACCTTTTATAACATCATCTTCTAGCGGTTGTTTTTTTCCCCTCTAATTTGATTTCAATCATCTGATGTTTTTAATTAGGTAAAAATAATTCAAAAAAAAGATAAATAAATCAATCAATAAGTTATGAAAATTATAAAAATCAATAAATTATAAAAATACAAAAATTATTTTTCGTATAAATTAAAATAAAAAATAAAAAATAAAAATGAAAAAAAAAGGAAGAAGAATTTTATGAAAAATTAATAGCAAAAAAAAATTTTACCATTTATTTCAATATAATTTTGCATAATTTATTATTTAAAAAAAAAATAAGTTTTGCCCATATTTAAATAATCAAATAAGAAATTAAAAAGAAAAAATTTTAAATTAAATTGAAAATTAAAATAAATTATATTCAACAAATTATGAAATACAATGCTAAATAGGAAATGAATTTATTAATAAAATTAAAAAAAAAAAGCGAAGAAAAAGTAAAAAGTAATCTTGCAATCATTGATAAGTAAAAATTAATTATATTCCATAATTTTTGATTGTCTGATATTTCTAAATTACTAAATAATCAAATTTTTTTTTTTTTTTTTGAAAGACTTATCTAAACTTTATATTAAGTTAACATAATTCATTGCATTTCTTTCAATTATGCATTCGAAAAACTTTTAATAATATTTAAAAAAAAAAACTTTAAAATATGAAATTTCAGACTACCTTAGTTCAGTTTAATAATTTTAAAAATGATAATTAAAATGATAATCAAAATAATTGATTAAACTGATAAAACTTAGTAATATCATTTAGCATTATGAAATTTAAATATTCATTAAAATCAGCAAAACAAAGAAAAAAAAGCGAAAAAAATTTGATAATAAAAATGAAAGCAAACCATTATTAAATTGTTGTGATAAGTTGAATTTTCGTCCAAAATTAGCAAAAATTGAGTGATAGCGGACGAAGAAGACAGTATCATATTTGATAATTCCAGTATTCCATAAATGTTAACAATCAACAATTTCTGAAGTTTTTGAACAACATTGTTTACTCATTCAAATGTTTACTTATCTCACTTCTATTATTATTATTCAAGCCTTTTCTTAGAGCAAAAACAGGTAGTGGAGGTGATGATTGAAAGAATGTTAGAGTGTAATTAAAAGTTTTAAAGGTAGGTAGATGGAAAAGTTTAAAGGTAAACATATTCGAAAAAGTAAACAATAAATTTTACTTTACAAATATGCAAATCTATCATCTCTTATATCATCTATCTTAGATGATAATTTCAAATCTAATCAATATTTTTGATATATTATAAGATTGAAATTATTTCTAATCTATGAAATATAATATAATCAATTTCCAAATGCTATTTTTAAGTTTATTTTTAAATTTCACAAAAATATTTCAAATAAATATTGATTATTACTCGTCAAAAAAATACATATATATATATATATTTCTTGAATTTAAGTATTAATATATTGTAAACATAAATTTATATCAATTAATTTTTAAATTCGAATAAATTATTTACAAAATTTTCAAATATAACAGCAATAGAAGTAATTTTGTTTATTAAAAATTTATGATAATTTTTCAGATTTTATCATTTATAGATGTATACATAGAAGGTATATAAAAATTCTTTACTGTAAATCAATATTTATTATCTTTTCTTTTTCCTCTATTTTTTTTTTTGCTTTTAGATTTATTAAAAATTTTTGCTAACAATTATGATATAAGAAATTATGATATAAGAAAGATAATATATGTAAGATAATTAATTCATAATCAATAATTATTAATGCAAATTACAGGTAATACTAATTAATACTAATACTAATTAGCTGATTATTAATTTGCTAATTTACAGGTAATACTAATTAGTTGAAAAGATTAAATTCTTACAAATGACATTTATACAATTATATTTTATTTCATATTTGTTATTTCGTCTTTTTTTTTTATTAAAAATAGAATAGAATTTAAATTTTTTATTTGTTTTTTTTTTATAAAACTAAAATCTTATTCAAATGCAAATAGTTAATGAAAAGATTTTATTTATAATTATTATTATTTGTGTTTTTACTTCAAAAAAAAGAAAGGAACAAATAAAAATAAGGGAAAAAGAAAATTATCGATTAAAATTTTAAGTGTTTTTTTTTTATTTTTATTTTCTAAAAATTTATCCAATTCTTTAAAGTAAATATAATAAACAATTGATACACTAATATAGCAATACACTTTGCAAAATAAATAAATAAATAAAAAATAATAACTATAAAATATTGAAAAGAGAAAACATAATAAATACGTAAACATATATATATTAAATAAAAATGCAATGTTTGCAAAATAAATAAATAAATAACTATAAAATATTGAAAAAGAGAAAACATAATAAATACGTAAACATATATATATTAAATAAAAATGCAATGTTTGCAAAATAAATAAATAAATAACTATAAAATATTGAAAAGAGAAAACACAATAAATACGTAAACATATATATATTAAATAAAAATGCAATGTTTGCAAAATAAATAAATAAATAACTATAAAATATTGAAAAAGAGAAAACACAATAAATACGTAAACATATATATATTAAATAAAAATGCAATGTTTGCAAAATAAATAAATAAATAACTATAAAATATTGAAAAGAGAAAACACAATAAATAAGTAAACATATATATATTAAATAAAAATATGAAAAGTTTTTTCAATTAAAATTAAAATTTGTTCATCAAATAAATGCAAATGTTTGATTTAAAAAAAACACACTTAATTATATTATTTAAATTAGAGAATTGAGGAAAAAACTAAATAAATAAAATTATAAACTAAAAGATAACACATATATACATATACAATGGAATAGTATGAAAAGAATTTATATTATATCAATGAATTGTAGTTATTAATTTCTAATTATTTATTAATTTCTAATTATTAATTTCTACTACAATTTTTTCATTTTAATTTTCATCAAAAAAAAAAGAAAGAACGAAATACTCTAAAAGAAAAATATTTATCAGAATTTATATAATAATTTTAACTATTATATTTATTCGAAATATAACGCTTAATTTATTGATAAAATTATATCATATACATCGATAATTTTTCATATATGATAAGAAATTTTCGTGTAAAAAAATAACTAAATAAATAAATAATCATAATTTCATTTATTATTATTCATTTTTGCTTGAGCATTAGATGATAAATTGGAGATTTTTAGGCTTATTTCTTGAAGAGTATGTTTTATTTAAATTTTCGTTATTTTAAGCTAATTTCAGGAAAGGAAAGACAAAGATAAATAGATTTTATTTGACAAAAATTTTTATCAACTCTAAGCTTATTTCAATTGATAATATATTATTTGCTAAACCTGATATAAAATAATTCTAATCTTATCAATCATTATTTTTGAAGTAATTTTTAATAAATTAATCAATTAAAATATTCTTGAAATGATGGAAAAATTTCTACAAACATTGCAACAAAAAGATATAGAAAATATATATATGACATTCATCGTTGATTGATTTTTATCTTATCATATCATCGAAAAATTAATCCGCTAATTATATGCAACTTTTATATGAATAATTTTCATCTAAAATTTTTCATTAAAATTACAAACTTCTCTACTATTTGTATTTGTATTATTTTATTGCTCTATTTATGCTATACATTTATAATATATCAAATTTATTTCCAATTTTTCACTAAAGCTAAAAATTTTTTTATTCGAGAATGGAAAAATAAGGGAATGTCGCTTGAAAGGAAAAACTTATTTGCAGAACTTTATAATTTATCATTAAAACGATTTTTCCAATATCACTTCCCTTCCTTTTTTGTGATATATTGATTTTGAATGTACTTTTTACTATTACTATGAAAATTATCTTAGGCCTCTTTTTTTTTTCTTTTGCTGAAAGTAATAAGCTTTAAAAATTCCCTTGTCTCGCCTATTCTCGAAATATCAGCATTATCAAGTTATGGATGTAAAACTTTTAGAAATATTTTTGCAAGAATTAAGCAAACATCTCGATTAAAACCACAGTATCTTTTTTTTTTAATATTATTATTTTCGAATATTATATTATATTATGAAAATTAATGCAAAAACGAATATTGCATTTTCGAAATAATCAAAAGTATTGCGATATAAATCTTATAATTGAAAAAGGATAAATTATATATATACCAATTATAATTTAATTAATAATTATCATATATATATAAGTTATGATTAGTAGGCATTGAATATGATATAAGATAATGTAATAATATGTTATAAAGATTTTGCTACCTTTTTTTGATTTTTGTAAATAGTTTTTAGTCGCTTTTCTATTTTACCATAGCAACAAGCATTTGAAATTGTATATTTAGGAAGAAAAAAAAGTATGAAAATATCATATGAATAATTTCTAATTATGATAAATTAATAATGTGACGATGGAAAAAACAAAAAAATATACTATTTGCACTAAAACTGTTTATTGATCGAAAAAAAAATTACATCATTCTTTCCTTAAATCACTGTTTGATACAATGAAAGACCAAAATTCAAATTTTATTACAGAGCAATACATAGAATTATTTTTTTGTTCCCTTTTTTTTTCTTGAAAAATTATGATAAAAGTTTTCTGTTGGAATTTTTGATTTACTGCGAACAATTCAATAAAACTGATGTAGATGAGGTATTATAAAGGAAATTATTCTATAATAGTACTATAACAAAAGATTACTTGATTGTCTAATTACGAATTTTAAAAATATTGCTGAAAATTATAAAATTCATAACTAATTTTCACGATTAACTACAACAGACCTGCACATGAAGTGAAAATTTTTGAAAATAAAAAAATGACAGAAAATTGAAAATTTCTAGATAGAATAATAATTTCAATTGAAATCACTTTCGATTACATTCAAATGTAAGTGCAATGTATATGAAGACCAAACACACTCATAAATTATGAAAAGCCATCAAATTATAAAAAGACAAAAAGATTTTTCAGTGCACTACTTGATCTATACCACCACTGATGTAAATGTCAAAAGTAACATCAAAATCTGATAGACCTGTATCATGACATTCTAAGTGAAAGATTGTGATATGCCAGTGAACAAGGAAAAAAATGAACCAATAAAATTGAATTTAAGCATTAATAAAGAGAAACTTCATAGAATGGCATCATGACAAACTAAATGTTATTGAATTGATGCATCAGATTTTCTTACTATTGATTCATGTTGATATTAGTCAGATGTTCGACTGCTCGTCTGGTGATATTCAGTGGCGGATATATTATTCGCAAGTTGGGTTCATGTAGCAAGGATAATGCGGATATGCTGTAGCACGTGTGTAAAGCATCTGAAAATGTTAACTTATGAATAACTACGAAATTCAAAATTAATCCTTCAGAATTTTGTTGAACTGAAAGACGATAAAATTTTAAGAATTAATCTTAAATTTCCAAAATTCTTCCAAACAATTGTAAAGAAAAAAGAATATTCTACTACCTCTCATTTTTTTTTATATAATGGTCTTTTTATATAGAAAATTTAAATATATTCCGGTTCCACATTTCGTCCTAAACTGAAACTGGAAGGAGGAGCCAGGGAAGAATTCATAATGTGAATGATCAAATAACTACAATCAACCTTTTGCTTAATTATTATTAGTCATAAGAAAAATTCCTCTATATTCACAGTTTTATGATAAAAACCTTGAGAGCGTACCAGGAACAACATCGCTGAACTTGCCAAAACCTCCTAATATCCTATCTTGAGTCGAGTAAATGAAGGATCGTAGCCGTTCTATATCTACAAACATATAAGCATCCAAAATCTGGAAAAGTAATATTTTATTTAAAGTAAAAATTCAAAGAAAAAGTTAAATGAAACTAGATTAGAACTTCTCTATATTCATGAATTAAGCATCGATTATTTTAATATACAGTTCTTGAAGAGATTTAAAATTTGTACCTTAAGTGTTCCACCAATCCAAAATGCATAACAGCTATCATCTGGTTTATTGGCCCGACCATGAAAACCTTCATCTTGTTTCCATAATGCCCATTTCACAAGTTTTTCAATTTGTTTATGCGTCAGAACACTCTCATCCCAAAGATGCCCTGCCATTTCCAAAGCAGCTATAGCACAAAATGTTGAGCCTCCTGAAATTCAGACTATTTTTTAAATTCAGACTATAATAATGATACTATGAAAAATTATATTAATTATTTCCAATTTCAAAGCATCCTGCAGCTTTAAACCTGCTAAAACTGCTAAATTAAATGCTGAATTGAAAACTGAGTAAATAATGTTTCGAAGATTTATTTCAACAATCATTCACTGCTTATGCTTAGCTGGAATAGCTCATCTAGAAAGCTCAAAATGATTATTTTAAGCCATTTAATTTATGCTTCTATATTTTTAGGTTTCGTGCCCTTCCATATGTTTTATAACTTTTATAGACTTCTTGCATTTTTTATCGTCATCTTTGCTAAATTTGCTCAGTTAGAAAAACACAGACAAATGAAAAGATATGAAATAATGAACAAATCTCATTTTGCTTCAAAAGATTCTTTCTATAAAATTTTATTCTGTCACTAGAATATCTCAGAAAAAAATAGTCTAACCATGACTTTCGAGATGAGGTGCTTGGCCGATACCACCATCAAAATTAATGCATCGCTGAATAAATTTCAACACTGATTTCATATTAATTGTGCTAAAATCATTCAATATATAGCATATTGCAATTGCGCAATATACAAAACGCATATCACTCTCGGTTTCTCGCTGTCCTCGAAAACTGAAAATAATAATAATTTTTAAGAATTCTATAATAACTCATTTTTTCTTTATTTTTTCAAAAGTTTGATATTTGGATATTTTTTCAAGGACAGAGCTAAAATCTTTTTCATTAAAATTATTACAACCGAATGGTTACTGAGGAAGCATATCTCTGGTAACTTTCAAATGAAAAATTAAAATTTGAAGTTTCGCGTTAAAATAATTTCGAATTTAAAAGATAAAATTAACGACAATTATGTAAGACAATAAATATCAAGAGTACATAAAATGAAAAGATCAAGATGATACATTCCAGTTACTTTACTCATATAAAGTATTAGATTAAAAAATTGAAAAATGAGAAATTCAAACCTGCCATCACTAAGCTGATCACAACATACTCCTTCTAATATCGCTTTTCTGTCCACTCGGCTTAAATCGTCTCCAAGAATTAATAAGGAGCAAAGAGCTACATAAGTCTGTGAAATGTGGGCACTATCATATAAAAAGCAATTCGCTGTGGTAGAAATATCAGATTTTGCTGGATCTGCATCACCACCACCATGAATCTCTGCTTTATACCATGATGGTTTAGAAAAACCGAGAGATCCGCGAAATCCGTATGCTTCTTTTGGATAACCTGTAGAAGAAAAAATCGAATGAAAATAAACAAAAAAGCAAGAAAAGCAGATCGATAATATTTTTGAAAATCATGCGAATCTGTGGCACTATTTGATTTAAATTTAAACTCTGAGTTAAAAAGAATCCAAAAATTAAGTGGAATAGATATATCTTCCAGAAATGCAAGCAAACATATTAGATGTAGAAACAAAATGAGTGAGACTTTATTAATTAGACGTATATAAATAAAGTAGCACAAAGATGGAAGAAAGCAAGAATCTATCAATACAATTTGTATTTAACATATATACAGAAAAAGTGCAGGTGAAGTTGCATTCCAAATTGAAAATCTAAATCACACAAAAGAAAATTACAGTTTAAAATCTGAAATACAAAGCTTCATTTATTTATAATAAAGTCTCATTTATTTATAATTATTCATTCATTTCTTTAATATTATTCACAAAATCATTCATAAAACTGATGAATATTTCGTTCATTTTACAATTCCCTCCATTTTTCAACTTTAATTCGCAAATTTTATCGATGCATTAAAGATATTTTTGTAATCGCAATTGGTCCATCATTTCCACAGAGTTATTATCAAAAATTTCCATAACAAAAATTAAAAGTTTTATTCTTATTAAATTACTTCAACAGAATCACAAATTATGTATTCTCAAATATATATCACTTTTAGTTGAATACTTGTGAAGTTAATTTTAAAAAAAAAGGAAAAAAGACCGAAAAAGCTGCTGAAAAGCAAACAAAATTTTCAGTAGAAATACCTATCCCAACCTTGTAATACAATTTTTGAAAAAAGTTGCTCATCGACAACATCTCTCACTATTTCTGGATCAGGATAGTTATTTTCAGGATGCGTATCTAGTGGTTGCAATGCTTCAACATTAATGTCAAAAGAAAGGCTTCCTGAAGCATCAAGATCAAATTCGACATCAAAAATCCTCGATTTTTTCTGAGATCTTCTATACCATAAATTATCCGACCTAAAAAGTTAACATAAAATGTGTTTGAAAAAATGCATGACAAAAAAGATTGACTGGAAATGGAAATGGAAGATTTAAACAAAAAGGAAAACGTATGGAGTGAATATTACATCATATTTTTCATATTAAAATTACTCAGTAACCACCGAAAAATAAAAAATAATAGAACACTGATAAACTTATCTTACCTTTTTATTCCAGAAGTATTAGAAGCAATTACATCTCTCACTTTTGATGCTCCTCTCCATAACATCTTCTCCATCAAATCTTGATCATTTTGAATACTACTTTGCTCATACCACAAACTTCCATCATCCATCATTCGAAACAGAAACAATTTTTGATTAACAGAATTGACATCAATATTCAGGAAAGAGATAGCTCGAGTTGGTCCGTTCCCGAATAATAATTTTTCAGCTAAGCGTGGAATTCGTACATCATATTTAGGTTGTTCTCGATAAAATGCAGCTGCATCACGAGGTTCTTGCAGTCGTTTGATTGATGCCAATGATGACCACGTCATGCTATCCGAATGACGATATAGGGAAAATGTTTGTACATCGGGATATATAGTATGTTGTAAGATATAGAAGGGATAAATAGTACCATTTCGATCAATATCTCGAATGGGTGGAGCACTTGTGATGTGATGCCCACCATGATAGATGCTATGAGCCATTTCCAAACAAGGAGATCCGCGCATTCGTTCATCCACAATCACAAACCTTTTAAATGTTTTTGAACTCAACTTTCAAAAAATTTACTTTCGACATCTTACTCCTTATGCATTTAATATAAATCTGGAAATTTAAACTGAATGATAATAAGATCTCAATTTAAAAAAAGAGTCTTACTTTTTCGATGTACAAATAAGAACCATTTGCGGAGTATCGGGTAAACTGTATAGCTGATGTATAGCTTCCTTCTCAAAAGCATCTTCGTATTGGAAATGATATGAGTTTCGCGATGTATCGTCATATTCGGGAACAGAATACAGTACATCACCTGTAGATATTTAATTTTTGAAGATAATGCCAAATACATTTTTTTAGATCTCAGAATATTCGATAAAAATCGACAAAATTAAGCTGTCGTCCACTCTTACTTTCATCTTCACTACTCATATTTTTTAATTTTTAGCTAAATCACTGATCAAAGAATTCAGTGCAATATTAAAAAATATTATCCGAAGAATACTAACCATCTGAACTGCCAACTCTCAAATCAACCAAACGAACATTATCCTTATCAGCTGCATATACTAATCGTGGATGGTCCGATCCAACTACCGACTGCAAAAATTTAAGAGAGTTATATAGAAAAGTGCACCGATTAAATATTTGTCACACCTATTTCTTTAACTCTATTATACAACGACAAAGTGATAGACGGGCCGTAATTTCATGATTTGATGATTGATGTCCCTAATTTCTTGAGGAAAATCAAAATAAGTTCAAATAGTCTTCTATTACAAAAATTTCTGAGAAAAAAGATAAATCATCGGATGAATTAATGCAACTTTAAAGTTGATTTTTCGTATTGAAAAACAAGGTGATTCTAAACTCAAATGAAAAACGAAATCTTTCATTTCTGTTTTAGAAAATCTCAATTTTAGAAAATGAAACATCTTGAAAAATATAGTAAAACACTGACCACCAGATCATAGTTACACTTTACTCGAATAAAATTCTCGCCCACTTCGCCATACCAAATTAGGCCACCACCATCCAGAAATATAATTTCGTCGTTCATATAAGGTATGAAAGAAAGAGAATGAACAGGAGTTTGAAAAAGTGTTAACACAGTATTATTTTCTGGATCGCAAAGATATAATTCCTTTTCGCTACGAGCCAGAATTCGACATCTTTGTCCAGTGGGTCTCCAAGACCGAAGTTCAAGTAAGGCAGTATTCACATTTAATGTCCGATAATATTTTGGATTATAAATTTGCTGCTCATTAGACGTTTCGTCATCTGAAGAAAAACTTCGGTTCACTTCAGTTATTTCTGCTCTTTCTTGATCTTCGTCATCTTCATCAGTTAAAATTTTCCATTCATCAAATCCTTCATCTTTCACACGATGCAAACGAAATTCCAATAATCGTTTCCTTGTTGAAAGTTCATTTACAGACCATAATATCACTGAACCATCAGCAGGATTTTCAAATACTTCCAACAGATTCCTGTTCTTTAATAGATTACTATGCGTTTCAAAAGGCCAATGTCCTGCATGTCGCATTGCCATGCAATCGCGAACATATGACAACGTTCGAGTTAAAAGCTGAGGAAAACCGACTGTATGCGGAACCATATAAGGCCGTTGCCAATGATGTGCAAGATTATGTTGTGATATGTAAAAATCTTTGCTTGAACAACTTGGTCCTTGATTTTCAATATTAGGATTGACTTTGATGCCGCCAAGAACAGAACATCCCGTGTCAAGAAATCCAAAATTTGGGGTTGGCGGTGCACAAAAGCCCATTATTTCTGGACAAAAGAAACTCTAAAACATTTTGAAATCCAATAAAACCTTAAACAAGTCAAACCAAAGGAAACAAAAAGAGAACAACCGAAAAAATCACAAATAGATAATATGGAATAAGAAACAAGAAATTGAAATATACAATAAAAGTCTTAAAAATACTCATAAATCACTGAACAGAGAGATAAACTTCAACAGAATAAAAGAGATATAGAGTTTGCTTGCATTTCGCATTTATGTTCTTACCAGATGCCAGGTAATTTTCCTAAAATTCTTACCAGAATCACTTTTTAACTGCAATCGATAAATCCACTCGATGATGTTTTTCCTTAATTCCGCATCTATCTCTTCGTCCAATTTCCCCAATACATCAAGTGTCGATAAAGTGAAGTAAAGAATTGCTGCTCTAAAAATAAGTTTTTATGAACGGACTGTGAACGAAAATCTGAAAATCTAAATCCAAAACAAACATGAAAATTTAATAAAACAAAAAGAAATGTTACAAAAGAGAAATACCGAGTATTTCTGCTTGATTGTTTATTTTTCTTAAGGATAGGATATAGAAGAAATATAACTTTATAAAAAAAATTTATTCTTCTCCGCTGGAAAGTTTAGTCCAAAAATTTCTCATATCTAATCAATTCCGATCAAAAATGATATTAAAGGATGGTTTTCGAACATTATCAGTGGAAAAATCTAATTTACAGCAAACTAACCTATTAGAGTCGAAACTTCGATAACTGGCAGGCAATGCAATAAGATGTTCTCGTAAAAATTTCAAATGTTGCGAAAGAAGAAGTGCTTCAGACATACACAAATCCGTAAAACTGAAGAAATAAATTATATCAAACAACAATAATTTTTATAAGACAATGATTGAATTTTAGCAGTTCAACCAGAAAAGAACACGTCGTCATATCTAAAAATAAATAAATTAGGTATCCTTCAATATTCAACTATTTTGAATATTATCGAAAAAAAACCAACCGTCGAAAAATCATTTCATTCTACAACTAATCTGTTTTTGGTGAAAAGTTCTCTGATGACTCAATTTTCACCTCCCAATTTGATGACTATATAACTATTATCAAATATTACAAGTGATTCATTCTATTAGAGTTCATACATTCGGATACTGTCAACAATATATCCACTTGCTGTCAGTAGGATGGCAAAATCTCTCCTAATCAATTCTTTTCTACTTTAACTAATCAGAAAAATCTGGTCTTCATATTTTAAAGTATTCATAAAATAATAAATTAAAAATACTGTTCCAATCTATCAAATTGATAAAATTCCAAAAAAAAAAAGTGAATGCAAAACAAAAGGCGAGATAAATTTTGATTAATTGGAAGGAAAGTAGAAAGATATTGCAGTTAATTAAAAACTAGTTTGCATATTTTTATCCGATATAAATTGGAAAATGTGTAATCTAGATACAGACAAGGGAAAACAAAATATATGTGAAATATATATAAGAAAAGATACTATGGTAGACTCACCGAAAAATAATAATGCAAAGTGACAAAATTATATTAATGGTAATAATTACCATGTAATGACAAAAACCATCAACTATAAATAAAATTTATAGATTATAACAAAATATTTTGTTTCAAAATATACTTTACAATTTACCAAGTTATCATCTCACCAATAATAAAGCCATAAATTTTCTGAAAGTATCAACATTTAGATCTTTTACTGCATCTAGATTTTCCGTAAATTTCCCACACTTATATAAGTGAAGACCTGAAAAAAATTGATTACTCTTCATTTCTTAAGGATTTAGATTTAAGATCCTCGAAATAGAAATCGAATCTATTCCGAGACTAAACACATGTATTCATTATTATAAATCAGAATGCTAATCAAAAGAAAACAAGAACTGATTATTTTTACCTGGTTCAATCCAAACAATATTTTTGCATCGACTATTAGGGTCTAAGTCGAGCGTATTCAATTGGAAGACCACTAAATCCAACCGACCATTGACCAGTTGTACAGCACGTGTAATAATTGGCTGATTTTCGAGGTCTTTAAGATCGAATTGGCCGTGTCGTGTTGCTTGCGCTACTGCCGCCCCAAAACATACCATTACCGCTTTAGCACCTAACTGTTCGCTAGAAAAAATATATTGGTGTAAAATACTAATGCATAAATGTGGATGTTTCACTAGGAAAAAAGTATTATTTTAATTTAAAGAGAAATTGATCCTGAATAATAATGAACTTTCTTCGCATTACAAACATCTTACATATAAAATCTAAAATCTAAGACGGTCAAATCCTTTTCACTAAAAGCTCTCGAACTAATTGTGTTCCCTTTTAAAATCATAACTCGAATTTACTTGCATCTTGTTGACATTGCAAGACCATCTAATATCGATAACAAAAATAAAAATGAAGAATATATATCTATAGGCCACTTATTTTTAATCATATTTATTAATATATCACTTATCATTAAAAATAGTATGCCACTGAAACATAACAAATAAATAAATGTGAATTAGCACTTAACTGCAAATCATTATCCATTTCCAAATATTAGTTAAGATAGCTAACGAGATAATATAAACGAATGTAAGTTGTGGTACAACTTACACTGTCCAAGGATATTTTTGGTTCTGTTCGTGACACCACATTACCGTATCAATAAAAGATTCTCCTTAGCTCGTGGTAGCACAACGCTGTCATTATAAATGTGGTCCGAAGTAAGATCGATTCGGGGATTGATTGGCGCAGTATTCGGTACCCGTATATTAGTTAATCTCAAAATGAAATAAATCAATACGAATATCTATGAGCAAAAATTATTAATTCTGTACAATTTATGCTCCTAAAAATAATTCCGCAATATTTCTCGGCGAAATAAAAAATCACAAATGAGAAAGCAAATCCGATTTCTATCAAATATTACCAAAAAGATTTATTTCTCAAAACGATGCACAAATTTTCGCTCTGAATTGAAATTAATTTGCAATTTTTTTAGCTAATTTAATCCAGTTAATTATTAAAAACCAAAGACACAATAAAATTACCCATCAGCCTTCGTCCATGGTTTGATAGGTTCTGGAGACTGAACAATAATATGAGGTTCAAAACGGAGAACGAACGGATTTTTTTCATTTTCTACACTGCCAATTCGTAAAATTGCACTTAATGGTTCATCGCGATCATATCTAAACTAAATTGTTTCCCAAAAAAACAAAATCTACTTATCTTAATTTAAGCATATCGCATCCGCAATATAAAACAATAAATAAGTTCTCCTTTATTTTCTACACAAATTACTGTCACATGTTAATGATCTCGAACTAATCAAGCGGTAAAAAAAACAAATTACTGAATCTACTATTAACATACCTAAGCTCTGACAACTGAGAATGTTGTAAAGCCATAAGATGTGCGGTGCGAAATAGATTATCCAGAATTATTTTCCTAGAATGTTGTAATAAAGTTTTTTAAAATAGATGAGGAACAAGTAGAATTGAAGCAGTTTCCAATAAATGGAATTATCAAACTCACCCAAATATAGATTAAAATTTTTGTATTGAAAAGAAAAAAATCGTAAGCGATTTTGACTATACGTCTAATAAAAAAGTACCCTCTTGTTAACACTGGAGTACCATGTACACGATATGGAAAATAATTTGTCCAAAAATGATGGGATCAAAAAGACGCGGCAATTTTTCCAATGTTGGATCATATCGCTCTGCATGCATTACACAGTCGCTCAGATGATCTTCGAAACATTCAGGTAATGGTATTTTGGAAGCCTAAAAATAATCAACAAATTATTGAATACAATAAAAATTATAGATTTAAATTATCATGACACTACTGCAGTTATTATTTAATTCAGGAAGATTTATAATCATACATATGATAATATTTATAAATATATTTATCGGATTTGCAAGCATACCAAATTTAAAACAATTTCCGGAAAACCAATCCTTTTAACTGCTTTCGAAAGGAGCATGCCTGGTCAATTCCATCAGTAAATGCTACGGTACCATCGAAAAGGGAACACTCAACCGATTTATAGAGCGGATGTTCCTAAAGTTTATATATTATATTGGTACATTATAATATACTCGAGAATTGAAGTTTCTAAGCATCACATCTGATTTTGTCTATCTAATTAATAATTTTAAGATTAAGAAATAGAAAATGAAAATGATTACATGAAGTTGTGGTATTTTATGGGCAGGATGAGGAATGACTGGCAATTCTCGTAATTCTGTTGTAAAAAGTCTGGACTATTGGGATCATATATTTTGATTCCCGCTTCCTGAAATTCTGACAATAACATTGTAATTAAGTGTTAATTTCGATTACAGTACTGCTTATAAACATTTTTCGAACACGTTCAATCTCAATTCAAGTTAAAATACAAATATTAACTGTTTTTCAAATGTAAAATTCTTACAGATAGCTCACTTTATATTGATAATTATCTAACGTTCTTTGTTGCGGCTATTATGTTTAATAAAAAGGATATTTATCAAAAAATTAAAAGAAATTAGGGAAAAAGAAAGAATTTCATCTAGCTAAAAGAATTTTTTTGTTAAACAAATATGGGTAATAGGAAGAGAATCATTAAAATTTTAAATTGAAAAGTCGCTAAAATTTTATGCCAATTGGAAAAAAATCTGCCTACTTTTACAGCTGGAGAAATTAAAAATCGTGGCAATTTCCGCTTATTTCTTGCTGCCAGGATATTTTTAAATATTCGTGTATCCATCCTTCCCCATTGTTTTTGCGGTTTGAATTTTCGGAATACCATTGTAGAGACTCTAATAGATTCAGTACACACATCCAGGAACGAAATTTGATAAAAGGGAATCTGTAAACTAGGTTATGCATTTAAATTTAAATTTACAAAGCTCACAAAACCAGAACAATTATTAAACTCATATCACACTTCACAAGTCGACAAATTGAATTCCTCAACTATTCAGATGCAACTTTTAAGATTTATTTCAACTACGTTAGACAGTTTTTCGAATCAGAATTGCGAGAGTTGCAAATCTCGTAAAATAGATTATCGCAGTTCAAATTCTGAAATTTCAGGTATCTTAAATTAATTGATTAATTAAATTCAGCATTAGAAATTCTAGAAAATATTCAAGTTATCATTTGCATTGATTGAATTTCAAAAATTTTGTAAACATCACTTCGCAAATACAGTTTAAAATAGAAATGATTAAAAGTGAGAAAAAAATAACTGCTCTGTTATCTTATCATGTACGTTACCTTTATCCTATATTTCGTGGTAATTTTACAGTACAATGCTAAAAATAATCAATCGATCTAGAAGACAATGAAAAAACTTTTCCTCAAAAAACAAGTTAGTAAAAATGAATAACCTACAATAGATCGAAGGTTTTTGTATTCGATAATATAAAAAGGCGAAATTTGCAAGGCAGAAATATCTTCTGTGCTACTTAGTTGTTTTTCGTTCATTCACCTCCTTCCACTCAGAAAATTTCAATATTTTAATCTTTCAAAATTTAAAACAATGCGATGGCTCAGAGTTCAAAATTCAAAATAAAAAAGTTCGAAAATTCAGACCATACCGACGCAACAAGATAGTCCCAGCAAAATTGCAGTATCAAATCAAATTATGTATCAAGAAATAACGCATTCACCATATGCAATTCTCAAGTACCAACCTTTGAATTAATCTTAAATTTGAATCGATATTTCAGTTGTTCATTTAAATACTTATTTTATGATACAGGTTGGTGTTATGCAAGCAGATGTTTTCAAACATCAATTTTAGAAATATCTGTGGTATCTTTTTTCTTTGATTTGAAATTTTAATTAAATTTTTTATGAAATAAATTTTAGTAACCATAGCAACATAAGAAAATATTATATGATGTTTTCATTGCAAAAATTAGAACTTAACTAACAAATTTGCTATGATAATTGGAATATTAAATTCCAAAATTCAGTTTTTTTTTTCATGCTTATTGATTTTATCATTTTTAAATTTATTCGTTTCATGCGGAAATGTTTTATTTATTTATTTTTTTATTTCCTTAAATATGAATTAATTTTTATGTGATTAATAATTTTAAGTTTCTAATAAAGCAATTAATTAATTAATTGCTTTATTAGAAAATACTTTATTTTCTCCTAATATTTACCCTAATATTCATAATTATGTAAAAGAAATATATCGATTTAGAGCGATATATTTTTAAAAATTAAATAATCATATTCGAAATATATTGTATTGATAAAATTTTTTATTGATCAAATAAATAATAATAATAAGTCAAAAATTTTACTAATATTTTCAAATTAAAAAAAATTTTTTCAAATAATTTATTTGATTAAATAATATTATATGAATATCAAGTCAATGTATATAAATAAACAAATCAAATATATTTCTCAAATTATTATTTCTAAGAATTATTACTATAAATATTATTAATACGAATTATTAGTATTACTATTTATCATTTTATAGTAAATTTCTGTATGCAAATATAATGATAATAGTAATAATAATAATATTTCGATATTAATTAATATTCCTCGTATTTCCTAGCAATTAATATTTTCATATAAATTATGCTACCATAAATGTGATAGTTCTTAAAATTGCAATTAATTTTATTTGATTGATAAATTTTCAAGGAAAATGAAAGGAAAAGAGAAAAGGCATTTATTTTCATTTTTTTTTTTTTTCATTATTTATAGGATAAGAAAAATTTAAATATAATGCCGGTATTGGTCGGTGAAAAAATTGTTAATGGAAAAAATGATACTGATAACAATGATAATAATAATAATGATGATGATAATGATGTTAATGATGATGGTACTAATAAAATACAACATGAATTAATGGAATGGCATCCAGTAAGCGGATTACTTGCTCTAACAACTTATCATTCAAGTATTGAAGTGAAATAAGTTTTTTACCCATCAAGTAAGCTTATTTGTCTATTAATTAATAATGTATTAATAAGTATTATTTTTATTGTATATGTAAAATTTATGACAACAATAAGTTCGTAATGCATAATAAGTGTAAATTATTAATCAGTAAATGATTAATAATTTTAGTCAATATATGAAAGCAAAAATAAGAATTAAATCGATATTGTATAAGCAAAATTTTTGTGACAACAATAAGATCGTAATAAATGATAATAATAGCATTTAATTATCAATATTCTGTCACATAAACAATAGGAAGTGAGAAAAGAAAATAATTGTTTAAATCAATATTGTATGCGTAAAAATTTACCATAACAATAAGTATTAATAATATTGTAGGTGAAAAATGATTTGAATAGATAATAAATTTGAATATCATATTTTTATAAAACTTTTCTAGTACTGCACTAATTTATTTGAATACTAATTAGTAATTTCGTTATGTATGATTTCATGAATTTATATTATTACTTTTTTCTCAAATTAGTTATTTCAATTAACTTTTTTTTCCAATGCTATCTAACATAGGATTAAATTTCCTAATTTATCTAGAATAAAAACTGAGAATAAGCAATAAAAGAATTAGAATAATCAAAAGGATATAAGAATAGAAATAATCGAAGGAAGGATATAAGAATTGGAATAATCGAGAAGGAGGATATGGGAATTGAAATAATCTTGAGGATATGAATTAAAATAATCGTAAGGATAGGAATTGGAATAATCGAAAGGGGGATATAGGGATTGAAATAATCTTGAGAATAAGAATTAAAATAATTGCAAGAATAGGAATAGAAATAATCAAGAGACAGGATGTAAGAATTGAAAATAATTTGAAGTTTTTCTACGATAAATTAGAGTAGTTAGAAAGTTTTTAACAATTTAAGAACAATAATTCTTAATTATCATATAATTAAGTATATCAATTTTTATCTTCATCGATTGATATCGATAATAATTATGAAAGGAACGAACAATCAATCAATCAATCGATTAATCAATATTTTATTTTGTTTACATTTTAATATAACAAATTATACGAAAATATTAATATTAACAATAATAATAATAATAATAATAATAATAATAATAATAATAATAATAATAATAATAATTTTATTTAATTTAAAACAAAATTTGGCAAAATAATAAATTTAATTAAAAAAATAATAAATTTAATTTTGATATCGATAATAATTATGAAAGGAATGAACAATCAATCAATCAATCGATTAATCAATAATTTATTTTGTTTACATTTTAATATGACAAATTATACTTGGGGAAAATATTAATATTAACAATAATAATAATAATAATAATAATTTTATTTAATTTAAAACAAAATTTGGCAAAATAATAAATTTAATTAAAAAGAACGAAAAATAAACTTTTAGAAAAAGACAAGAAATTAAAAAAATTCTAATATATCTGATAAATTTCATTATAGCGTATTGAAAAAAAGAAAAAAAAGCAAAAAAAGTTCGTATATTTCATAATCAAATATTTATATTAAGTATTTCATTATAATTTTATTATAATTAATTATTTACAATTAACATTTTTTAAGAAAGATTGGTTAAAACTTTATCAAATTTGTATATTTAATATTAATTAGCATATATTTTAATGCATTAATTATTAGTTAACAAATGCATTAATCTGTTTAGTATTAATTAATTGATTAATATGTATTTGTTAAATAGGCAATTAAAAGTGATCGCTTGCCAATACGCAAAACAAACGCACGTGTAACGTATTTATGTTGGCATCCTGTAATTGATATTATTGCAACAAATTGGGATTCCGGTGATGTTATATTCCGTTTTGTTCAAAATGATAAAGGTATGAAAGAAAAAACATTATATTATTAATATTATCACTGATAACATTGTATTATTAATGCTATAACCACTGATAACATTATATTATTAATACTATCAGTTATATCATTCCCATAGATAAAAAATAAATATTTTATCATTATCAGCGATTATTACATCATATTACATAATGCTTAATAAAAATCAAAATTTATAGTTATTTGAATTATCTAAAACACAAAATTATGTAATATCTAAGTGCTTTTTATGCAATATATGTTATTAAGCAAATATTATAATTAATCATTGTTATCAGTATTCAACTGATTGTTATCATAAATTTTATTTTAGATTTTTCACTTCCAAATGAAAATATATCAAATGATAATGAAATTAAATGTATGTTATGGAGTATGAATGAGCTAAAAATATGCATTATTAAAAAGGTATAAAATAATTTAATGAAAAAAAAAAGTTGATAATTATTATTTAATAAAAATAATTTATTTTTTATTAAATTCAAATATCTATTTTGTACCAAAAAACAAATGACGAAGAAAAAGAAAATTATTTAAAATTATTGAAGACATAACATACTCAATCATTGTTATCATTATTACTGATCTATTATCACAATTCTAACAATCATTATCATTGGTTTATTATCATGATTCTAATTTAGATTTTTAATTGCTATAAAATTAATTTTAAATTAAAAAATGAAATTTGATTTATTATAATTTTCAAAATTAGAATGGCACTATAACACTCTGGAAAATTGTTAATGATAATAAAAGGAAATGATAAAAATTGTTGTTAATGGTATGATTAATGAAGAAGCAAATTGTATTTGTCGATGGATGTTAGAAAGGTTTTCTCTTTTTTTTTTTTTTGTCCTTAAAATTTTTATTAAAAATATTTGGCTAATGATATCTATTTCTACTAGTAATACCTGTTCCGATAGTTAATACTATTTTTAATAGTAATAGCTTTTGTATAGGTTATACAAATATAATAGCTGATATATGATAAACTGTAGTAATCTGTTATCAAAAAAATAATGATAAACAAATAGCTTCTTCCGGTGTGAGAACTTTGCCAAGGACTTGACTAGACGTTAGTGCTTCGACTATTTTTTTGCAGTCTCGGATACTACAATCTGCAAACAATAACATGAACTTTTTTCTACAAGATTTTAAAAAATAGTAAACTTCTGAATTATTGAATTTGTAAACTTAGCGGTTAAAGATTGACATTAAATAATATCAACAGGGATTTACGCTTTGTTTTAAATAAATGCCTTAGTATTTCAAACATTAGCAAAAATTATGATAGGGAAATACCACAAAGCTTGTTGGAATCGCTGCTGATCTTAAGCAAAAAAATGCCTTGTCATCTACCAGTGAGATATTGAATTAAGTTGTTTATTTTATAGTGATATTTATTACGGTTAACGATAACAATAATTGTTTTTAATATTTATCCAATTGTATAATAATAAGCAAAAATATAAACTTGTCTAAACAATAGCAATAATAGCGAAACAAAAAAAAAAAAAAGAATTTCTATCCATTTTTTCTTCTTCAGGAAATCATTTGAGCATAAAAATGTGAATCAGGTAAATGTTGAACCTAATGATAAATTGAAGACAATGTCTACGTCTCATCAACCTGTGCAATCATCATCAACATCAACAACAACAATCGATGTACTTTATACTTTAAATTTAAAAATTTATATTAGAAAAATTTTGGGGAAAAAATTTTCATAGAACTTGTTCTAATATTATCGTCAAAAATTGCAATCAAAATTTTTGTTCAAATCATTTTTTAATTTTCCATTAAAAGAGAAAATTGAAATATTTGAATTTATTCAAAATTGAAAGCAACGAGAAAATATGAAAAAGAAATTTGCATTATACAATTTTTGCGCTATTTAAAAATATGAATTTAGGAAAGGATAAAATTAATCGAATATTTTATTATTGGTGGTATAAATGGTGGCATTTATACATTTCATCATAATGGTGAAATTCGAGAAATTTATCGGGTAAAAATGATGTAATTTAAAAGTAAAAATTGAACATTTAAATTTTACCAAAATTCGAATTTTTTATTTTTTTATTTTTTTGTTTAAACTATCAATTGTTAAAAGAAAGGGAAAATCTATGAAATGATAGGATTATTTATTTCATTTGCTTCAATTAAAATGTAATAAATTAATATTTAGTTGGATGGTGCAATCGTACAACTATTTTATATTGAAACAAAAATTTGTTGTTAGCCTTAAGCCAAGAATTGTTTCTTCATCAACTCATCTTGATCGATGATGATAATAAGGCTCAAGAAAAATTCGTGTACGTACCTTGTATTTTTTTAATTTTAACTCAAAAATTATTCATAAATTTAGGAGGAAATTTAAATTGAAATTACCTTGAAATTTTGAAATTATAATTATAAATACAAGTATAAGCAATATTTTGAAATCATACTTTAGATTAAATTAAATGGAAAATGGCCAAATTTTCAAATAATAATGATGGGAGTTGATATGCTTGCTACATGTAATGGTGAAAATGAAATAAGGTACGGTATTGCTTATTGTATTAAATAATTACTGTAATCCATTTTGGATAAGCACTAATATCGAATTCGCTTAAATTAAATTATTTCACATCCGTTTATCTATCATTCGCTTTTGTTAATTAATTTTATATTTTGTTAAGCAAAAAGTTTTTTGTAAGTTTTTCTAAAATTAAAAATTCCTCACCAATTTCAGAATTTGGGATTTAAAAAATGATGAAAATGGGGCTGTATCATTACGATCAACGAAAGGTTTTAGTGCAACAGATACTATCACTTGTTTATCATATTCGAATGTTAAAGGTTAACTATTCCTATCATTTGTAATTTTCTTCTTTACTATGATTCATTGTTATCATAAAGAGTGTTATCATTTATTTATCGGTGTTGTTTTTGCAATATGAATTTGTTGATTCATTTAATACGAAATCTATTTTAAATTTATATTTTTGATAATTTCTAACCTATGATTTTAGATTGTTTATCAGGTGGAACTGCAAATGGTAAAATTGCAAATTGGCGACATTTTCCTACAGCTGATGGAAATATTGATAAACAATGGATTTTACAAGAAGCTGTTAATATTGGTTCAAAAGTAACTATCATTTAATACTTATAAATATTTTTCTTTATTTTTTAAAATTTTGAAATAAATTTAAATTTCATAGATTAAAATGATCAAATGGTCAACAGTTTCTAGTATTCTTGCTGTTTCAACCGGAATTGCTATAACATTACTTAAAGAACAAGCAATATTTTCACATATGAATGGAAATGTTAGTTTTTAAATATATTTATTTATTTTATAGAATTTAATTTAATAAACCAAATTTACATTTTATATAAGAAATTAATAATCAAAATTAAAATTTCCATCATAATTAGGCAATACGATAATACATTTATACAAATGCTATTTCATAATTAACTTATTTCAAACTTATTTTTTATAATTATTAATCTAATAATCTTTCATAATCTATTAACCTAATAATCTAATCTTTGGAATAATTTTAATTTATGATATTCATCTATCATAAATTATGTTGATGCATAGTGAAACAAATTATCAAAAAAATAAAATAGCGAATAATTTAAAATTATGCAATCTTTTTTTCTTTAAAATTACAAATTTGATTGCTCGTCTTTTTTTTCCAAATTTTTTTCAAAAAAAAAAAACATTTCAACTTTTTATTTTATTATGTACAGATAGCGGTATTGCAATCAGGTTCAAAAAAGTTACACTGATACGCTTAGAACCATTCGAACAATATGATATACAAATATCAATTCATCTAAAAGGACTTCATATGGGTGAAAAATATTTGGCAATTTGGGATGATCAACAAGTTAGTGATATTTAATTATTTCATAAATTTTGCAAAAAAAAAAAAAAAAGATTAGAAAAATATATTCTATTGTTTAAATTTATTTTTCTAACTTTTCTAACTCTTATCTTTTCCTTAAAAAAAATTATATAGTGAAAGAAATTTTAAAAATTAGGAAAATTTGAATAATGCAAAATAATTGAAATAATAAAAGACCAGGATTGCATGAATTGTCAAATATAAAAAAAAAAATAAAAATATCAATTTGCCTATTTTAGTCAAATGTTCCATTATAATAGAAATGGAAATGGAAATGGAAATTGTACCTCTTTAATCTATGCAATAATTAATTAATTCCTTTCCATTATTATAGATAATAAGTTTGCATCGTCATCATTAGTTCTATATGAATTTAAAAATATATATGTATATATATTTTAGATTCATTTATATGAAATAATCAATGAATCAAATGAAAAATTAAAAATACAATTGGTAGCAAATTTTAATTGTTCAACAATAAGTGTTGCTGTATATCAACAAAATGTTCATTGCATTGAAGATGATAAAATTAAAATTAGAACATTTCAGGTTACTATTTTATTTTATTGAAAAAATTTTTTTAAATTTTCACACTTTTCTATAATTACAGGAATTTAATTTCATATTTATAATACTTCTAAAATTCGCAATAATTTCATGCTAAATTATTTTTATTAAATAATAAAAATATTATCATTGCAATTATTAAATATTATCATTATTATTGAAAATGAAATGAATTTACGACGAAAAATATCTTATCGTATTTTTAAAATTTTAGGGTACTGTAAAACAAGTAATATCGATTCCAGAAATGGAAGGTAATCCAATAATGATTGATATTAATGATTGTTGGATGTGTGTTGTTAGTAATAATGGATTTATACGTATTTATGATCTATCTGGAAGGTATTAAAATTTTTGCCTGAAAATTAATTTAATCTTTTGATTTCATCATTTTTTTTTACTTTTGTTATAAATTTAATATTAATTAAAATTCTTATGGTAAATTATATTTTTATTTAATTAAATAAAATTTAATTTTAAAAAGAATTTATTTAGAGAAGCTACGTCAACAGTATCATTCGAAATATATTTCGAAAATGGTTCCAAATTTCAAATATTTTTTACATGTTAAACTTAACAAACTTGGAAATCGTGTCAGCTTTACGTATTACATCGATGATAATAAAAATGTGATGCTACAATTAATTATTATGAAATTATTTTAAATTATTCATTCTATTATTATTTAAAAAAATGAAATTTGAGTATTAAATTTAAAATTTGAATGATAAATGTAGGAATTAAAATAAAATAGAATTTAAAAATAAGGAATTGAAATCTTGTGTTAAAAATTTCTCCTTTCTAAATTAATAATTATAAATATTTTTTGATAAACTAATAATTATTAAACGGAGAGAGAGGGAGAGAGAGAGAGAGAGATTTCTTAATGATATAGCAATGCGAATTACAAGCTAATTTTGTTTTTATCAATTTGATATGAATAAATTATAAAATTAAGTTAAAATTTGAAAAAGATTTCGAAATAAATATTTACCTTTAAGGTTCATCCAGGTATTATGGTTTGGGATGCTGATTCAGATGTAGTTTCAAATTTTAATTTTATTACTGGTATGACTGATCAACAACAATATGAAGCTGATGCTAATACTACAAATATTGCAAATAATCGGCCAAATACTGCTGTTGTACGGTATGATATATTTCATACTAATAATTTTTAGAATTCAAAATAAAAAATTATTATCATTATTCTTTTTAAACTATGGATCTATATAATTTTACAGTAAGATTGAGAAGGAACAAATCCGATATCGTCTTCCGGATTATTTACCTGGTTTTCATTGTTGGGATAGTAATGATTCACGTTATTTGATATGCGAAGCAAATCATCGTAAACCAAATACAGTAATGGATTTTATATATTCTAAGAAATTTTTATTTTACAAAATTTTTTAAATGACTTTTTTTTTTTTAAATTAATAATGAAATATTATAAAGGTAAATGTATGCCGATAAATAATGATGATTATTGTTATTGATCGAAATGATTGCTTTTGCTATTACTATTTTATTTTTATTAAATCATTCAATTATATCATCATTTTCATTTTGTGATGAAATTTGAATTTATAATTTATTGCATAGAAAAAACGTAATTGTTTTATTTTTTTTTTTTCACAGGGACCAAATTATTTTTTATCAATATTTGTAACATCAGAAGATGGCTTATATATGGAAGATTTACATTTGCAATCTCGAAATTGGGAAATTTTACTCGGTTGTACAATACCATATATTTATTCTGTTCGTAAGGTTAGCTATTATTTATTTCATTTTAGCATAAATAATAATTTTATTTCTTCTTTTATAATTTTTGATGCAAATTATTTCTTTCATTTTGATCTTTTATTAAATTAAAAAAAAAAAAATTTGTCTTAAATATTTCTAAAGGATAATGATGAAGCTGATAATCGTAATAATGAAATGAATATTGGAAGTTTGGTGTTGCGTCAAGTTCTTCGAGAATTTATTGGTCTTGAAAATTCTGATACAACAACTAAAGAAGTATATATTTACGAACTATATATACACATATATATATATATATCTATAAATTTGTTTTTTATTTCATCATAATTTTTAATTTTATTTAAAAATTATAAAAGTAAAAAAAGGATAAAATTAGTTTTTTAATTATAAAATGGAATGAAAGATATGATAATTTTTTAAATAGAATGAATGGTTTGATAAATTTTGAAGAATTTTAAAAGATATATTTGTGTATATATATATATATGTACTACAGGCAATGATGAATTTTTCATATTATATGACAGTTAATAAAATGGATGAAGCATTTAAAGCTATCAAATTTATTAAAAGGTTTATTAAATTTATCAATTTTTTCTTTTTTTTTTTTTATTATTATCAAATATCGCGATACAATTTTATACATTTGTGCTAAATTAGTATTTTAGTGAAAATGCATGGGAACATATGGCGCATATGTGTGTCAAAACACGACGTCTTGATGTTGCATTGGTATGTCTCGGGAATATGGGACATGCACGTGGTGTACGAGCATTACGAAAATCAATGCAAAATAATGATCCATTAGAAGTTCAAGTAGCTATCTTAGCTATTCAATTAGGCTTATTGGTACAATTTTACTATAATTTAAAAGAAATACATATATTAAATTATATATTTTGTATTTTATCATTTTTATACAAAAAAAAAAATTGATTTTTAAAAAATTTTTTTTTTTTTTCAAAATAAAATAAATTTTTAGGATGAAGCACAAGAACTTTTAACAAATTGTAAACGATATGATATGGTTAATCGTTTATTGCAAACAAGAAATCGTTGGGATGAAGTTTGTGAAACGAACTTTTCTCTGTTAATTTTCTTCAGAAAAAAACTATCATTTTGTAAATTTAATTTTTTAAATTTAAATAAAATTAATAAAATTCTCATAATTTTAGCAAATTTTTTTCAACGATGAGGAGCTTTTAATTCACATAATTTTAAGGCTTTTAAAATTGCTGAAAAATATGATCGATTACATTTACGTAATACGTATTATAATTATGCAAATTATCTCGAATCACTAAATTCAATTGATGCTGCAATTGAAAAGTAAGTTATAAAGTTTTTAAGCTATTATAAATTATTATTTATTTAAATTTTACGTAAAATGTAATTATATTTATTGAATAAATACACTATAATTGTTTGATAATTTATTCTCGAATTGCTTAATTTAGCGGATAATTTCGTAGAAAAATAATTCATACATATTTTAAATTATTTTTAAATTACAAAATTATAATTACATTTTATATATGTATAAAATTTAAAAGTTATAATTCAAAAAATGACATTTTAGTTACGAGAAATCAGATACACATCGTTTTGAAGTACCACGAATGCTATTTGATCGTCCTAAAATGCTTGAAGCATATGTGAAGAAAACAAAAGATCCGTAAGTTTTACATAATTATATTTGAAAAAACAACAAAACAAAAATTAGGGATTTCAATTTTTGTTACAAATAGTCTCGAAAAAAGAGAAAATGATTCATTATGAGAATGTTATCAGAACAATAAAAGACACTTATCATTAATCATTTATCATTATCATTTTTATTAATAATAAAAATAGATGAAATTAATATCATTGAATACTTATAGCGGTGTACAAAAATGGTGGGCTCAATATATGGAAAGTCAAGGTGATGTAAAAGCAGCACGTTTATATTATCAGTATGCTAAAGATTATTTATCAGTTATTCGTTTACTTTGTCGTAGCAATAACATCGATGAAGTAAGTAATAGTAAGAAGAAATTTATGTTTTATTAAATTTAAATTATATGTGTAAATTAGTCTTAAAATTATGATTTAAATTTTGAAATTTCATAAACAAATTTATAGTAAACATATTCTTCAAAAAAAAAACAAAAAACAAAAAAACAGTACTATATTAAATGATGAAAAAGTAATGTTAAATGAAAAATAAAATTTTTTTTTTAAAAATAATTTCAGATAAATCTATAAAATAATTAGGAAAAAAAGCTTACGATTAAAAGTCAAAAATTATTACAATTCATTCATTGTTTCAAATCTTCAACATTATTCTCATAAATTAGTTTTTATCAGCCAATATATTTATATGATTTTAGATGGTATTGTTTTATCATTGATTATTTGTAGGCAGTTGAAATAGCAAATAGTAGTGGTGATAAAGCAGCTTGCTATCATTTAGGACGATATTTTGAAACACATGGTGATTCTAATATGGCAGTAACATTTTTACAAAAGCACATGCATGCAGTAATGCATTACGTCTTGCTAAGGTATTTTTTTTTCATTAACTTATAATTTACGGTATCGTAAAATAAATTACGCATAAAATTACAAATGAAAATTAAAAAAAAAAATTATAATAATAATTGAAAAAATCGATAATAATTTGTTATGAATAATTTGTATTTGAAATATTTGTTAAATATTTTTAAATGAAATATTCATTATAAATTTAGTAATTAACTTTAATTAAATTAAGTTGAAATTAATATTAAATAATTCACGTACATACTAAATATCAATACATATATTTTATAGGAGAATAATATGACCGATAAAGTTGCTAACCTAGCTTTAATGGCTGGTGGTAATGAATTAGTTGAAGCAGCACAATATTATGAAAATATACCTGGACATGCTGATAAAGCTGTTATGTTATATCATAAGGTAAAAAGATTAAATTGGGATTAGATAATTAAATATCTGGAAATTTCTTTTTGAATAATTTTCTTTTCTTAAAAATTTTTAATTTCATTTAAAGAAATTTTTTTAGTACAATTTATATAATTCAATTTGTTTTTATATTATACTTTTTTTTTTTCAGGCTGGTATGATTAATCGTGCACTTGATTTAGCATTTCAGTGCCGAACAATTTAGTGCATTAGATTTAATTACTAATGAACTGGATGAAAATTCAGATTTACAAGTACTTAAACGAGCAGCAGAATTTTTTACAATTAATCAACAATATAATAAAGCTGTTCAACTTTTAATTTATTCAAAACAGGTATGTATATATATATATATATACAAAGATTTATTATTAATTTATAAATAAATTTTGGAAAAAACAAAAACAATCTTTAAATTTATCAAATAATTTATCAAATTTTTGTTTTGAAATTTGGTTTTATTTCTGAAAAAAAACACTTTTAATCATTTTTCAGTATTCAGAAGCAATTAATTTATGCAAACAAAAAAATGTCCCAATCAATGAAACATTAGCAGAAGCATTAACACCATCAAAAGGTAGTATTTGGTCTTAACTAAATTTTAAAGGATAAAATTTTTTTATTGATTTTAGCTGAATTATTATTTTTTAAATTTTAGCCAATTAAGAAGCATTTAATTGAAATATTAATCAATTTTTTAATAATTAAATAATAATTTTTCAATAATTTTGTAATAAAAATATTTTTTGCATAAACAAAAAAGTTCTTATCGTAATAATTTGAACTATAAAAATTCGCGTTTTTAAACAATTTAATAAATTCAGATGATGTATCGGATGAAGCTGATCGAATAAAACTTCTTGAATTAATAGCTGAATGTTGCGTACAACAACGAAATTATCATTTTGCAGCAAAAAAATATACACAAGCTGGCAATAAATTAGAAGCAAAATTTTTAATTTTTTTTAAATTCATTTCAAAAAATGATCAAATTGTATTAATCGATTTTTTCTTGAATTTAAAAATTTCGCTAGTATTAATTGCTGTTTAGTGATGATAATTTAAAGTTTTATTTTTTATTAACGACTTGAAAGTTTTATTTTGAATCCAAAATCAACGTATGATTTTTTTAGCTCTAGAATGTTTTTTCTAGTAAGTATTGGCAAGCATTGAACTAAAATCATCTATCCTATCTAATAAGGTACTTAAGTATAATTCGAAAAATCGATCACGCAAATTTTCAGAAGGCATTGTTGAAAGAATTATTGATGAAAATGATTAAAAGACTGAGCAATTTTTTTAGCTATTATTGATTATATTGGAGTAAATATTGAATTTAAATTATTATTTGATTAATATTTTAGGCTATGCGATCATTAGTCAAATCTGGTGATACTGCGAGAATTGTATTTTTGCAACAGCAGCAAGAAATAAAGAAATTTATATTTTAGCAGCTAATTATTTGCAAACATTAAATTGGAAGGATGATTGTGATTTAATGAAACAAATTGAATTATTTTATAATAAAGCTAATGCATATGAACATTTAGCAAGTTTTTATGAGGCTTGTGCACAGGTTTGTATTTTTATTTTTATTTACCTATCAGAATTTTTAACGAACTGCTGTACCTTATTTGTCTAAAATAATAAACCTTTTTAAAGATTGAGATTTTACGAACATATTAGCTGCATAGTTTTCTTAATTTAGATCCAAAAAGTAAAGAAATTTTTAACTGTGCTGATCAGAAATTAGGGAAATATTGTGAAGGAAAAAAGTTACTTAACATAAACAATTTTTGTATAATATTAAAGTTAAAAAAATTCGATCAATATATTTATTTGTTTTCGTAATTATGTCTATTTATAAATTAAAAAATGTGCTAATAGTAAAAATAATCGGTAGAGGATAATAAACGATAGTAATTGAAAAATTAACGTTGAAATGAATAACTTTATGTAAATTTATGGCGATAAATAAGAAATAACTGAGATGAAAATTGATAATCATCGTGTTTAGTTACTTTCAGATTGAAATTGATGATTATCATGATTATAATAAAGCTGTTGATGCGCTTAATGAATCATTACGTTGTATAGCGAAAGCATTACAATGCAATCCTAAAAATGACGAATATTTAACATCAAAACAAGTTGAATTACATCAAGCCATCGGAAATATTACAGAATTTATTCAAATTAGAACGTAAAAATCTTATATCATTTTTTTATAGTTTCAATAAGAAATTTATATAACATTGAATTATTTTTATTACATTTATTCGTAATGAAAATTACATAACATTTATAATTGATTTTTTTAGTGTTTATGAATTAGATTCAATCAATGCAATTC
This sequence comes from Dirofilaria immitis, assembly GCA_024305405.1. Classification (NCBI taxonomy): domain Eukaryota; kingdom Metazoa; phylum Nematoda; class Chromadorea; order Rhabditida; family Onchocercidae; genus Dirofilaria; species Dirofilaria immitis. The sequence goes on from JAKNDB010000098.1 coordinate 2,035,233, forward strand.
GACAGTTAGAAGCATTTGCTGATGATAAGCAAATTTGCAAAAATATTCGACTTGGTGATATTTATGCTATAATGATTGCATATAATGTTCAAAAGGCAAACTACAGAAAAGTTTGTATTTTAAAATTTCAAAAAAATTTATTTATTGGCCTTTTTTTCATTCAGAAATCTGAAAGAAAATGGAATAGTTTGTTTTTGAAATTTCGATATTATTCCTATTATTTTTTTCAGGCCTATGCATTAATACAAAAACTGAAAGAAAATGAGCCAAATATCGATCTGAATTGTTATATCAACAAAGAAATGCAAGATACTATTTGTAATGAGCTACAATTGCCAGATTTTACGAATGATAAGAAAAATGAATCAGAATTTGACCAAGATCAACAACGTTTTAATGATGATGAAGAAGTGGATTACAGTTATGCATTGAAGAGAAATATTCAACGTCAAAGCAAAATGTTCGATGAAAAGGATTTTGAATAAAATTTAAAAATTGTAAATAAGAAAAGTCCTATAAATTGAAAGTAAATTCAATAAATGATTCTCATAAATTGAACATAGTTCTGACATTTTTATGGAAACACTTAATTCGACAAAATGTTCTTGTGATGTTTGAAAAAAGCTAAATAAATATGATGATGGACAAAGCGAAATATTGCGATCCATTTTTTACAACTTAGGCTTTGGGCATCGGGTATGAAGAATTGAACTTTTTTGTTAATTAACATTTGCTAAAGATTTTCAAGTTATTTTATCAGTTTGTTGAGCATCATTTCTAGAAATAGTAACGGATTCGAATACAAAAATTATAATTAGGAAGCACAATACTGTACTGTAGTCCTTTCTTCTGTTATATATTTTCAATCATTAAATGATCACCACAAAAAAAGTTGCCGATAGAATCCATTTAAAAATTCCCTTAACGCTTCAAAACAATAAGATTTTCTCTTAATTGTCGACTAGAGCATATATTTATCAAAGTAATCATTCAGGCAATAAAAATAATACTACTCAACCTAAAATTCAAGAAATAGCATAGATGAAGAATAATAATGATAAATGACAAAAGTATTGATAACCATCCTAGTAAACATAATTCAAAGAATGGAACTTTTCCTTTTCTAGCATCATTTTAATTTCAACCAGATATTAATCATTTTACATGAATCAATCTTCCAAGCTTGTTAAATTTTTCATTTCGTACTTTTAAGGTAACTCCCTTATTTTTGCATTAGCTCAGATCAGATCAATCAAGTAATTTTTTAATCAAGTAATTTAATCAAGTAATTTTTGTTGCATAAACTTTTCTTAAGCATCATATATAACAACGATTTCTCTTTGATCGTGACACACTTGACACGGATGATTTTTTTCTCCTCAGTTCTTACAGATTTTGGGTAATTAAATTTTTATTACGGTGATGCATCAACGAACGTAGTGAATTAAAATCAATTATATAATTTCAAAAATACCATTAAGACAACTTTAATGATGATAGTATAATTCAAGAAAAGAAAAAAACCAGCCTCGTCGATGGACATCTTGTATAACGGTTTGGTGATCAGGACTCTCTTCTTTCGTGAGTGGAGGATCCTAGTACAATTGCGGCTATCATAAACACAGGCAACAATTTTAGCTTACATCGTACAATAAAATACGCACGTACAACATATATACCTTTTAGTGTGAAATCCAGTACAAAGGGAAATATTGAATTACTAATTTTCTAATTTCCTCCACAATTTCAGCGGCATTGCAGAATGGTAGTAAATTGGGTATAGATGTAATGAAATTCATTACAATGATGGACAAACTCAACGAAAGGGTATTAAATATAAATTATACTATTACGATGTATGTGTTTTCGTAAAGCCCGATCATGCGATAATTTTCTTTGTTCATCAAAAATTATAAGTCAATGAATATGTCAAATTCTGAAGGTATAATTCCATTTGCTAATACTTGATTAATTCAGTTTGTTTGAATGAATAAGAAAAATGACTTTCGTTTTGAATGCTTATTTATGGCTTCTTTATTTTAATATTTTAATTATAAAAAACAAATTTCTAACAAATATTTATTTGAGATCCATCAACTAATTAGTTGCCGAGAGAATGGCTAGATCTCAATAGAACAAATTTTCGTACACAAGAAGAAATAGCAAATTTGAGAGCTGTTTAACTTATAATATATAATATATATTATAATATATACGATACGCTTAATATTATTTAGACTTTGCTTTATTAATCCATTCATAAAATCGTGAACTGGAATATACCATGTTTACTATCATTTTATAAATTATGCGAATTGACTAAATACCTTTTTTTTACCTTCTAATTAGCGTTACAGATCTTCATAACAATAATCAGTTGAATGTCGATGCGAATTTTGGAACTGGCTTCTCATCAGGGAAATCTATTAGTATACAAAATTTCATTTGCCAAGGTAATTGAATAATAGTTATTTTCGAATAACAAAAATTTTTTACTAGAAATATCCCAGAGAATATTTAAATTTGCACTTCATGACAGCATATGAAAGCCTTCAATATAATCAGTTAAAGGATAAAAATGTACTAAACTTTTGTTCAATGATTTGTTACTTCGGATATATTACCTGTGTCAATCAGTTATTATGCTTCAATGATTTTATAACATGAAGTAAAAAGAATCTGCAAAATTTGGTTATCGCTGATGCCATTAATTTCTTAGTGCCTGATGTCTGAGATGAAATTTGAATTGTAATAAGCATAATAGAAAACATTCAAACGTAAAGCGGTTCGAAAGCGATGTGTGCGATGCAGAGTTCACAACGCAGCAGTCTGAGAAGACATTATCGAACACATACAGTCAAGAAACATTCAAGTGCGATGCGTGCGGTAAAAGATTCAGTTCTGCCAGCAAACTGAAAAGACATAATCAAACAGATGTAGACAAGAAACCATTTAAGTGCGATTTATGCGATAAAGGATTCAGTGATTTCAGCAAACTGAAAAGACATAATCGAACATACAGAGGTAAGAAACCATATCAATGCGATTTATGCCATAAAGGATTCAATCAAAATAATAACTTGCTAAGGCATAAAATTATATACATCATTCAGTTGAAAGATTGCATTGCATGAATCACTAGGATGAATTTAACAAAAAGATTTAAAGATACGGCGCAAAAAAATGAACGAATAATTCGCTTCTATTACTAACCTTTTCCTACTCAAATATGATTAAAAGATAATATAACTACGAATTGAAGTATATAGTTTATTCTTTTTACTTTCCCAATGATATACTTTCATTAGTTTCATTCTCTCATTTCATTAATCTAAATTTTACATCACTACAGTTGAAGTACTCGTTCTCTCATTAATCAATCATGTTACTATGCGAAACTTTGAAACAAGATATGAATTTCTCAATTTCGACGATAAAATTTTTCCATTTCAAATAGCTTCATTATATTTCTTTTTAAAATCACGTCCAAAACAACATAATCCCACGCTCCCATGTTCTTTGACCTCCGGTTTACTCTATATTCCATTCAGTTATTTCATGAGGGTATAAACCAATGCCGCATTTTCATTGAATGATACAAATAGTGAAATGGAATGGTATAATATGATATGATTTCTTCTCATTCATTTCCTATTTTTTCCTTGATTGAAATGATGTTATTTATATTAACATGCTTGTCTTGTCTCGTTTTGCTGAAATGCAACGTCACTTCAATGAAAAATGAAACGCGTATACGTATAATAGTGATTTGGATAGAATTATTAGATCATGTATCAATTAACCTAATTAATTACGTAATATACAAAAATGCACATTTTATGCTAATGATATAGAAATTAGCAGTATGAAATCTCATCATTCTTTCTCCTTCAAACTTAAACATAGCCTTTTAAAGTTTCAGGCATCTACTTGTATGTAATTATTGTAAGAATAAAATGAGAAAAGCGAAATAACAATGTGATGAACTAAATCATAACAGAACTTTATCAAATCAATATTACACTCATAAAAAGCTAAAATCGATATTGAAATCAAAAAAACATATGGTAGTACCGATCACACAAAAGTATTTGCATGCAATGATGATTTCAAATAATTATTTCAAATAAAAACCTAAATTCACTGTTTTTTACAGGAACACTTTGAAGCGAAGATAATTCAACTTGACTATATATTAGAAATACGAATTTTTATGCATAATACTTTGCTTTTATATCTCGTTATATCTGTTGTAGAATTTTTTTAATCATATCGCTAAACAAATCAATAATATGTCTTTGGTATTGGATGGGATTCTGTCTTTTCAGGATCGTTTCAGCTTTCTGTTATATGCTTAACGATTTCGAGGTTCCATACAAATGCTATTGAGACTATTTTCGCAAAACTGGATGCGGAAAAAGAAATACTCATTGACGTTCAACCTCGTTATGTGTTTATAAAAAGTGAGCAAAAATTCGAGTAAAACAGTCTTGTAGATATTTTATCAACATTTTCGAATCATTGATGAAAAACTATAATAACAAATAGATAAATGTGGCAAAAATAGAATATTATTAATTATAACAATATATGATAATATAAGTGATAAATGAATATGATATGAAATTGAACATAATTTTTAGTCATTAATCAAGCAATAATCATTAAAATATGAGAGGTAAAACAGAGCTCATAGCCTTATATATGAAATAATTTTCTTTATTAATATAGCTGTATTGCAGATATCATTTGTTACTATATTCTTCATGCAATGCAATCTTTCAGCTGAATATTTATATTTATTTTCAGGCCTTCGCAAATCATGATTTCGACTGAATTCCTTCCCGTATAATTTGCTGTTGAATGCTTTTTCATCTGTATGTGTTCGATGATGCTTTTTCTGATTCCGGGGATTACTGAATTCTTTCCTATATATATTGCACTTGAATGGTTTCGTTGTATGCATTTGTCGTTGATGTCTTTTCAGATTCCTGAGTTGACTGAACTTCGAACCGCATGCATCACACTTAAATGGTTTCTCGCCTGTATGTATTCGATGATGAATTTTCAGATTCCCGGGAGTACTGAATTCTTTGCTGCATATATCGCACTTGGTCTCGCATGAATGCTTTTTCAGATTCCCGGAATTACTGAATTCTTTCTTACATATATTGCACTTGAATGGTTTCATTGTATGCATTTGTCGTTGATGTCTTTTCAGATTGCCGAGTTGACTGAACTTCGAACTGCATGTATCACATTTAAATGGTTTTTCGCCTGTATGAATTCGGTGATGCATTTTCAGATTGCTGCTTTGTTTGAACTCCGTATCGCATAGATCGCATTTAAACCCTTTCTTGTTTGAGTGTTTTCGATTATATTCGTTTAAATCTAACCGGTTATTTATTCCTTCCCGTATTGAAGAGACATTTACGTTTGGCACCTAAAAATACACGAAATGATTCATTTCACAATAAATGACTTGATGATTATTTTTCTTGAAATTTTGAACAATTTCAATCATTGCCAAGGAATTCTATTGATAATAGCATATCCAGTTAATATTATGCTACAGAGAGAGTGTTTAAACAGAAAGGATTTACTATATCGAAGGAACGGTAAAAACTGTTAAAAATACAAACAATGAACGCTATTCTTGATTCTTTAAAGGTAAAAATTCTGTCATTCATTAAGACAGAAAATTTTTAAATATTTAATTTTTATACTCAAAGCAATAATTTATTTACTTACTATTACCTGTGTAATGCATGATGGCAATACAGCTATCAGAATGTAATAAGACAGCAACATTTTCGCAATCAATTCCCACGGACAAATGGTAGCAGTTAATATATGGAATAGAATTTGGTATAGAATTCTTGGAAATATTCTGGAGATTTTTTCCTGAAATATATAAATCAAAGCACAGTGAACTATAGCACGTAATAAATGTTATACTGATTTGGAAAGTTATTTAGAGACTGATTTTAAACAATTTCTGTAAAGATGCGATCTATGGCCAGAGAATTATAATACCGTTAATCTTTTTGCACAGTTATGTGAATTTTTAAAATTTTCTGAATACAGCGATGAAAACGACTTATAGAATAAAAAGCGAGTTTGTTAATCTTGAATATTGTAAATGCTTTGTGGAATAATGTAAACTTTTTCATAGCCTCATCGAAAATCATAGGTTTATGCAAATTTATTCAAATAAAAGTCATGACTGTCTCTTTAATATCAATGTGACTGTCAGCAGAATTCAATACTGTTATTAAATTCCTTCCCTTCTTTCACGAAATATATAAATCAAAGCTCAGTAAACTGTAGCACGTAATAAATGTTAAACATAGGAAAACTGGTGAAATGTATGCTGTTGTAATACATGTCAAAACTACGTTCTCCTTTTTGACATGTGTTAATTATTTGAAATGTGGAATAATTTATTTCTCTTATCATATTCTTTTCATATTTCATGCTTTACATACAAAGCAAGTTGAAATATTGCATGAGATTGCAATTGAAATAATCATATGAATTGATTATCACTTCAAATTAAATTCATTTAATTTCCACTCATTCAATCTTTCATTTAGCTTTAGTAAAAATTTGATTAAGCAAATTTCCCGCTAAAATTTCAATTTAATAAAATATGTTGCCTCATGTTTTGCAAAAAAATTTGAGTAAAAAAATGAGGATTGAGCAAAAATATTGAAATTTCGATGTGAAACATTATATTTATGGTAAGAAATACGAATAATTACTTGCCACCATTTTTTCTCATCACTATAATAAATTATTGAACATGAAATTGAATGAAAGATACTGATGGAAGCAGATTAAAACTATTTTCTGAATTTTCGAATACCAAATTCATAAAACCGAAACTTGAAAAGTCAACACTCTATCAAGAAACAATTCGGGAAAAATTTTTATTACAAATGGCCGCTCAAAGTAAGTTTTCTTCGAAGAAAAATAATGATGATAAAACTAACCAAGAAGAAATTACTTGCTCATATTTAGCCAATAAAAAAGCACACATAATTATGCAAAAAGATTAAGGGCAGTGTAATTTCTTTGTTAGATCACAAGCATTCATAGATCACAAGCAGCAGCAAGCATAGATCACAAGCATTCAGCTTTAAATAGCTCTCAAATCAGCATAACATTTAATACTTGCTGCAGTTCATTCTCCTCTCATTTACCTATTATATAAAAATTCTTCCTGGAATATTTTCCAAAATTCTATTCCATACTATAATCATCACCATTTATTCGTGGAAATTGCTTGCGAAAATGCTGCTATCTTATTATTTTCTTATAGCTTTATTGCCATCATGCATCACCCAAGTAACAGTAAGTGAATAAATTATTGCTTTGATTATGAAAATTATTTATTTATAAATTATCCTTTTTAATCAAGGACAAAATTTTTCTGCTGAAAAGAATACCAAAAATAGTATTCGTTGTTTGCATTCTTATCATTGTTCTTTAAGCACTCTCTCTGTAGCATAATACTAACTGCATAGCTGATATCAGTAGAATTCTTTTGCAATGATTGAAGCTGCTCAAAAATTTCAAGAAAAATAATTAACAAATTACTATCATTTCGCATAATTTTAGGTACCAAATGAAAATGATTTATCAATAGAGGAGGGAATAAATGATCAGTTAGATCCAAATGAATATGATCGAAAACATTCAAACGAAAAATGGTTCAAAAGCAATGCATGCAATGCGAAGTTCAATTAACGCAGAAGTCTGAAAAAGCAACATCGAACACAAGCAGTCGAAAAACCATTCAAATGTGATATATGCGGTAAAGAATTCAGTTTTGCCAGCAAGCTGAAAGAACATAATTGAACACATACAGACGAGAAATCATATAAGTGCAATTTATGCGATAAAGGATTCAATCGCTTCAGCAATCTGAAAAGGCATCATCAAATACATACAGACGAGAAACCACTTAAATTTCAGTGCGATTTATGCGATAAAGAATTCAGTGATTTCCGCAAACTGAAAAAACATAATCGAACACACAGAAATGAAAAACCATATCAGTGCGATTTATACCATAAAGGATACGATTTTGCAGTGAACTGAAGATACATAGTCGATCACATACAAGCGAAAAACTACATAAGTGTGATTTATGCCATGAAGGATTCGGTCAAAATAATAATTCGCGGAAGCATGAAATTATATGCAAAAACATTCAGTTGAAAGATTGCATTGCATGAAGAATATATCAACAATAATATTTTCAATACAGCTATATTAATAGAGAAAATAATTTCATATTCAATACTCTAAGCTCTGTTTTATCTCTTATATTTTATTGATTATTACTTGATTAATGACTAAAAAATATTTAATAAAATTTGAATAAAATGTTTATAATTGCAATTAAACTAAATATTGGATCCATTTTATCACTTATATTTTTGTAATTCCTATAATCTATTTTTTATCACATTCATCCATTTGTTGTCATAGTTTTTCATCAATAATTCGAAAATGCTTCATCAATACGATTTATGAGCTTGTTTTACTCGAATTTTGCTCACTTTTTTTTGTGATAATAAACGTGGTTGAACATATAAGAAATCAATGCGCAGTTCTTTTTCCGCACACAGTTTTGCGAAAATAGTTCAACAGTATTTGTAAATTTATAGAACCTTGAAGTCGTTATGCATTATTTTTCTGTTGATAAGCTGGTATATTATTATTAAATGTATAACATATCTTGCGAATGAATTCGAGTCAATGACTTATTATCAGTAAAAGACAACATGCACACTAAGCAAATACACAAAGTTTTTAAGATTAATCAAATTATCTAGTGGTAAAGTAGATGCAAATCAAAAATATAGATGTAGAATAAATAATCATGCTGCACAAAAACCAAAACGTTCCTAAAAGACAAAATTCCATCCAATAGAAAAGACATACTGTTAATTTGTTTAGCGATAGAATAGAAAAATTCTACAATGGATACGACGAGATATAAAAAAAGGTATTACGTAGGGAAAGTTCATCTTTTATACGAGGCGATACCATCATATGCTTTCTTTGATTTCAATATCAATTTTAGCCTTCTTGAGTGTAATATTGTATTCATAAAGTTCTGTTATGATTTAGTTACTCATAGTGTTATTTTCTCTTTCTCATTTCATTTTCGCAATTCCTGAATGCAAAGATTTATGAACTTCATTATCTATTATGCATTATTGATAATGATGATAAAAGTGATATCGATAATTAAATATCGATAACTAAAAAAACAAAACTACTTCGTTGGAATAATAGTTGCCTCTAATTGAATCAAAAGCAGACAGTAATGCAGTTGACATAATTGCGTTTGTAGAAAATGATAATACCGATGCTTAAAAGCCGAGCCAACATCTTCCCGCTATCTGGTCGTCTGACATTCTTTTTATACAACAACTAATTACATCTTTCTGCTTTTGCCAACAATTCAAGAGAACTTTAATCTTTCCTGTTGAATTAGAATGTTTCAATTGATTATCATCGTTTGACTTACCTAATTTGTTATAATTCAGAATTAAACTGTAAATTTATGCAAAAAAAAATCATGACTGTCTCTCTAATATAATATCAATATAGCTGTCAGCAAAATTCAATAATCTTATTAAATTCCTTTCCCTCTTAAAAATAGGAAAATCGCTTTTTTTTAAATTGATAAAATGTATGTTGTTGTAATACATGTCAAAACTAAAGTATCAACTAAGATAAAAACGCTTATAAAATTAGCAGAAAAGGTTGATTACCTAGTTCTTGGTGGTGCAATTGCTAATAACTTTTTGTTATTTAATGGAGTGAATGTCGGTAAGTCTTTTTTCAAAATAATGTTAGTGATCTTCTGCGTGATATTGTTGATACGGCAAATAAAAACAATTGCAAAATAATTGTACCTAATGTTCGCCATTTTCACATGCTTTAATCATTTGGAATGATTTATTTCTATTATTATATTTTATTCATTTCTCGAACTTGACATTCAGAGCAATTTGAAATATTGTATAATGTTGCAATCGAAATAATTATACGAACTGATTGTCGTTTCAAATTAAATTCATTTAGTTCCTAGTCATTCAATCCTTGATTTAATTTTAGTAAAAATTTTACTAAGCTGTATCAAATTTTGATTGCTATTAGTTGCTGCAATTTTTTACTTTAAAGAAAAATTAATTTAACAAAGATTGAGTAAAAATTTTTTTACTTTGAAGAACAATTGATTTAACAAAGATTAAGCAAAAATTTTGAAATTTCTTGACTTGAATTATTATATTTATGGTAAGAAATACGAATAATTATTTACCGCTATTTTTTCTCATCATTATAATAAACTATTATTATAAAATCAAATAAAAACGGAAGTGGATTTGTATTAGACTATTTAAAATTTTTCTATTATTTCTAAATTTTTTCATTGTTTCAGATTTATAAAATTGTTCCGTGATTGTATTATGATATACCCGTAGAAGCGATTTGAATTTCAATTTTGGATTAAGTTCATTAAACATCCCATGCATAAACTATAGTTGTCGTTTAATTTTTGCTTAGAAAGTTAGTTAAAGTTAGTTAGTAAAATCCATGGCCAGAAGATATAATACCGAACATCCTTTTTCTCGAGTGTTCCTAAGAAGCGTTTTAGGGTTTCTTCATCATCGCTATCATTTGGAGACTCTTGAATTCCTATTGATTCTATTCTTTAAAAATTTTCTAGTTCTGAATTAATTTTTTTCTAGTTGTTTTTCCCAGCTTGTATTAGACTATTTAAAATCTTTTACTGTTTCTAAATTTTCGAATATCAGATTTATAAAACTAAAATTTAAAAAATCTATACCTAAAAATATATTACTATGAACTTTATTTTTGCCTATAATCTGTTATAATGAAAAAATTTATGGCAGATGAAATTTTGAAATAGTCAAATTTTTAGGCAGAATTCGAATATCGTATGATGTTTTGAAAATTTCATAAGCTATTTAATGTATATAAGTGATGTTCAGATTTTGAAATGTTTAATTTTTAAATATATTTTTAAGACTTACTAAAAGAGACTGTTAATACAAAATGGCCAAATTAATAATCAGTGATCAATGGATGATCGATAGATGATGGTTGGTGTTATTCGTAGTACGCTAAAACCATGGTTTAGAAAGAATTTATCTAAAATAACAGTTGTGTAGTTCATTGCTTCACAATACAATCCATTGTGTTTCTTAATTCCTTCAGTGATTCAACTCAAGCTATTTATTCAATATTTGTGGTCGGTCTATACCTAGACTCGAATCATTATCCATACTAATGAAAATAAGAGCAGCTCAGTTCGTGTTAAAAGCGATTAGAAATGTGTTACACTGTAATCAGATACTAAATCTATGCTTTCTATTGAATCAAAAATTATACATAAATTATATGATTTGTATAATACCGAGTCGAGGAAAAATAAGTAAATTTTGTATTTCTTTATATACCAAATGAACAAAATCCGGCAGATATAGCTACTTCAGGTTTCTCATCAAATAAATTCCGAAATTATAAACAATAATGGGATGTATCTTAATGGCTTAAAAAGAAAAAATCAGATTGGCTATAATGTAAGTTTAAATATACTGGTAATGATGAATTTGAAGAAGCGATTATTGCAAATATTACAAAAGTAACTCGAAACTTTGATGGAAAATTAATTCAACTCATTATTGTATACTGTTTTGATGAATGAATAAGATTATTGAGAACAGTTATATGGGCGCTGCGGTTTATTAAATTAACCAGGAGAAGTATATTGCTTTGGTTGCGATCACTATCTACTAAAGGAAGTTACATGACCAAGAACGACTATAATGTTGAGAAGGGTTTCTATAGCTAGCTAGTCAGTTATACCTTTGATGAATGCAATTCGAAATTTGGCGAAAATCAGGACGATTTCATTACTTCGCACATATACGGCTGCAACGTACGCTATATTTGCTGCATCAATGAAGATGTGGATTTGTGTTTTATTCGAAAAGGTTGTATCAAATCGCGGCAACTCTCTTACGTTATTTGGCCATGTGAGTTTATTATACAGGATTTCAACTTTTCCACTTATATTTTGGTCCCAAGAAATGTTCTTCTTCCATAGAGTTCGAAGAAACAATTTAATGGTATTATTATAGGAACAAAAAAACCTAATGGGTACTGAGAAACTACAAACAAATTGCAAGATAGATCTCTTTGTTAATTTCTTTCTGATCCAAGATTTTAATGTTAATTGTATGATGTCTCTTTTATGATACCATTCAATTCTTAGAATCTGTCGCGAATTCTTAGAATCCGCGAGACTAAAGACTAAATGAACGATCAAATAAATTTCTCATTGCAAATAAATATCAACAATATTATAAATCATTTAACCATTTTTACATTTCTTAGATTCCCATGCTCTTTTTGTTTTTGTTTTTATCTGAGAACATACCCACGGGAAATGCCTTTGTTAGGCAATCGCTTATAATATTTATCTAAAATTCACATCTTTGTCTAAATTCTTGTCCTAATCTTCTCATTGGATTTTGTCTAGGTTGTAATTGAATCTTAATAGCCCACTGCCTAATGGGAAAACCACTTCCACCTCCTAATGCCATATAAACCCTATTGTATAACGAAACAGATCTTTTTCGAATAAAAATTTTTATATCTGCTGGACGTCAATACGGTTCCAACCAGCCCAATTCAACCCAACTCAGCAAAACTCCTCAACACAACGCATCTCAGCTCAATTCACCTCAGCAACCACAGTAAGCTGATCAACTAGCACGGCAATTCAATCCGTTGTAACACTGATGGTATTTGGCTAATATTCGACATCATACTTCGCAACTGAAAAACTCGCGACAAAATGAGGTGACGATGTCAAGCAGCATTATCGCCAGTATTCAGCTACCAAAAATCAGGTTAGCCTCTCAAAGAGATAACTCTAGAATTCGAATCTCCGGACCCAAACTCCTCATTTAATCAACTGGGAATCCTTTACACAACCAGGAAACAAGTACTCGCAGACAAATTCAGACAAAATTGCAGCAACTAATAGCAATCAAAATTTGATACAGCTTAGTAAAATTTTTACTAAAATTAAATCAAGGATTGAATGACTAGGAACTAAATGAATTTAATTTGAAACGACAATCAGTTCGTATAATTATTTCGATTGCAACATTATACAATATTTCAAATTGCTCTGAATGTAAAGTTCGAGAAATGAATAAAATATAATAATAGAAATAAATCATTCCAAATGATTAAAGCATGTGAAAATGGCGAACATTCGTTTTGACATGTATTACAACAACATACATTTTATCAATTTAAAAAAAAGCGATTTTCCTATTTTTAAGATGGAAAGGAATTTAATAAGAGTATTGAATTTTGCTGACAGCTATATTGATATTATATTAGAGAGACAGTCATGATTTTTTTTGCATAAATTTACAGTTTAATTCTGAATTATAACAAATTAGGTAAGTCAAATGATGATAATCAATTGAAACATTCTAATTCAACAGGAAAGATTAAAGTTCTCTTGAATTGTTGACAAAAGCAGAAAGATGTAATTAGTTGTTGTATAAAAGAATGTCAGACGACCAGATAGCGGGAAGATGTTGGCTCGGCTTTTAAGCATCGGTATTATCATTTTCTACAAACGCAATTATGTCAACTGCATTACTGTCTGCTTTTGATTCAATTAGAGGCAACTATTATTCCAACGAAGTAGTTTTGTTTTTTTAGTTATCGATATTTAATTATCGATATCACTTTTATCATCATTATCAATAATGCATAATAGATAATGAAGTTCATAAATCTTTGCATTCAGGAATTGCGAAAATGAAATGAGAAAGAGAAAATAACACTATGAGTAACTAAATCATAACAGAACTTTATGAATACAATATTACACTCAAGAAGGCTAAAATTGATATTGAAATCAAAGAAAGCATATGATGGTATCGCCTCGTATAAAAGATGAACTTTCCTACGTAATACCTTTTTTTATATCTCGTCGTATCCATTGTAGAATTTTTCTATTCTATCGCCAAACAAATTAACAGTATGTCATTTCTATTGGATGGGATTTTGTCTTTTTAGGACCGTTTTGGTTTTTTGTGCAACATGATTATTTATTCTACATCTATATTTTTGATTTGCATCTACTTTACCACTAGATAATTTGATTAATCTTAAAAACTTTGTGTATTTGCTTAGTGTGCATGTTGTCTTTTTACTGATAATAAGTCATTGACTCGAATTCATTCGCAAGATATGTTATACATTTAATAATAATATACCAGCTTATCAACAGAAAAATAATGCATAACGACTTCAAGGTTCTATAAATTTACAAATACTGTTGAACTATTTTCGCAAAACTGTGTGCGGAAAAAGAACTGCGCATTGATTTCTTATATGTTCAACCACGTTTATTATCACAAAAAAAAGTGAGCAAAATTCGAGTAAAACAAGCTCATAAATCGTATTGATGAAGCATTTTTGAATTATTGATGAAAAACTATGACAACAAATGGATGAATGTGATAAAAAATAGATTATAGTGAATTACAAAAATGTAAGTGACAAAATGGATCCAATATTTAGTTCGATTGCAACTATAAACATTTTATTCAAATTTTATTAAATATTTTTAGTCATTAATCAAGCAATAATCAATAAAATATAAGAGATAAAACAGAACTTAGAGTATTGAATATGAAATTATTTTCTCTATTAATATAGCTGTATTGAAAATATTATTGTTGGTATATTCTTCATGCAATGCAATCTTTCAACTGAATGTTTTTGCATATAATTTTATGCTTCCGCGAATTATTATTTTGACCCTTCATGGCATAAATCACACTTATGTAGTTTTTCGCTTGTATGTGATCGACTATGTATCTTCAGTTCACTGCAAAATCGTATCCTTTATGGTATAAATCGCACTGATATGGTTTTTCATTTCTGTGTGTTCGATTATGTTTTTTCAGTTTGCGGAAATCACTGAATTCTTTATCGCATAAATCGCACTGAAATTTAAGTGGTTTCTCGTCTGTATGTATTTGATGATGCCTTTTCAGATTGCTGAAGCGATTGAATCCTTTATCGCATAAATTGCACTTATATGATTTCTCGTCTGTATGTGTTCAATTATGTTCTTTCAGCTTGCTGGCAAAACTGAATTCTTTACCGCATATATCACATTTGAATGGTTTTTCGACTGCTTGTGTTCGATGTTGCTTTTTCAGACTTCTGCGTTAATTGAACTTCGCATTGCATGCATTGCTTTTGAACCGTTTTTCGTTTGAATGTTTTCGATCATATTCATTTGGATCTAACTGATCATTTATTCCCTCCTCTATTGATAAATCATTTTCATTTGGTACCTAAAATTATGCGAAATGATAGTAATTTGTTAATTATTTTTCTTGAAATTTTTGAGCAGCTTCAATCATTGCAAAAGAATTCTACTGATATCAGCTATGCAGTTAGTATTATGCTACAGAGAGAGTGCTTAAAGAACAATGATAAGAATGCAAACAACGAATACTATTTTTGGTATTCTTTTCAGCAAAAAAATTTTGTCCTTGATTAAAAAGGATAATTTATAAATAAATAATTTTCATAATCAAAGCAATAATTTATTCACTTACTGTTACTTGGGTGATGCATGATGGCAATAAAGCTATAAGAAAATAATAAGATAGCAGCATTTTCGCAAGCAATTTCCACGAATAAATGGTGATGATTATAATATGGAATAGAATTTTGGAAAATATTCCAGGAAGAATTTTTATATAATAGGTAAATGAGAGGAGAATGAACTGCAGCAAGTATTAAATGTTATGCTGATTTGAGAGCTATTTAAAGCTGAATGCTTGTGATCTAACAAAGAAATTACACTGCCCTTAATCTTTTTGCATAATTATGTGTGCTTTTTTATTGGCTAAATATGCGATAAAAACTATTTATAGAATAAAAGCAAGCTTGTTAATCTTTAATATTATAAATGAATGGAAATTTGGAGTAATGGAAATTTTTCATAGCCACATTGAAAATCATAGAATTATGTAAATTTATGCAAATAAAAATCATAACTGTATCTGTAATATTAATGTAACTGGCAACAGAATTCAATACTACTATTTAATTCTTTTCATTTCGAAATTTGAAATGAAATCAAATGGATAAATTATTCATTGCCAAATATTGAAATTCGTAGGAGGTTAAATATTTCAAAATTTGAAATCTGATTTTATTATGACTGATTCAAGATAAAAATCATAATTTGTTTGCGAAAAATTATTGTATATGCAAATTGCAAGCATTTATATACTTCCTTTTCTATTCAAAAACTGCAAAATGGAAAACCATTTAGTAGTTGGAACATTAATCATATTTATTAAATCATTAGGTCTTCTTTCGAATAAGTCGATTATTTTTCGTCCAAAAATAAGCGATGACGACGACAGGTACATGACGATAATCCTTTTTGGTTATTACGTCAATAATATGGTAGTTATACAAAAGGTTGGCTAACAGAAAAAAAAAAGATGAGAGATATAGATAATGTTCACAATACAAAATACATAGATTCTAACTCGCATAATTCAAGAAAAAAAACTGCTTGTTGCATCTAGCTTCTTCGATGCACATCTTGCATAATGCTTTTTTTTTGGTGATCAAGACCTTCTTCAGGCATCATTCGTGAATGGAGGATCCTGGTACAACTGTGGTTATAAGGAATAGAGTCTTCATTGATATCTTATAGCACGTGCGTGTAGGTATTACAGTTCATAAACAGAGGCAACAATTTTAACTTAATCATACATTATAGAGTAAATAGGTACATGTAACATGTATCCATTCACGTAAAATCCATCACAAAGGGAAGCATTGAATTCTCTGATTTTCTGGCTCTCCTCGCAATTTCATCGACATAAAACAAAAACGAAAAAAAAAGTGAGGAAAGTTCAGAATTTCGATTTACATAGTCGGGAATTACGTATCGAGAATTACATATCATTGTAATGTGAATATTTTTGATAGGTTAGAAAAAGTAGGAATGAGTAAGACAAAATCTTCTTTCTGATCAATTTTGGTATTTACTAAAATAATAAATCCTAATGTTTTATTAATTATTCCTATTCTACGACTAAATAATAAACTGTATATACATAACTATATTTATATGATATAAAATAAAAATTTTTTAATTCAAAATAAGATATGTATTACAAATAGAAATCA
Organism: Dirofilaria immitis; assembly: GCA_024305405.1. NCBI lineage: Eukaryota > Metazoa > Nematoda > Chromadorea > Rhabditida > Onchocercidae > Dirofilaria > Dirofilaria immitis. The sequence continues at coordinate 2,052,546 of JAKNDB010000098.1, forward strand.
AAAAAGTAAAAATGATATTACGTAGTAGCACAATTCAAACACGACAATATTTTCACTCTAATATAATTAAATTTTTTTCAAATCATTTGATCCACTTTTAATGCTTAAATTTTTAAATGATTTCCTTTTGTTTTTCAAATCAATGAGAATTTTTATTGAATTTTTAAAATTAATTAATGATTATAAATGAATCCACACTCTGAAGAAATCCTATGAAAATTACTAAATTTAAAACTTTATTATTTTACTATGCAGCATTATAAGTTATTTTGAATATAAGAAAATATCACTTTTGATTAACATTTTTGAATCAAAAATTTTTGCAATAATTCTTATCAATGAGAAAGTAAATTTTTTTGCACTCCAATAATGATAAATGAAAATAAGTTGTGATCCAAATGTACGAGACCATTATAGTTTCATAATGCGTCCGCATGAGAATTAGAAATATAAGTGTGTATTACAATGATTCCGGTTTATTACTTGTGGTATTTTGCTTATACGATTCATTTGGGCAATATAAGGGACAGGAAAATAAAGGTCAGAGGGAGGGGAGGGGAGTGAGGTTGAGAGAATTGTGAATATGCAAATAATGACATGTGATTAAGTTATGTTGTTACACGTGTTTTCTCTTCCACTCATACATGTTTAACATTTCTTTCTTAATTCACAATTGAATGTATGTTTCAGATCAAATTTCAATGCTGCTTTTCTCATCATTTCCGTGTTTTATGGACTTAACTGATGTATGTGAAAAATTTATGGTATTTGTTACAATCACACTTCTCTTTCAGACTTCTTTGAACTACTTGCAATTCATGCGAGAATGTCTTCCGTCTACAATGTGATCATTAGTCAGAAGTATGTTTTGTGATTAAATATGAGCATTTTGAGAGTATAATGCAAGTTATTTTTGGTATAATTATTGTTAATAATGATTGTTCTTTGTGTAAAAATTTTTTTTTGTTAAAACATGATCTACTAATTTCATCCATTTAAAAGGAAGAGAAAAAAAAAGAAGACGAAATTCTTTGTTAAAATACTATTTTTATTGAAAAAAGATTTTTTTAGAGCGTGGAATGGCGATCAATTAGCTGTTCATATTTTTGCATATAAGGAATTGGTAAGCCTTGTTAAAGAACTGGACATGAATCAAATCGATGAAATTATGGATGTTACCAGTATATGTTTGAAAAAGAAAATGAGGTATGCTATGCTATTATTGCTTTTATATCATCATTTTGAAAAAATATATTTCCGCTTAATAAGTTTTAATTGAATGGAATTGCTATCTATTACTAGCCCAGAAATAAGAGCTGTATTGTTTGAATTTTATCATTTTGAGCGATGGGTCCAGCGATGTTATTTTCAGCGATTGTAAACAATCGCTGAAAATAGCTATTGTTTACTTTATCAGTCATTTTTTTCTGTGTTTATATTTGAATGGAAAATAAATGTATAACTTTCAGTTACCTTCGCTAGATTTATTAAGAGTAAGCGCTGGGTTGTTATCCCTTATTGAAAGGAAAGCTGAAATATTAAACGGCAAAAAATTGATACAAAAGAACTGGTCTATTAATTTTCGTATCGTTATTAGGCGTCTGCTGCAGACTCGAATTATCGGTATGTATTTTCTGTAATCTTCATTTGCTTTCACAGTGCAAACTTTTTCTGGATTTTACTTTTATTAGATTTGGAAAAGTTTTACTGTTCATTTATTACTGCTGTTACGACTTTAATCTTCATAATTTTATAGTACACGGTGTTCCCAGTACCTCAAAAGAGGTATCTTTTGATCAGTATTTACCAATATTGTTTGAGTTGTCAGACGAATTGGTTTCCCTAGTTGGCATTCAGTGGTTTGAAAGTGATCCGGATTTTTGTTGTTGCTATCTTCGTTGTCTTCTATACGGTTGCAAGAAGTCTTCCATAAACAAGTGATTGAAATTTTTTCCCTCCGATTTCATGTCTTTTCAGCGTAATAAATCATTAAGTTTGAATTGATTTCAATCACCCTTTGATAAAAATGGATTTTAAAGCCTCAATTTACACCTTTATTAATTTGCCCTTTCATACAAGGTAAATTTTTTTCTTGATATATAGAGATCCATTAAAAAATTTTAACATGTAAATTTATAACTTGCAGACATCTATTAAAGAAGCATTCATTCATGGACGTCTCCACTGTCATTTTGTGCGGTGCGGTGAACATACCAGTATTTTATCGGATGAAAAGTAGATTTTTCATTACTTTTTGTTAATACTAATATCGCTTAGTTCTTTAGTTTTAAGCCATAGCGATACATTGACATCTTCTCAATTTAATTACATAATTTCGGAGTTTTAATATTTTCTTCACTTCGAAGCATATCCTATAACCAATTTTTAGGTTACAAGATATATGCAGATCAATTTTCCAACGAAAAATTAATTTTAGAGCAACAATACTGTGTGAAACACTGCGACAGTCTGCAATTTACACATGCGAGTGTTATCATAATTGTGAAGAAAACTCCGACGATTTGAAAAAGTAATAATATCAACATTCCAATTTCTCTGTATATACATAGATTTTGGAGGACTGATCACATTGCCACCGAAATATACGAAAAACCTTGGAGAAGTACTTCTTCGTCTTGCAGGTATTTATTCTGAGTGCTTTCTTTGTTTTTTCTTGTTTCTTTTTTGAAAACAATAATTATTGGCTTCAGTTATTACTATGTCGATAATCTTAAAATTTTAGATCTCTCAAAAAAAAGCATTCAAATGATGAGTATGTGAATTTTAATATGGATTATTTGGTATGAAATTTGTAAAAATTAAATATTATTTGGCATGAAATTTGTAAAAATTAAATAAAACATGATAAGTATGCTGCTTCGAAATTTGTAAAAATTAAATAAAACATGATAAGTATGCTGCTTCCTTCATAACATTTCTGATGTGCAAGTACAGCTGAAAGATTGATCCAAAAATATAACAAAAAATCTTCTCAACTATAAGCAGCATATGCTATTTTTTTGGTGCTGAATTTTTCGGAATTATCGTAGTCAATCTTCTAACCGCTAATTTTGCAGTCAGTTGCTGTGAGATTTCGTTGGTCCCATTGGAGTGCTTGGCTAGGGTGATATGTGAGTTACCAAATTTACCTAGCACAACATTGGATACGATCATGGACGCTTTGAAAAAATATAATAACAAAGCGAATGAAGAAGATGTAATCCGAGTGCGTTCCTTCTTTTTTTATTTCATTTATCCATTTAAAAAGAAAAAAAGAAAGAAAAACTGATTTGTTTGAGGCATTCAAGTCAGCAAAATTAGCTAAATAAAATAATAAAATCATTTACTTACGAAGTGCTAAAAAAATTTAGGTCTTTTATATACGTACAGGGAAGTTTTAGAGGATATTATCTAGAATGTAGGAAAAGTAATAATATGAACAAATTAATTTTATCAATGAAACTATAGCTAACTGTTTCTATTGATCAATAAATCTGCCAAATCCTGTACTTTTTATTCTTTTGAGTTTAAATTTAATAGCCCTTTTTTCAAAATATTCCAAATATTTTCATAGAATCTGTAAATTGAAAAACTGGGATTTCACCAGTTTAGGTAGTTTGTATGGTATTATATAGAACAGTTTCAAATATATGATCACAGTTTCGCATGGAAAATTCTTTTTACTTTTTGCTTTAAATTTATGACAATGAAAGAGTTGAGACTGTTGAAAGTAACACTTTTATAGATACTGGACACTTTGAATGTTCAATTGCAAGGAAGTATTCCGAGCAGAAAATGGTGTTCAGCAGTCAGCTTATGTAAAGTGGTTGAACTTATGCGGCAGATAAAATCAGGATAAGAATATGCTAACAATAAAATTACATGTTTCCCCCATCTTTCGTTCAAATATAACGTCAAATGCTTTTTCTTAAATGGTTTGAAGAAGAATACGGAGAAGTGATTTTTTACATACGGGCAGTTTATTTTTGTGATTTTTTCTTGTCTTAAATATGTGACTGGGCTTTTATCATTTTAGATCTTTTTGGAAAACGTTTTCTCTAATTTTGTTGCTTTAGAATTTTCTATAAGATCCACATAAACATATGTGTTGATGATATACTTTATTTTAGTATTCCTTCACTTCTTTATTCTTGATAATTCCTATTCTTTGCATGATCTGTTGTAATGCTTTATTTTTTTTTATAGAATGCAATATTTCTTGATTTAAATCCTTTGGATTATCCCTTCACCTCTTTGGATTTGATGATACTTCATAATAATGGAAAAGTTGAAGTAATTTATGGCTAGCTTCCTGCTCAAATTTAAAGTCAGAAAGTCCATCTATGAGACGAAGATTATGTTTAAAATTTTGAGGGAAAATGATATAAAACAGTTAAAATGCGTTTGGATATTGCAGTTATCCTTCTTTGCCAGTACTCAATCCAGGGTTAATAAATGAACTTATCTCAATTGAGATATAAAATCTTTATGTAAAAGAACGAATTGTATTCCATATAATAAGCTAGCGTCTCACTAATAAGAACCCATATATTCCGGCTAAATATAAGGATATTAATGCTACCTAGACATGTAGATGAATGTAAGGAGAAAATTGTCAAGACATGAAAATGTTCAAATATACTTATCTTTGCAAAGTTTATTTCTCGAGATAATCCTATTCATCATTCATATAAAAGATAGTCCTGTTCATCATCATAAAAAACCTCTAAGCAAAGCAAAGAAAATTAGTGGTATTGAATATCTCAGTAACATAATTCGTTGATTTTTCTCTTATTAGGTATCTTTCTTTTAGCATACTTATTTTTCTTTAGTTTTTAGTATTCCACCTATCAGTATATAATAAAGCAAAAATATCTGACTTATCACATACGTCTTTTGTTAGCATATACACGTTCTTGATTTTAAAATTTTATCAAGCGATATTACTTAGATCGGAATGAAGATGGCAGTTTTGCTGCATATGATAATTTCAAATATGATCTAGTTCATCCTGCTTAAAAACAAAGATAAGCTGAATGCAAAAGCGAAAAAACAAAATGAGAAATGCATTCATAACGGGTTTCATATTGAGCAAGGAAATTTTTTTTTTTTTTTAACGTGAACTTTTCTATCAGAATAATGTTTGCGCCACTTTTTCTTTTTTTTCCTCCATTTAAGTATCATACAATGAATTCTTATCTGTTATTACTGATTATATGAAATGTATTTTTAGTTGTTTGATTAAAAAACTTTCATACATATCAGTAATGCAAATGTATGATGTTATAATGTTCAACATACGAATCAACATACATCATCTATGTATGAACTAAGTCAAATATCGATTAAAATACATATTAACTCATTGTTGAAATTTTTCGTATGCTAATTATATAGTATGGGTTAATCTATTGTCATTCTTGTATAGAATGAAAATAAAACTGAAGTTTGAGCTTTGAACATTTATTGTCATCTGTTTCATTAAGCTTATTGGGCTGTGGTGGTGATAGTGGTGTGGGGATAATAATACTCATTATCAATTATCTCAATACGATGGCCTTCTCATCATCCTCTATATCTGATATTTCATTATCAGCGCCTAAAGTTAAACATATATCACCAGGTGAACAAAACGATGAGAAAGCTTCATCAGGAAGGAAGATTTAAATGGTAATATTATCATGTTTGAAAATATTGAATAGCTAATTGTTGTTTTATATTGGAATGTTTTATTCTTGGCTCGTTTTGAGTTCGGACTGTTTCTAAAACTTAGCCTTCTGCATTTTTGGATATCATACTGAATGGAATCGATTTTTTCAAACATAAATTAACCCAGTCCTTATGCTTTTTTTTTTTTTTATAAAGATGAAACATAAAATTTGCTGAAAAATTTAAAAGATTTCGAAATAAACTTTTAGCAAGTTCTTCAAGTCGATTAACATATTTTCGAGTTGCTATGATCGGTGATATTGGCTCGGAGAAAAATAATGTCCGTCGAGCATATGTTCAATTGCTATCAAATCAGAGTAATCAATTGAAAGCTCAGAAAACAGTCTGTAATTAATATATATGTATATAGGGTATATTTGAAAATAACTGAAGACATTTTTAGATTTATTTCTTGGAATTTCTTCAAATCATCAATAAATATCAAATTTAAAAAAAGAAAAAAAACGAAATAAAAAAGAAGGAAACAATAAAATAAAAGAAATATGCACAAACAAAAAAAAGATTTTTTTATTTAAAAAGATGAATTAGGGAAGAAACACATATATATATATATATATATATTGTTAGCATTTAATAAAAGATTGCTTTTTATAATAATTAAGTTTTAAAATTCTAGAAAGGAAATATTTTTGAGCGTACAGATGTGCTTGATTCAAATGTTGTCACTGTTCAAGGAATTCAGGTTTTTAAGTTTTAGTAATTGAAATAATTAAAAGAATTTTTTTGCATATAATAATCAAATTAAATAAAATTATGAAATAATTTGTTAATTTATTTTAACTGGGCGTAAAATTTCGAAAAGCTTCAAAGAATTGGTTTAAAAAGTTTCTTCACTCGATAATTAAATGACTATATTTATTTTTAGAAAATGTATTTGTATTAAATGAATTGGCAATCCTGAAATTCAAGAATTTCCTCCTCCTGTTCTCTTTTTTTATCTCGCAAAATTTTTCGTGAATTTAATTTAGACTTTAAAATAAAAATGATAAATGTTAGCTTGAGCGGTCGATCATTGAAAACGTATCATCATTTTAGATTGAGTTAATTTGCGCCGAACGAATAGTAGATTTTGAGCGAATTCCAACAATGATTCGCTGTGGCCATCTAGATGCTATCATTATTTTTTATCATATCGGTAGCTTACGACAATTTGAAAGCATTCATCAAAAGGTAACAATTCTGTCTATTATAATTTTGCCAAAAAATCTAAAGCATTCTAAGATTAGATCATTCATAAAAATATCGTTTAATTTCAAAAAAAAAAAGATGTCAGAATTGTAATTTTTCTAAAAATTATATCTACGCTTTTAATGAATGAATTTAAAATTTTCTTTTTCATTAAACTCAGTGGGTTCCAACTGTAAGACGTCTATATCGTAGTACACCATTTATTATTTGCGCAACGGGAATCGAAACACGGTTACCACGTGATGTTCGTCAATTAATGCTTCGAAAACAGCTTGGTGATGTTGAAATTGGTGGGTTCTTTCATCCAGTCATTTTTAAGCAAAAAGTAATGTCTTCAATTTCATTTTCTTTTTTTTGCTTTCTCAAAATTATAATGATTAATTAAGGAAAATCTTTTAGATACAACAACAAAACCACCATACAAGCCAAGAAGTGAATTTCAAAAGTAAATGAAAGGATATTAATTATAACCTTTTTTTTCGGCTTTTTTATTGTTACGAGTAATTTATTAAATGAAAAGTATATTATGGTTTTTAGAACGAATAACAAAGATCTACAAACGTTCCAAAAGTTGATTACAACCAAAATCAGGCAAAGTTTAGCTACAGAGTTGAAGGCTTCCTTTTATTGTGAAGTGTCTACTAAAACCTATGTATGAAGAATCTAATGTTTTTTTTCCAAAACTAATTTCTCTCAAAATACGAAAATAATTAAATTTCGTGGCTAGAATTCAAATACAAAGCAAATATAACAGATGAAAACATAAGTTCCCTTCTCATCCGAAAAGCAAATATTGAAAAAAAAAAAAAAAAACTATGAACGTCTCATTTCAAGCAAATATTTGAAATTCAGGAAGGAATCGAGGATCTTTTCAATGATGTTTTAACTGCAATTATATCTTCACAACAATCCAAAATTTGTTTAACGCGTAATCGAATTGGAAGGCCACGACCAAAGGATGCTTGCGAAATTATGTGAATTGTCAGAAAAAACGAAAATATATTGATCAGAAATTTATTAGTGCAAACATTTATTTAAATAGTGAAAATAAATAAAAGCTAAAAGTCATTATTATTACTTTTTGAACTGCGTTCTTTTAATAAAATTTTATAGAAATCCTTTTTGATCTAAAGTCAACTCCATCATTTCAATTCTGTTCCTTCAAAGCCATTATACGAGCCCATTTAGCAGATGCTTTCTTCTGGATTTACATTTAAATCTCGTTCAGTTAATTTAATTTTCCACAATTTTGTTATCAGTTTTCCTTTTCGTTGTTATTGTTTATTTTTGAATCATTAGATGGCGGTTCTGGCAAATTTTCTTGAATTATCTAAAAAAGATTTTTTCCATATGTATACGTACTCCTTACCTTTTTCATTCAGCTACCTAAAAATCAATAGCATAAATACAGAACTTACGGCGATTAAAGATTCGATCTGTTCTTCATTTAATCGTTCTTCACATTCTTCCACTAACAGTTGAATCTGAAGTATTTTCTGTTATAGTCGAATCAGGTTGGACAGTAAAATTATTAATCATTTCATTTATTTAAATAAACGGGCTTAATGTAAACGAAATAATAAAAATTACCTCAACGGCTGTTATGGGTCGCAAATTTATGAGTTGCAAGATCTCCACCGCTGTCAACTGTAAACAAATTATTAAAATAAAAGATTAAATCTTCGGTAAATCTAATTGAGAAAAACACAAAAATATGCTTATAAAACAAATTTCGTAGATATATGATGGGTATACATCAAAATAAAACATCGGAACCAAAATTAATGCATATGACACATTTAAACAAAGAAATTACAGAACTCATGTAAATAAATAAGAAATAAAATAATAAGCATATGAAATAAATAATTTAATATGCATATGAAATAATCGCTACATTATCAAAGAGATATTAAGTACTTTAAATGGCGCTACTGCTCGAATAAACTTTTCAATGTCCACATTTTTTTGCGTAGCAGCTGGCGTTTCTTGCAAATATTTACTCGTCTGAAACAACAAGATTTGTCTATACAATTAATACACTTTGATCTTAGCCAATTTATTAGAAAAATGGATTATTTTAATTAGAATTAGTGCTGGGACAATTAGTCAATCATGGTAATTCCTTAATAAGCTATTCAAGCGCTATTTCATCCTATTCATATTTGGAATATGAATTTTAAAATTTTTTATTATTTCATTTACATTAAGACCGTTTATTTAAATAAATGAAATAATTAATAATTTTACTCTACAATCTGATTAGACTATACTTTAATTTTTTACTTTAAGTTTGAAAAGTTGGTAGTTGCATATGCCGATTATCATTTATAAGGATTTCAAAATAAAATACAAAATATAAAGCCTAATTCCAATAATTCTTCCAAGCCAAACAGAATCACCAGAACAATTACTACCACTTGATTTACATATGTGAAATAAGTATCAACTTCAGGCAAAGATTATGGATATAATTAAGAATTAATCCAATAGGACAACAGTTTAAATGATTTTATAAAGAAATATACTTCATATATAACCGTTCCAAGAACCTTCGATCGTTTTGTAAGTTCATTTTGTTGCTTACGCCTATCCTGCATCAGTCGGAATACTTCCGCATTTGTGATTATTGTATGCCGTGGATCTAAAACTTCCATATTACAGGGAGGAAGTGCACATCTCACCTGAAAAATCATATCGAATTTACAACGATTTCAAATAGCACATCCTGAAAGTTACAATAAATTATTACTAATTTTCATTTTTGATAATGACTTAATCTATAGTCACTTCAATAGCGAAGAATATTTGAAAAAATTAACATTGCACATGTTAAGGTACAATGATATCCTTTGTAGATGCAAATAGAACTTTGATTATTTATCTATAATTTTATAGTAGATAACATAAATAATCGCACATAACGAAAACAGTTAAACAGATATAAGAATGGCTTAATTATATTTATGCAGTGATAAATACTGAAATGCAACAAATGAAATTTGATAAGAAATGGTTATTATGGCAAAACATCAAATCAGATGATTAAAATTTCCCAAAAATTATTTCACTACAAAATTCATGAGGAGAATATATTCATGGTTTTGAAAAAGTACTATTCTTAATTCAATACAAAACATGCAAAATATATTACTGCGAAAATGGTATTTCGAGAAGTAAAAATTATGCTTCTTGTTCTCGATTGCTTTAATAATATCGAATATCTTGCTGATATACTATAGAATATCTCGTGGTAACATTAAAAGGAGTATGTCGATAATTTGATAGATAATTAAATTGCATTCATGGAAATTTTTCTTTTAAAGAAGAAAAAGATAACAAGCATATTAAACAATGAATTATAAAGCAGACTTCCATATCATAATAAAATGAAGAGAGCTGAACTGAAAATACAATTAATAGCGATACGACACATTGTACAAAAAATATAAAGCCGATAATAACTCTATACTTTCAATATGTAAAATCTGGCGATGTCTTTTGCCTTTAAGTGAACTTAGGTCTCAAATTGACCACTAATAACAGACAATAGACAAACAAAAACAAAATGAAAAATTAGTGAGAAAAAAAGTAGTAATAAACAAAAGATTAAAAGTAAATTAACGATTCAGCTGCATGAATTGAAGTAAGACATAATTTTAAGAGGGACTTCACTTCTACCCCTATGATTAATTTGGCGAAATTTAAATAGACTGTTAACTTCAAGCAAATCGAAGATAAACTGAACAATTAAGCTTGAATAAAATCGCTGCTAGATAATGCAGTATAACTTTAAAATAGTGAATATAATTCATAAAACAATCTAAGCAAATAAGGTTAAATTGATATGCCATATCATTTGTTTCAACACATTTAGCTTTGCAATTTGGTATATTAATAATTCTTAACTATCAGAGAAATGTAAATTCGAAACAAAAAAACAATAATAAAATAAAGACATAAAACTAATATTATGGCGAATTAAATTTTCTTTGACATATTTGGAAACTTGAAGAATATAAATATATAAATCAGCAAAGACAACATCAGGAGATATCTTAACACTTAAGCAATCAGATTAATTATATGGTATAACTAATCACTGAGCTATTTCATAGAGATAATAAACAATGATGTTTGTACCAAATAACTCCGTAACAATTGAGGTTATGCAAACTATAATTTCAGATATACTATCAAAGAAAAATAAATATAAAGCGATAAAGTAACAAAGAAATAGAAAGTAAGGTGGCTTCTGCCGTAATGTACATATCTAGGAATCGTCCACTTTGACAATCATTTTGCCAATGTTGCAGCCATTCAAAAGATCTACAATTGCTTCCGGTGCTCGTTCTAAACCTTCATATATCGTTTCTCTACTCTGCAACAAATCCATTCCGTTAATGAAAAAAAATGAGCTCATGCACTAGCCAAAATTAACAATGATCCTTCCATCACAATCTTGAATTTAAATAATTATGGCAAAACATATATATGAGAATATTAAAGCATGCTAAACTAATAAATAATTGTTATAAACAGATATAAATACTACCAGCTAATCAACACTAATTTTTCCTTGTTATTTTTTTATTCCACAATCATTTTTTTATTTTGGAATAAATATAACCTTTAATTTTTTTCTTGCAACCATGTTGAAAGTTGTGCCACAGATGAGTCGATATCATCTTTATATTGCAATACAATAAACTTTTCTCTGCAAAAATTATTTCAAATTACTAAAATTGATTTAATCAAGGAAAATACCACCTAATTAATAGTTGCTCTAAATAATTATTATACCTCTTAATTTTTCTTTCCGCAATAATCTGAGCCGTTTTCTCTGGAAGAGGAGGTGGATTTGGCAAATCAGTGTTATATACAGCTATTTGTCCACATAAAACAATACGACCACCTTCGTTCATCTTAAAAAATATACTTTTGCATAATAATAAACAAGCGTAATTTGAAATGAATATCACTTTTTAAGAAGTGAATATCGCTGCCTCCTTTTACACTCAATGGTTCAAAAAAACATGGCAACATTTTCAAATATGGAATGAAGTATAATAATTTTGATCGAAGACTCAAAAAAGTCAGTACTTTGGATCAAACACTGCACTAAATAATCAACATCGAACGGATAAATATAACATATTTTTAGAAATTCGGAGTATTAAGAACAAAAATTATAGAACAATGTATTTGGTAGAAATTTTTTGTTCTTATCACTTTAATATCCTCATTAAAATTAAACTTATCTCCCTATTTCCTTTCATTCCCACAACTTAATATACAATGTTATATCGATTAACCCAAAATTCAATGTAAAAGTACCTTCCCTAAATGAAGAAAAAAATTTTCATTTTATAACAAAAGGAGATGATTACACTTTATATATTTGATATATAATCAATACTAGTACATCATTAGCTAATAAAAGATTGCTGGTGATGAAAGACATTTTAGGCAGTCGTAATTTTTAGTAAAATAATAAACTGGCGCCTGTCCATTTCTCTATTAAAATACCAACAGATTAATTAGTAAAATGTAACTTTGTCGACAAAATAATGATACTCTGGATACAGTGAAAAGAAACATAGGATGTCAGCACCGATATTTAAAGCAAGTCATCTCATTTCTTTAAGATTATTAGAAATATTTATGATTATTAAATCGCAACAAAGATTTAGATTCAAGTATAAGTCAAGTACTAGAAACAAAAATCAAATTAGAACAGCAAGAAGAAAAATAGCATCCATATAGCTTTATAACTTACCAGTGATATTACAGCATCACTCACAAAGCCACCAACATTATCAAAATATATGTCAACACCTTCCGGGGCAAGTTTGTGCAAACGATCAGCAACAGATTCTCGTTTATAATTTATCGCTCCATTGAAACCCCATTCATTCAACAAAATAGCACATTTCTGATCCGAACCACAAATACCAATCACTTTTGTGCAGCCATGTAAACGTGCAATCTGTAAAAATATTTCATATATTATAATGTTTTTATTACTAAAAACAAAAATGAATTACAGCATACAATAAGAATGAAAACCCAATGAAAAAATTAAGATCAGCTTGATCAATGAACCAAAAAGAATATTTATAGGAGACAGAAATCACTGTAATTCATTCCGTCTTGCTAGGAGCTCCAAATCATGCAGAAATGACCAAGCATGAATCTCTAGAGGGCGCTACTGCAGAATCAACCAGTTCGATCCAATCCATTTTCTTTGATAAGCTGTTTGTAGCATACTTATTGAAAAAAAAAAGAAATCAAATGGAATGGATAACCTGTCCAGCCAATGAACCGCATGATCCAGCCGCGCCAGAAACGACAAATGTCTGTGGTCGTGATCGATCAATTTCAGCTTTTTTGAATACCAAGAAGAGCTGTTAGACCAGACAAACCTACACAGCTCAGTATGATCGACGGGGAAAAACCTGGCGGTAAAGTGACCTGAAAAATTTTGTCACTTGTGAATTACATCAAAATCAAATCGCTTTGACCGGAATTTAAAATACTAACAAATGCTACTCTTTCTTTTTTTCTGTAATATCTATATAGCAATTGCTTAAATATCTAGAGCTGTCAAATGTTTTGCGGAAAAATGTTCATACACACTGTTAAAACAAATGGCAAAATTTAGTTTTGTTTTTGTGACAAAACAAAACAAAAAAATGACGATGAATAATTATATTTTTCATTTTTTTCTAAGATATTATGAAAGTACTTATACAAGAAAGCTAAAGATAATTCAACTATAAGGGTAAAGTGCACAACATGTGAGAAATTAAGAAAAATTTGATTCCATAATTTTAAATTAATTTCAAAAATTTAAAAGAAGATTGCCACTTACTCTTACAAGATCAACTTGATCAGCAACAAATAGCCTACTCCATGGCCATAACCGTCCAATACTTGTTACCAAGTCTCCAACTTTGAAAGTACCACTAAAATTATTATAATTGAAAAATATGATTTCTTGTTTAAATACAGATTTAAATTCCTAAATACATTTAGAATCTTATGTATTTGGACTCTCCTTCATGATACAATTTGAAATATCAAATTAGCTATTTTTAAATGAAATGAGATTTCCAAATAGCTTCAAGGATGAGTTTTAATTCAAAATGTGCATTTTGATATTGATATTTCTAAACTATCAAAGCTAAAACCGTTTCTCTAAAAAATTGAAAAAAAATGAATAAAAACTTACTCCGGTGATACCATTTCGATAATTCCAATTCCTTCCAAACCGTCAACTAATTCGCCTATTTCATATGGTGCTAAGTAGTCAACGCCTGTTGATTTATTCATCCGGCACCGCTAAAAATTGGGCAGAAGTAAGAATAGTGCTTCAATAAAGAAAAATGGATTTCGAAATTAGTCGATTTATTCGAAGTTATATATCATAGAGCATCCCTATATAAACATCATTTAAAATCTAAACTCGCATATACATTATTATAAGATCCAATCTCCAGAATTCGTCAGTAAAGTCAGGCCTATTTATAATGTGAATATCAGAAATTTTTTGCGGAACATCGAATAATTATACTTAAAATTTAAACGATATTAATGAACCTGCGCTGGATCTACTGATAAATACAACGTTCGAACAATACACTGCCCATTTCCGACATCCAATCGGTTTGGTGCGAGACAATCTTCGCATCGAAAACAATCCGCTGAGGGAAAATTATTTTCTCCTGGAAGATAATAAATAAATGAAAAGTCTTCTTGAAATAATTTACACAAAAAGAATAAACACTTTCATGGATTCAAAATTCAATTAATTAATTAAAATCTTCCTATCTATCTTTTCCTAGATATTACCACCTTATCGAAATTATCACTGTCTTGATCAGTGTGACAACTAACGGATTAAGGAATGCATTATTTTACTATTTGTTATAAGAAAATCTACCTGGTCGTCTTACAAAGACAATTCGTTTATTATAATTATTATTTCGAGAATACGAACAGCATTGTGTCTGATTTTCATCCATGAATCCCATATTCATTCATTTACATACTTTGATGAGAAACTGACACAAAGAAAAATAACCATTTTGTTTTTGAATGTTTCTGAAATAAAAATTTCAATCAAACAACGAAATAATATGAATTTCATCAAAAACGAATATGATAATTAATGATTTGAAGCAAAATTACTGTGCATACTATTCGAATATAACAACCAACGCTTAAATTATTTCAATAATTTCGATAAAATGGTATAATATGCTATCATTATATGATTGCATATTATTTGATCTTCAATAAAAAGGTCATGATGCCAATAATGAAAATTTCGTTTTCTTCGTTCTACTGAACGCATTAATGAACAAATTCAACTATCATTTTTTATTGATTAATTTTTATATTTGAATTTCATGAAAATATTCCTAGCAGAATATGATAAAATAAGAAGCATTTAAATATATAAATGATGAAAATGATTCATAAGGCTAAAAATTCACAAATGACTCATATTCGTTTCACGAATGATGATGAAAATGATGATAATTCATCTCAATAATAATTTAATATTAATTTAATTACTTAAATGTAAATTAGTCATCATATGATAATGTCACAAACTAATCCATTTACTACATATTGTGAACATTCTCTTATTATCGTCATATTTTAAGAGGAACTTTTTTTTATCTAATTTCACTAATATACGACGAGAAGGAGAATAAAATTTAAATTACATCAAAATATACCAATTTTCAAAAGTTTTCTGAATAGAGAAAAATTAGAATAAAATGGAAGAAGATGAGGATGAAAAATGGCATAGATTATAATTAGGTAAATGAAAAAGGGAAAGAAAAGGAAAAAAAAGAAAGGGATGGCATAAGAAAATAGAATTAAAACAAAATGATAGAAAGGTAAAAATTTTGCAACAAAAAATATCACAAAAATGTTCAATTTTTGATAAATTGAACAGATATGGTATGTTTTGAATATATGTTTGACAGTGGCAATGATTAAAAATAATAAAAGTGAAGTGAAATGAACAGTTGATAATAAATATGAAGAGCAATACCAGTTATATGCAAAATGATCATAAATAGAACGATAAGAAATAAATTTCAAAAAAAAAACAATTGATTGTTTGGAGAAAAAGAAAAGAAAAAAATGATGTCTATTTATTAAAACAAACTGTATAAATGCATTTTTTCCATAGATTACCAACTGTAAATGCAATACTTTAAACTATTTCTTCTTTGCGCATATTTTCATTTCATATACAATAAAAGTTACGTAGAAATCAATACATGAACTTGTAATACGTGTAATATTTTTATATTTCGCCATTATTTTCACGTGTTCTAATAGATAACAAAACTGATAACAACAAGACCCATTAATGCATCTTATTAATAATGTCATTTCATTTTGATAAATGTGATATGATGAAAAGTTAAAAATTTCTCGTCACATGATAAAAGGTTAAACATTTCTTTAATAAATTTAAATTTTTAAAATATCACTTAGCATTTTAGGATTATAGCATAGATGTAGTGATATCACATAATTTCAAAGAATTCATTTATATAATTTCAGGAACTCTACAAAAAAAAACGATAAAAATTGCAACACCTTCCATCGAATCGAAAATTAGCAAAGACAAAACAAGTCCTCAACCTAATGGGAAAACGATACATCATTCAGTCCATGAAAAACTAATGTGATACAGAATTCGCGCAGCGAAAATTTGTAATCCTTTTGCAACAAACCTTTTCCATGGAATTGATATTTTGGAATGCGATTGATATTGTTGAAAAGTATTGATTTAGTTGAAAGAATTCTTCCTCCTTTTTTATCCATTTCGAAAATATAAACTCTTTTAAAATTATATTTCAAATTTTACAATAATTACAACTGCTTAGATCATAATTGCGATAAAATTTAAATAATCGATATATCACTGCATAGAATTGATTGCAATTAATCGATGTTAAATGATTTAAGATTTAAATCAAAATAACTGAAAATGAAGTACAAAGTGATGTTCTAAATTCTTTTGAAAGAATTCATTATAATATATCAAATTATCAGCTGACTAAAAGTTTTTAAAAACTTTTCTCGTTCTTCTTTTTTTTCTCTCTCTCTCTCTCTCTCTCTCTCTCTATCTTTCTAATTAAAATAAATGCCAAAATTCGTGCAAAAGCATTTATTTTTGTATCTAAAAATGCCAATTTTTTTTTCCTTTTGTTTTCACTTTGTTTATCTTTTCTATCTTTCTTAAATTTGATTAATCTTAGCGGAAATAAATCATTTTTCAAAAAATACATATCATTTGCTAGTTAGCAAAATTTGTTCTTGCAATTTTTTTTTTTTTTTTAGAAATTACTTTTTTGAGAATATAATTTTAATTGTTACCTATTAATTTTTTTTTAGCTCAATAATCCTTTTCTTTTTTCTCTCCAAAAAAAAAAAATTAATTAAAATCAGACAAATTAGGAAATAATTGTTAATTTAGTAATTTTGTTTTTTTTTTGTTAATTTTAAGAAAAAATTTTTAAAATTAATAAATGAAAATTAGTCATTGATATGATTTTTAATTATTAGTAACAAAAAATTTTCAGTTTAATAATGATTTATTGCATAACGATTCATCGAAATATTATTGCTGATAAAAAAAAAAAAAAACTATGATTAAACCAACTGTCTTCCACTAAAATTATTCTTTCGTTGTTATTATAAATATTATAATCTTATGTTATTATCATTTTATCGTTAAAAAGGTAAAAAAAAAAAAAAAGAATTTTCTTTATTTGCTAAAATATTTTATATATGAAAATTTTTTTTCATTTCTTTGGAAAACAAAATTCTATTAATATATGAAATTTAATTGATAACACCAAATCTGAATATAATAATTTAATTATTTTATAAATTTAAAATAAAATTAAATAGCACCAAAAAAATAAATAATATTATAAATTATATACACTAAACATTTAAAAATTGCCATTTTATGATTGCTAAATTATTTTGCTAATATTTTAATCAATTTTGACAAAAATTAACATTTATAAAATATACAAAATTACAAACAATTATAGGACAATTAATTTATTATCGTTTTTTTTTTTTAGATTTTAAAATAGACGATAAATTCGTGCCATTTTATGCCTAATTAATCTGACTGATTAATTTACAACAGAATTGATCGTTATCAGTGTTCGACAATTGCAAAAAAATAGATGAGAGAAATGATGAAAGGTAAAAACAAAAAAAAAAGTAATCGATAATTTTACTGTTTATATCTTATATCGTTTGAAATTTAAACATTTTTCAAAATGTTTAAATATTGCATGAAATGATAAAAATAAAATAATCATTAAATTTATTGATTCATTAGATTTATTGATAAAATAAAATGTGTAAAAAGTAAAAGAGATGATTGATGATGATATTTTATGCAGACCAAAAATTTATAAGATAAAATTATCAAAATCTTGTTTGCTAAACAAATTCATTTCAAGATTAGCTTTAAGTGTTAGAAATATCACGCAAATATTTCTGACAGAATTTAATCAATCAATTTAGTTGATTTGGAGTAATTAGAGGAAAATACATATGATCGAAAATAGAACGATAATTTAATTGCTCGATAAATAAGCTATATGTAAGTGAAAAATTAAGTAAAATAATCAATATTTCCGATAGAAACAATCGGATGATTCAATCATTTGAATTAATTAATATTACTAATTAATACTATTAATTTTATAGGATACTTTTTTACACATTTATTTTTCGCAACCATTTTACTTCATCGCAATAGTAAGGAATATATGAACATGAAAAAGTTCTACGAGAAATTTTATCAAAATTATTTTGATATGATCAAAAATTAGGAATTGAAAAGGTAAGCTTATAAGATTAGTTTATGATTTGTAATAAAAATAAATAAATTTAATCCTCTCGAATATTAAAATGAATGCACGATAATACTTGCAGTAGATCAGTAGATTTGCATTTAGCTATCATTTGTTTCAATTGAAAAAAATTATTTTACTATGTTTGAATATTTTAAAAATGTCATTGATAACATTGCAAAGTATCATTGATAAGATTGCAAAGTACGAATAAACACAAACTTCTACAAAAAGCAAACATTTTTTTTTTTTTTTAAATTGACTATTTGATCATTACTTCATGAATTGGATAAAACTGCATCATGTATCAACAAATTTTATAAATATAATACTTTGTATCTATCTATTCAAGAATCAAAAAAATGCTTTATGATAATAATTTTATAAAAATTATAATCATTTTTCTTGTTGTACGAGAAAATTATTATTGCTACTATATCTAGCAAATTATTATTGTTATTGTATTAACAATGATTTTGTTATTGTATTATTAATAGCCAGTTATTGCTAATACATCAAAGGAGTTACAATAAGTAAATTTTCTCAAATCTTTTAAAGATTTATGTTGGCACTCTTTTTGATACAGTTTTCTCGAACTATTATTAATATATTTTGCTTGTCCGGGAAGATATTTGAAATAATTTAGCAATAACGATATAATATTATTTAATCGAAAGACATATTGAATATTTTGAGAGAAAGTATGAATAAAGTCAAAGCAAATTTGAAATATTAAGTTCAAAATTTGGGAAGTCTAAAAACTTTCAAGAGATTGTATTAACTTATTGTAACTTCTTTGATGTATTAACAACAATTGGCTATTAGTAATACAATAACAATAATAATTGTTAATACAATAACAATAATAATTTGCTAGATATAGTAGCAATAATAATTTTCTCGTACAACAAGAAAAAAGATTATAATTTTTACAAATTATTATCATAAAGCATTTTTTTGATTCTTGATTAGATAGATACAAAGTATTATATTTATAAAATTTGCTGATACATGATGCAGTTTTTCCCAATTCATGAAGTAATGATCAAATAGTCGATTTAAAAAAAAAAAAAAGCTTATTTTAGAAGTTTGTGTATGTTCGTAGTTTTATTGTAAAAGAAATTATTATTGCTATTATCATTATTATTATTATTATTATTATTATTAATATTATTATTATTATTATTATTATTATTATTATTATTATTATTATTATTATTATTATTAATATTATTATTATTATTATTATTATTATGGGATTATTTGATTTTACATGGAAGTACAATAAATGAACGATTACGAATATTATATGCTTTTTTTTCAATTTTTTATAGCTGTTTAATAAAAAATAAATTTGTTATTATTCAATATATTAATGTTTAATAAAAGTAAATAATTTTATCAATATCAATTACACAAACAAATTATCATTCAAATTATGAGCAATTTAAAATATTATCAAATAATCTATCCTAAATTTGTTATTAGAGTTTGTAAAACTTATGAATAACAATAATTAAACAAAATGATTAATTGAAAAAAAAAAGAAAAAAAAATGAAAATGTTTGATGCAGGATGAAAATTAAATTTATAAATTTATTATATAATGATAATTGGACAAAAAGATTTAATTAAAGAATTCTTTCAAAAAATCAAAATTTTTAATTTGGAATGCTAATCAAAATAAACTTGGCAATAATTTCAAAAAAAAAAAAAAATGAAAAACAAAAGAGCGATGAAATTGTTTTATCTGAAAGACACATTTTACATATTGCTGTTAAAATTTAATTGCAAATTATAAATAGAAATTAAAGTAATTATCATAGCTAAAAAAAAATGATTAATAATAATTAAAAATAAAAAATAGACGTTATTGGTCTCGATTAAAATATTTGCATAGTCTTTGTATTATTATTTAAAATTAAGCATTTTACGAAAATGTTCGTACTAAAGCTAATCATTTATTAATATCAGTTAAAATATAATCATTAACATTATTCCATTTTCTGATAATTTTTTTTTACTTAAAAAATTAATAATTTAAAACAAAACTTAAATCTAATCAATATATGACAAATTGAATTAAAAATTTATCAGTTATTTGATGTAATTTTTTTTTTTAATATGAAAAATATCTAATCCATACATGTTTAAGTAATTAAAAAAATAAATTTTAAAATTTAAATCCCAAACAAAATATATGATAATATTAATAAAATATTCTTAAATACTGAACTACGATCAATAATGTATCGTTAAACATTTAAAAGAAAAATTATAATTTTATATCAGTATATATGCAGGTGTATAAATTTTAGAAATCTTATTTCATCTGCTCATATAATTTAATCCAAATAATGTTTACTTCTTTTACATACTTTATCAGATATTATTTGATTATCAGAGTTTTCTCTTCAAACAACATCGAACAATATATAATTATAATTTCTTGTAATAAAATATAAAATCTATTCATAATAATAATTATTATTATTATTCTTTCAAATATATCTAAACATATTTACAATATATCTTAAATGATATAAATAAAAATTTTAAAATTTAATTTTTCTTCTTTAAAAGAAAAGAAAACGACAGGAAAATGTTACCATAATAATCTTTTCAATCTTCTTTTTATTTTTATTTTAGCATATAAAAATTTTTCGATTATAAATTAAGTAACCAATCAGATTGATAATATGAGAAAAATAATTATTTATGAAAATAAGATTCTTTATATATATATATATATAAATAATTTATTTCAGTATGTATGAAAGATTAATTATTTATTTCAGTATGTAAATATTTGCTTGAAAAGATTAATTTAAAATCGAAAAGATTTAATACGAGAAATTAATTATTTATTTCAAATATGTAAATAATTGTAAGTAAATAAATTTTGCTTATTATTATTATTATTATATTTAATCATATGGAATATTAAATTTTTCCTAGTTTTGATCATCTGATGAATTCAAACAAATAAAGATTATTATTTGAATATATATATCAATTAGTTTAGGAATTATTTTTTCGATCTATTCCAATTGCTTATTTTATTTTCTGCGATAATTCCTTTTTTTTTTTTTTTTTTACAATTATAATAAATTGGAAAATAAAAAAACACAATTATAATGACAGGTTACTGTAAATTATTCTATTTGTCAAACGAGAGTGAGAGTGTTTTTTCTTTCAGTATAAAAATGAGAATGAATTTTTCTATCCAATAAATAGTTGATGATTTTTTTTTGCTAAATTTTTAAATTTAATAATTAATATTTTCCTTGAAAAGTTAAAAATTAAATTTATCAAATTATGCTTTATTTATTTTAGGAATAATTCGGCAATGAATTTGTTTATGAATACCTTTTATAGCATTTGCTAAATACAATCTCAACAATTTTTAATAATTCTTAAAATTGTAATATAAACCAATATTTTTGAATAACAATATCGGAAAATTATATTCAGCAATGCTGTAAAAGGAATAGTTATATCGTAAAATTTTTGAGTAATTGTTGTCGAATAGTTATACCGAAAAAAAAGTGAATTTAACATGTATGAATTTGAATGCTATTCAAATCATAATATAAATTTTGAGTAAACAATTCATTTTGGATTGATTAGATTTCAAATTAAAAAAAATTGATTATTCGACCATGGAATAATAACATTTAATTAACCATTTATTAATGTTTTCAATTAATTCAAATCGACAAAGTTTACAAGTGATTAGTATCTAAATTAGAAGAACTTAAAATAACTTAAATTATGAGAACAAATTACCGATATTTTGTTGATATCACAAATATCATTATTAAACAAAAAATGGAATCATTTTCGATTAAAAATTATACAAGTTTCAGTGTTTCAAAATTATCACAGAATTATTTTATTCACAGTTCACTGAACATATATTTTATACTATAAAATATTCAATAAAAATTAGCATAATTTTAGGCTAATAATATGAGATGATAAGACTGATTAATTTTAAAAAATATAAGAAACATTATCTTTAACAAAATGATGAAATCTTTATTGATGAAAATTTCAAAACTATAATTTTGATAAGGATCAAAAAAATAAGAACGAAATATTCTTGAAAGTATTCCATTGTGATGTACAAATGTTAATCACGTGAAACTACGACGTTTAAAAATATTTTCAGATTGACATAACGAAAAAGATCATTTTATTTGTCAAAAATATATGAAGCAAAATTTTCTAATTATTTTAGGATAAATTATGAAATATTATCAATGTTAATCAACTCAAATCATTTCACTGATAAAGAAGAACTGTTAAACAACTTTCACTTCTCAAATTGGTGATAAGAAAAATATTATCAGTATGGTGTCATGAATAATCACAGTATTTATAACGAAAATAGTCAATCAATATGATAAAAAAATATTTGAAGATATAAATTTCTAGAAATTTATTTTCTAAATTCGAATAATAATTCCCGATTCGGTAATGTATGAATAGAAAGGTAAAATATGAAATAGACGATTAAAGAAATCTTCTCATTTACGTATATTTTCTTGTAGGAAATTATTACATCCATATCATGTATAAGCAAAAGACAGAATCCGATTGTTACGGGCTATATAAAAAAATTATCACAAATCTTTTTCATTCCTTAACAAATTCAAAGTTAGTAACAACAAACGATCACAACTTCGAATCCTTATTTATTTAAAAATTTTTTTATTCATCCTTAATGGTTTGAAATTACTTATTAAAGCTTATCTTTACGATTTTGTACTTAATTTATTTTTCTTTCATTTCGAAAATCAACTTTAATCTTTTATTTATTTAAATTTTTGTACTCTATGTACAAATATCATATCATCTATATTAATGCATTTCAAAAATATTTTATTTCTCAAAATAAATAGAATAAGATTGAAGAGAAAAAATATTTTAAAAATCAAAAAATTTTTACTATCACAAGCAATTTTCCTAAATATTTTTGCCTCAATTGAATATTATAATCCAATTAATTCAAATTTTTTTTTCTTATATTAATTGTATTTTATAATAAATCAAAACTCAAATTCAAATTACTTTCCAACATATTCCGAAAATTTCAATTTGTTCTAATGCTGATCTGATATGTTACACTTCTGCGTAATATAAAACAGGTCTATTTATCATTCACTTGTTTAAATATTACCCATTTATTCACGATTTCATTGGAATTGTTCTATTTTCGTTCGAACAACAATCTTGGAAAATTGATCTATTCAATTCAAACTTCAATCAATAATTGAGCAACCATTTTATTACAAAAGTACTAACTTTCTTCCTTTTTGAATATGTTTTCATTTAAATTATCGTAATAAATTTTAGTAATTTATTTCAGTGAAATAAAAAGGTATTAATAAGTGAAAAGAGAAGTAATGGAACAATGGATGGAAAAATGAGAAATAAGCTTAATAATATCATTTGTGGTTATTACAGAAGTTGCTGACTAAATTGCAGGTTTATTTCTATTTTTATTTGTTGATTAATTAAAATAAGAAATTTAAGTTCGGAAAATGATAATTAATATATTCGAAAGATTATCTATTGATTTAAAATAGATATTT
This sequence comes from Dirofilaria immitis, assembly GCA_024305405.1. Lineage (NCBI taxonomy): Eukaryota > Metazoa > Nematoda > Chromadorea > Rhabditida > Onchocercidae > Dirofilaria > Dirofilaria immitis. The sequence continues at coordinate 2,076,982 of JAKNDB010000098.1, forward strand.
AGCCATTTACGATTTATTGAAATATTTTAGTTGTGAATTTGAAAGAGAGATTTAGAAAAATTTTTCTTACAAAATGAATATTTGCTACTGCAATTTGATTAATTTTTGTGCATTGAACAAGAAAAAAATGAACAGTATTTATTCGTTTCTTTTATTTGATTATTCGCATTTTTAAAAGAAATTTCAAGGTTGAATTTAAACAATGTTTACAACACCATCGTTTATTCATTCAATCTTATCAATAATGCTTTATTTGATTGGTATAGCAATTAGCATGTGGATATGGCATTTATTCCCAAAAAAGTAAGTAAAGCATTTTGTTATTTTTAAATTTCAATAAGAAAATGTTGCCTTTTTTTCATCGCAACTTATTTGCTTATTTCAAAATTCCAAATAAGTACGTCCAACAAAAATGTGAATTGATATTTTAAAAATTTTATTTCAGCCCATATTAAAAATTCAAAATCGTGCATTTAAAGAACCTGAAAATAATGGTGGTCAAATTCGGATAATAATTAATGATCGTAAAATGTCATTACAATAAAACGAAATTTAAACCTATGATATGTTGTATCAATATGAATCTTAAAAGCAATTAATTAGTTAATTTTCGCTGATTTACTAAAAAATTTGAATTGATTTCAAATCTAATCCATTACTTTGTTCCATTACTACTAATCGTTTATTTAATTATAGTTAGTCTACATGCAATTTTTATTTATAATTATTTTAAAAAAATCAATAGTAATGTTCATTGAATTATCAATTATTATATTTGATCATTTTACGATCATTTAATTTACAATAAGTCAATAATTTTTTCTTTTTTAAATTTCTTTTTATTATTTCCGTAATTTGAAATAGAACTTGCTAATAATGCATTTGATAATATTCAGATGGAAGTAATAATTATGATGAATTGTTTCCAGTGAAATGATTTTTCTTATTTTTTATTCCGAAATTTTATTCATAGAAAGATAACAAACAAATTTTAATTATATTTCTGTTAGAAATAAAAATATATTCCCATCTTTTCATATTATCGCCCATTTTCTCCAATCGTGATCAATACTAAGAGTTCTTTTGCCTTTCCATGATAGCACCTCAAACTTGATAAAAAATAATAAACCGTTATCAAGATGAATTTGATAATACATCAATGGACATAAGGGTTACATATCAATGAAACAAGTGATATCAATAAGAATAATTTTAATGACGATATCATAACTCAGATGAAAAGGAAGATCAAATAATGCTCAATATGCCCATCCAACCGACCTCATTGAAGCACATCTTTTAAAATGGCTCGTCTTCCTCGTAGTGAAGAACCCTGGTTCTGCGACTGCAACAAATAGCTCTATTTTTTCTTTGTTAGCGCGGGTGAAATGAAGCTCTTTTTTAAAGGTCATAAAATAATGGATGGATAACTATAGTTTACATTTTACATTACAACTAAATCCGCACATACAATTACTAGAAATATTAGATTCAGAATAAAGGAATTATCATTTCTGTGGCTCCTCTCTTTGTGGTCTCATCTACACATATCATTACACTATTTATTATATTTTTAGTTGGAATCTACCAAAAATTTGCTGCAGATTGATTGCACAATTGTTTCATATTTTCAATTTGCATATGGTCAATTAATTATAAGTAAGAAATTTTCATATTGAAGAAATTTTTGTTCAATTTAGCAAAATGCAATGCAAAAGTTTCTTTGAAATTTTCCAGATAGAAAGAAATAAATTTAAATTAACGATAAATTACTATTTTTGAAAGAAAGAAATAAAATTCATGAATCCTAGTTGTAGGTCTTGGCCCTGCAGGATTAAAATTCATGAATCCTAGTCGTAGGTCTTGGTCCTGCAGGATTAAAATTCATGAATCCTAGTTGTAGGTCTTGGCCCTGCAGGATTAAAATTCATGAATCCTAGTTGTAGGTCTTGCCCCTGCAGCATTTAGTTTAGCTAGCTTATCATTTATTAAACGATGAGCATAACGTTATTGCTATCGATGAATTGAAGATCGAACCTTTGATGGAAAGTTTTCAGCCGATTAAAGATTTTAAACATGAAAAGTTAAGTGAACGTTCTGCTAGTGGGTTCACTTTTCAATGAAAAAAAATTGAAATTTAAGGATATTTTACTTTTGAATATTTTATTCTAATTTGAATTTTACTGACTAAGGCATAATAACATTAATGTTGACAAAAATGATAATGATACCTCGTTGAAAGCATTGATAACATTTGTTTCATAGTGATCATGCTCTTCGTATTCATAATTATTGACATTTATTGAATAGTCACATAATGACGAATTCGTTTATTGCAAATGAAACAAACGTTCGGTTGGATTTAACTGTACGAAAAATTCTTGTTGAAAAAATTTTCACAATTTTAATCTTCTGCGAATTAAGGGCGATTCGTATTTTCTTATCCACTATAAAAGAATGCCACTGAATTCTTGTCTGCAAAAATAATTTCTAGAGTTAATTTTTAATAAGTCAATAAATTGAAGAATCGAACTTTCCAAAAATTCAAATTCTCCTCACAAATTATAGTCTTTACAATTTGCAATTACTTAAATTACCGTATTTTTTCTCTTGAAATTACTGTATCATTTCCTTTTGGTTAAGGATAACGATATTTAAAGCAAAAAAATCATTACGGTACGGTGTAAGATAATTCAATTCATGCTCACGTATTTCGTTCATTATCGATGATCACTTACCTCACCTAACGAGAAATGAACATATTTCGATAAGTGCAAAAATACTAAGTTCTGACCAGTTGCAATATTTCCCTCATTCTTATTACATAGTTGTATCAGTAATACAACACTATTAATCATATTTTACGAAGATCAAAATGTTTTTCTCAGTCGAATATTTATTTATATTTGCCTGCAACCGATCATTTATGACTTTATTCCACAACTGGCAATTATACTATCTGAAACTTCGTAAGAGAATTTGCTTAGTGGCAAACTGCCACTGATTTAAATTACGAACTCTTTAGCCGATATTCTATCAAATTCTTGAAAATAAATTTTATTTATTGCTTTTTTCCATTTTTTTAAATATATGATTTACTTTTAGATTATAATTCTATGAAAAAAAAATTGTTTGTTTTATTTCTAAGATATTTTTGATGAGAAACATTCAAATAATGCTTAGCAGTTTTAAATTTAGGAAAAATTTCTTTTTCTACAAAGAAAATTTCTATCCAAATTTATTTTTCTTTTTTATAATATTATTTCTTTTTATTTTAACAAATGTATGATTACAGTTTATTCCTTCCTTATTTTCGATGATAAAAAAATGATTTTTTACTTGAATAAAATTTTGTGTAAACAGTGATCAGTTTTGAATTTAAAAGATATTTTCCGCACAACAAAGATTTCCACGCAACGAATATAAATTATTGTATATTATTGAATACAAGATATACGTCGTGTATTTATCGCATTGTAATATCTATAGAAACTTCTTCGCAATATTGATATTTACATTCCTTTTGGCATTAAATCGCTATGGAAACTTTTATTTACTGCAATTCAATCACAAATATTGGTACTTACTGCATGTAAGTTTTCAAAAATAAATTACGAATTTGTTGATTGGAAAAATATGATTCTGCATACAATCCATTCCTACTAATGCTTAAATTATGAACTGGAAATTCGTAAATGATTCTGAACAATTTTTCAATGATTAGCGTTTTAGGAATATGTTTTTGCACGAAGAACTCAGTGGTACTCATTCACAATGGACAAGAAAATGTGAAACATCACATTACAATTAAAATCTAAGGATTTTTTCAACAGTTAAATTTTGATTATATCGTAAAATTTATAAATTTCAATTACAAATTCCGGCATTTTATAATGCTCGGTTTGCTGATAACTTTTATAACGCACATAGAGATTATAGCGGAAACGGTAAAAAACTAAACTAAATTAAATTAGATAAAGATTACTCTGGATTCCATAATAGTTTGCTTATTCGAAAAAACATGAACTTTAATAGATAGCTGCTGATGTCCGTTAGCTGAGTAACCAGACTTACTAAAACATTGCCAGTTTCCCACAAGAAGCTTTTTCTACATCAATGATTGTCTTTGAATAAGCAGCGGTCATAACACAATGGTTATACAAAGGGTAGTTTTATCAAACATGCACGAAAGCGAAGAAGCATTTTAACATATATATGTTGAAACATGTAAAAGAAATATCCATAATCAGAAATAGAGATATCGTGGTGATTCACGTGGAATGTTATTCTGATTTTCTAAAAAGATTTCTATGTAGAATTTACATAGAAATAAATAGGCAGAACAAAATCGCAAATAGAAATTTTTTGTCCAGTTAGCTTATATTTAATTTTATTATTAATTCTGAATAGATTAAATGAGTATTGACAGCTAGTTTCTTCATTTTGAAAGAATCTTAACGTTGACTAATATTACGCGTCAATATGCTTACTGATCAGTTCATCAGCGATATTGAGGGAAGCAAAAAAATCTTTTATGAATCTTCAATGCTTGCAAAATATTGGATATTTTGATTTGAATCTGAAAAAGAAATCTTTATCTTATTTTTAAGAAAATTCTATTTTTATGATAATGTGCGTTAGCTAGTCATCCTTTTCTTTGTTTTCTTATTTTTTCACTATTTTTGCCATTTTTAAGAAAATTTAGGGATAAATTTATGTTCATGATATCCTTAAATTTTTTCCCTATTATTTTTTGAAACATTCTTTTATCCCACAAATATCAAGAAATGGAAAATAAGAAAACAGCGGAAAATAGAAACTTCTAAAAAGAATGAAAAAATTTGTTTCAATAAGTAAGGAATTAATCGAAGTGAAAGGTTATCTGGCAGTGATCACCAAAGATGGATAGAAAGCAGGAAAATGACGAAAACAATGACGGTCTCGATAAATTCTGCAAACAGCTGATGTATTTCAACAGAAACAAAGATGGTGTGTTCGATTTTATTTGCATTTCAGTCAGTTTTTAAGCCATTTCGGATTTTAAAGTTATTTTAATATATTCATTTTATATGTGAATTTTGCGAAGGAGGCAGTATAATGTCATTATTATGTATCAGCATTGAGAACACAATGTCTCCATGCTTAAACTGTGAGAAGTGATCTTTTTGCAGTGAAGATGAAAAATCCATCTTACCACAACGTCTCATAGCTTTGAAGCATGAAAAAGGACGACTCAGAAAATTAGCCAAATAGCAGAGAACAAATAGAATTGTTCACACTGAAAGCATCATTAAATCAAGTGCGAATTTTTTTTCGATTTAATGTTTAAACTAGTGCAATATATTAACGATACACTCTACTTTGCAAAATAATTTAAGAAATATTCTAAAAGTTATGCGGTTTTGGAAGCTAAACTCAGGTTCTTGGGATGTGAATGTACTACGAGTTCTTTCAACAATTAAAAAATTGATGAAAATGCGATGAGCCGAAAGATTGCTGCCAGGAGAGAAAAAGGTAATGTCCGTTAGGAATGCAACTATCATTGGATATTATCATCAAAGAAACTGCCTATAGGCCACCTTTTATAGTAGAAGTTAAAGACTGATGAAAATCAATTATCGACTCCAATAATATCTCATTCGATTGTTCACCAACGAGTTTATTCAACGGAAACTGATGATTCTAGCGAAAAGATTTGTCTACAAGCTAAAGGAACGATTTTGATTGACTAAATTAAAATGATTTTTTTAAATAAACCTTTAATTTTGAGATTTTACCTATTTTGGAAAAAATCTTTTGAATATCCAGTAAAAATGTTGCAATTAAACCTACTAATTTTGTTTAGAATATAAAATTTTAATCAAAAATTCATAATATCACATGATCCTCGATTGAAAAAAGCACAGCTGAACATTAAGTGTCGAGAAAGTTTTCTCTTTTCTTGCGAACGAATAAAAACAATAGACAAAATATTTCAAGCGGCGTACATCAATACAATTTTTAATGGTATCTATTACCACACAGCACGATAAAGATATATCGTAAACTAAAGCAAAATCGAATCAAAATATCGTTGGAAAAACTACTTATGAAGAACCAAGAAAGTAAAAATGATATTTATGACAATGTTTGTAATATATATCCTAATATTTTACAACGTACGTAGCAAGTGGCAAAATACTTCGAATTAAGGTAAAACAAATGGAAAAAATTACGTGTTTTGTATTTTGTATAATCAAAGAAATAATATAAATCGATTATATTTGTGACAAATACTTTTTCTTTAATTTTTTAAAAGCATCATTAGAAACTTTTGAAATCCCTGAAATCATTCGTAGTTTCTTTCATTTTCTTATTTCATCATCTGCATGTCTTGTCCTCTTATGCCTCTCATTCCTTTATCACCTATACCACCTTGAACTCCGATTTCTCCAGTTTCACCCGGCGAGCCATAATGTCCAGGCTCTCCGTCCGCTCCTCGTTTTCCCATTGGTCCCTGAGATCCGTCCGGTCCTGGGTCTCCCTATTTCCAACTTGTCCATCTCGTCCTGGTAGCCCTGGTGGTCCTGATCCAGATGGACCGCAAGCCTGAAAATGAAATCTGTAAAAGTTATCAAAAACGCCTTGAAAAGATCCAAATGATTAAAAACTTTTCATATTTTTGTCACTTAGAAATAATTTACTAAGAAACTCGCCTGAATCACGAAAGCAGAACAGATGACTAATAAGAAAATACTGAAAAGATGCATTGGTACGGGTAATCTGAAATTATTTGTGCTCAATGAGTTAAAATCTTACAACATTTTTTAAATTTTCAAAATCTTGATATTTGAAATTTTTTAAAAGTAGAAAGAATAAGAGAAGTTAAAAAGTATTCAGGTTCCTTCAGAGAATCATTCGTAATAATAAATTTTTACGAATTTGATCTTTCCCTTATCTATAATCAGTCCATTATTCTATGCAAATCGTGACTGATAGATCAAAATTTTAAAATGAAGTATAAATTTTGCCTGAAAGGTTATAATATTTTTGCTTATATAAAAAATAAATCGTAGTCAATCGATTAGATTATAGAAATTTCATCTTAATTATTATAAATTGTCAGAAATGGACAATTTTAAAATTTGAATTGAAATCAGTGGAATAAATTTCAGCGAAAAATCACCTATTTCTATTGAGAATCGGATATCTGATATGAATCCTTCCGGAATATACGGAACAAAGAAATATTTCAAGACATTATTATGAAGTAATGTATAGAGTAAAACATGAATGACGACAATTATTGATAGCATCTGTGAAAATTATGTGATCTCTTCGATAATTTAAAGAAAGAAAAAGAAAAATTAATCAAATAGCAAGCGATTATTGTTATTCTTGAATCAGATTTCATTGAGAAAGTTCTCATCTTGTTTCCTGAGTGTAGTTTAAAATTATTAAGAACAACTTGAATACAGCAATGGATATACATGCTCAAATTATGCTATTGCAAGCATATAAATATATTTCTTCTACGTCCAAAAATTACTTAAGTTTTTTATCATTGTGAATAGAACTATTAACAAAAATATAATCTTTGTTTATCTGCATAACTTCTACTTGATTACGATATTGCTGCACTCACTGAACGATGAACGATATTTTATTATTTAATACCGACATTGACGACAATAAAACATTCTTTTCACAAAATTCAATTTCTACATTTCAACATTTAGTAACTGATTTCATTAAAGCGTTGATGATTTCAGATTTATGGACTTCGTAAAATAATTAAGAAAATTTAGCAACGCTTGTGTAAACAAAAATAATCCTAATAAGAAAATAGATATGGCTGGAAGATCGCTTCATTATTTCCGACATATTCTATCACCTATTACTTTTATCTTCCTACTGGCATATCTTGTCATTTTATACATTTTATAAGTCTCACTTTTCGCTCATATCGCTTTTTTACTGGTAATTCCACTCAGACCTAGCAAACCTTAAATTCCAGGCTTTTCTTCAGCACCTTGTTTTCTTTCTGGTTCCTCACGTCCTCATGATCCTCGATCTCCGACGTTTCTATCTCATCCGTCTTGATTTGGTGGTTCTATCTCTCCTGGTCTCTATGATGATGAACCGCAAAACTAAAAATATAATCCTTATAAAGTTTCCGAAAAATACCTCCAGATGATTCAAATAATTTATGTTATTTCTTTGATACTTCGTTTTATGTTACTTCTTTGATTTGGAACGACTGAATCCATGCTTCGCCGAATTTCTTCTCTTAATTTTTTTTTATCTTGACTAATTTCCACACATTGCGGGATACTTCTGATTCATTGGCTGGCAAAATTCCCTCTTTATTTTGTGATCTTTGCACTTTTTGGAAAGGTATGTTTTTTTGAGTTTGTTATCTGAGACTGTTGTTATTTTTTGTTGAATTGGACGACGTAGAACGACGTTATAAAATTGATAATCGCACGGGTCACAATAACAGTACTAATGATTTAAAAATGAAATTGAAGAATCGAAGAATTGAGGAATTGTAGGGGATTAAGATAAATCAGTTTTCCGATAATTCGTAACTGACTCGACTATTATATTAAAGGGTTTTTAAACAGTAACAAATTGGGTGTGTAGAAAGGTTTGTTAGGTTTTTTAGCTAACACAATTGGATGGTTGGTTGGATGGCTGGGAAAATGGATTAGAATTCTAAGACTGGTAATGACAACATGAGAATGTAACGTGGAAAAATGTAAACATTCCTTCAAGATAGGAAACATGGGAAAATGTAGCGTGGGAACATGTAATTATTCTGACAAATATGTAGATTAATGTGATAAATGGCACTAATGAATCATCATAATATTTTGTAATTATTTTTATGCCAAATTTTTATTATTTTATTATTTATATGGAATTTCGTGATATTGAATTCGCGACAGAGACTGGTTAAATATTCATCGTCATTAAATATAGTTTTGTTTCCATGTATATTATACATTCAGATTCTTTTTGTAAAATTTTCGAAGCAATTAATTTATGATAAACATTAATCACTTATTTTTCATTTCATCATCTGCAAGGTTTGACCAATTATGTGAATTTTATTGATTGAACCTCGAACTCTTTCATAATTAATGCTATGTAGCATTTGTCATTTTGTTATGTTGCTATGAACTTCAAATATTTATCGGAACGAGCGAACTAATTCACTCATTCAAGTTCATTCCATGTATTTTGAAACTTTGTATATGGATACTACAAATTGCACAACAATGAGCTGAAGTTACGAAATTATATGTGATTAATCAAGAATTTTCAACTGAAGCAAAAGAATAGACTCAAATTATGCTATTGCAAGCATATGAATATATTTCTTTTACGTCCAAAAATTGCTTAACTTCTACGTGATTACGATATTGTTGTACTCACTGAATGATGAACAATATTTTATTACTTAATATCGACATTGATGACAATAAAACATTTATTAACACATTGATGATTTCAGACTTACGGACTTCCTAAAATAATTAAGAGAACATAAACAAAATAATTCAAATGAGAAAATTAATATGAGTGGAAAAACTACTTCGTTGTTTCCGACATATTCCATTACATATTGCCTTTATCGTCCCATCTGCATATCTTGTCCTCTTATACCTCTCATTCCTTTATCACCTATATCACCTTGAACTCCGATTTCTCCAGTTTCACCCGGCGAGCCATAATGTCCAGCCTCTCCGTCCGCTCCTCGTTTTCCCATTGGTCCCTGAGATCCGTCCGGTCCTGGGTCTCCCCTATTTCCAACTTGTCCGTCTCGTCCTGGTAGCCCTGGTGGTCCTGATCCAGATGGACCGCAAGCCTGTAAATGAAATCTCTAAAAGTTATCAAAAACGCCTTGAGAAGATCCAAATGATTAAAAACTTTTCATATTTTTGTCATTTAGAAATAATTTACTAAGAAACTCACCTGAATCACGAAAGCAGCACAGATGACTAATAAGAAAATACTGAAAAGATGCATTGGTACGGGTAATCTGAAATTAATTGTGCCCAATGAGTTAAAATTATAGAAACTTTTTTTAAATTTCCAAAATCTTGGTATGAAATTTTTAAGGTATTCAGGGTCCTTCAGAGAATCATTCGTAATAATAAATTTTTTACGAATTTGATCTTTCCCTTATCTATAATCAGTCCATTATTCTATGCAAATCGTGACTGATAGATCAAAATTTTAAAATGAAGTATAAATTTTGCCTGAAAGGTTATAATATTTTTGCTTATGTAGAAAATAAATCGTAGTGAATCGATTAGATTATAGAAATTTCATCTGAATTGTTATAAATTGTCAGAAATGTAAGGAACGACTTTAAAATTTGAATTGAAATCAGTGGAATAAATTTCAGCAAAAATCACCTATTTCTATTGAGAATCGGATATCTGATATGAATCCTTCCGGAATATACGGAACAAAGAAATATTTCAAGACATTATTACGAAGTAATGTATAGAGTAAAACATGAATGACGACAATTATTGATAGCATCTGTGAAAATTATGTGATCTCTTCGATAATTTAAAGAAAGAAAAAGAAAAATTAGTTAAATAGCAAACGATTATTGATATTCTTGAATCAGATTTCATTGAGAAAGCCTTCATCTTTTTGCTTTATTTTCCTAAGCGTAGTTTGAAATTTTGAAAACAAATTGATTATATCTGAGTAGCCATTAAAAATGATGAAATAATCTGATTATAAACATTAACAAACTGCAAGAGTTTGATTAAGGAAATTAGAATTAGAGTTTGATCTCTTTTCTTGCGAACGAGTAAAAACAATAGACAGAATATTTCAAGCGGCGTACATCAATACAATTTTTAATGGTATCTATTACCACACAGCACGATAAAGATATATCGTAAACTAAAGCAAAATCGAATCAAAATATCGTTGGAAAAACTACTTATGAAGAACCAAGAAAGTAAAAATGATATTTATGACAATGTTTGTAATATATATCCTAATATTTTACAACGTACGTAGCAAGTGGCAAAATACTTCGAATTAAGGTAAAACAAATGGAAAAAATTACGTGTTTTGTATTTTGTATAATCAAAGAAATAATATAAATCGATTATATTTGTGACAAATACTTTTTCTTTAATTTTTTAATAGCATCATTAGAAACTTTTGAAATTCCTGAAATCATTCGTAGTTTCTTTCATTTTCTTATTCCATCTATTTTGAAACAAACTATTTAATTTTAGCGAATGGTAGAATAAAAACTGGTAAACATGAACAACAGTCGATGTTAATTCAGGCAGTATTAGTTTGCGGTGCAGTGGAAATTGAAATTATGTTTTCAACTTCCTATTGAAGTTTGCTGTTGGACTTTTTGGCAAAAAGCTAAAATTCCAGTCAATATTTTTATTAACTGTTACTTAATTCTAAATACTGATATGCTACCCACCGTTAATTTAATTTTCGCCTAACGATTTCGTGACAAACATGTTGTTGCAAAATTGTTGTCTAAAATTATGGATAAAAAGAAAGATGTACTGTGGTACCAACTAATCCAATAGTTTTGACTAAAATTCATCCGCTTTCTCGTGCAAAAATAGACAATCAATGATTTCTAAACAATATCCGAAACCTAAATTTTCCAAGTCATTCAGTTCAAATTATAATACTAATAATAATTTAGTTCAATATAATACTTTCCAAGTCATTCAGTTCAAATTATAATACTTTCTGCATTTTGAGAATAATGTTTCCACTGTTTCGTGTTTTAATATTTGCATGAATCCAGTGCATGTAGATCTTTTTCTAGTAGATATTATCAGTAACTGATAATTTATATAATAAGAAGTGTTGTTCCATCAAAATGAAATTATCGACACAATTTTATACCGTACGAAATATGTGGATTAAATCATGCTCTAATGTAACATTTTAATATCCGCCAGCCATGAAGCAATTTAAAAAATTAACTCAAATTTGAAAATGATAATCACTTCAAAAGAAAAACTTGCAACAATTTGATCAGATGTCCCTTTCTTCCTATCGGAGTAGAGTCTTTCTGGATAAAATCTCTATGTCGAAAAGAACCGAACTAAATAGTTACAATGAAGAATTCTCCCTCTTTTGGGTTGCAAAAAGGTACACAAAGTTGCAAATTCTTTATTTTCACTTAAGCTCCAATTGTTGCCAAAAATAAAATCCAAACACACCAATCTCAGTGTTGGATAACTAAACCCATAATATAAGTTTCATAATACGATTATAATGAATTATAGAATTTCAGTTATATCAGTAAGAAGGTTTAATGGCAATACCATAACTCAAAAAAGAAGAGAAAATACACCCGATTTGTGGTGGATCCAACTGACATCGTCGAAGTACTTGCTCTCAAACGGTTTGGTGTGTTTTGGACCTCTTCTTTCGTAGGTGGGTCCTGGTTGTGAATTTAAGAGGGCCTTTGTTAGTTTATGGGTCAAAGACAAAGGCAGAGAATTTTAGCTTACAACTTTTTACAGTAAATACACATGTACAATATATATCCATTCATGTGAAATCACACAAAGAAATCATTGTCTTCTCTGATTTCCTTGTTCTATTAGCGATTTTAGCGACCTCATATTTTCTGTCACGGAAACCTTTCGCAATTTGTTCGCTACAATGATGATGTTTTTAACAATTAAAAAATTCGTTATAAAAACACTTCCTGAATAAAGGACACAACACTTTATGTAGTGATGCATCCTTCTTTCCTTATACAAAGGTTTTCACATCTGCAGATAATCTTTAAAAAACTAACATATCTTAGATGCATAGTGAGAAAGCTTTCAAATCTCATATAATTATGAGACGGTTACTTCTGAAAAAAAATCCTATGTAATTTCCGCTTGGATAAAAACTAATTCTGTATGTTACTTTTCATGCAATCTACATGCTATTGCAAGCACAATCCACACATGAGCAATATATATACTCTTCATAGGATGGAAAGATCTACTGTATCAGATGGAAGTGAAGGCTCATGTTGCAAAGAATGCAAGATTCCTTCGTTCAATTGTTGCTAACAAACAATAACATATACATATCTCATGGCCACTCATTCTATTCTCGTATTTACTGCTGAATTCAATAATCGATTCAGACTTTGTCTTTCAACAACCTATTTAATTGACTGACATCATTTGATTGATTTAAATTAGTCACGGGTGTGGACAGTGAAAGAAGGAGGCGTAAATGACGAAGGAATAATAAAAAAGTTCATTGGTGGCGTAGTTGACATATCCAAAAAATGGATATGGAAGAAATTAACATGACTGATAGAGCTTTTGAATTCTCAAAGTCAACTAGCTGTTCTATTAGTTAATATGTTTCAACTAACTCGTTCTCAAATTGTTCTTGATTATATATTTGAATTTCGATTTTTGAAATTAAAAAATTGGAAAAAATGGATCAATTTTGTTTAGCTGTTGACAGGATATAGTTGATAGACTAAGTTGTGCAATTGATTAAATAATTTTGTACTCATTATATTAAGGCTAAATTTAGAAATTTTGTAGTGCCAAGCTATACTGATCGTGCAGTGACCGACGCCACTTTCATTGTTATTCTTATTTCGCATTGCTTCGGAAGTCAAGATATTGCTGATTTTGATTGTTTTGATGATATGATACAAGCGACAGAATTTTCATTTGAATTTTCTATTAGTCTGAATTTTATTATAAAATTAAGGATACATATACGACTTCCTGCCGAAGAGGATATACGAATTTTACATCAGTTTACTTGAATATAATGATCAGAATATCTATCGGTGTAATGGTTAATACACTAACAGTTTGAATTAGCTTGCTTCTCATTTATAATTTTAGTTAAGTTTTACTGTGAGTTTTTCATTGGAACTTCTGACTTATGTACAGTTACATCAATGATTATACAGGTACATTAGTGATTTTTGTTTGGTACAGGATTGTTACCGCAGTTATCTGCCGTTGAATTTGATTGCTTCGTATATGCTACTTTTTGGTGTGGAACTTCAGCATGAAGAATTGAAGGCTGTAATGTATTCATCTTGTCAAAGTTGTAAGCCAATTATACCAAGTATGAAGAATACTATTTATCATAATTATCAACAAATAACTATGCGAGAAAGTCCCAATAGTGTAGCCGTAGAAGATAATCAGGAAGCAAAGATGCGATACGGTAACTCTAGCTGACTATTCAATATGATCAGAATTGCAAAAGTGGGATATATTGTGAATCCCATGCAGAAGTTAGTATATTTGTATTTTAATAAGCAAGCAAATAAACAACTTCCAAATTATATTTAAAATCTTATAGAACACGATAAGAGCTTGAAAGTTTTTCTTTTTTTTGGTAAATATGAACAAAACATAGAAACACTATAATTTAACATCGAACACTAAATTTCTTTATCTACTTTAAAAAGATTTTCTAGTTTTTTTCCTAATACTTCATCGTCCTTTTTACATCAACAATTTTTTACATAAAATTGATGTACGTTTTTTTTTGATTTTGCCACGACAATATGAATGTATTTCATTGTGAGAGAAATGGATGAGCAAATATGCAATTTTCGCTTATCTGCATAACTTCTGCTTGATTACGACGTTTCTGTACTCAGCGAACGATGAACAATATTTTATTATTTAATACCAACATTGATGACATTAAAACATTCTTTTCTAAAATTCAATTTCTACATTTCAACATTTAGTAACAAATTTTATTAAAGCACTGATGATTTCAGACTTATGGACTTCCTAATTAAGAGTAACAATCCAGATAAGAAGATAGATAAGGCTGGAAGATCGCTTCATTATTTCCGACATATTGCTTTAATTGTCACATCTGCATATCTTGTCCTCTTATACCTCTCATTCCTTTATCACCTATATCACCTTGAACTCCGATTTCTCCAGTTTCACCCGGCCAGCCATGATGTCCAGGCTCTCCGTCCGCTCCTCGTTTTCCCATTGGTCCCTGAGATCCGTCCGGTCCTGGGTCTCCCTACTTCCAACTTGTCCATCTCGTCCTGGTAGCCCTGGTGGTCCTGATCCAGATGGACCACAAGCCTGTAAATGAAATCTCTAAAAGTTATCAAAAACGCCTTGAGAAGATCCAAATGATTAAAAACTTTTCATATTTTTGTCACTTAGAAATAATTTACTAAGAAACTCACCTGAATCACGAAAGCAGCACAGATGACTAATAAGAAAATACTGAAAAGATGCATTGGTACGGGTAATCTGAAATTAATTGTGCTCAATGAGTTAAAATTTTACAACATTTTTTAAATTTTCAAAATCTTGATATGAAATTTTTAAGTATTCAGGTTCCTTCAGAGAATCATTCGTAATAATAAATTTTTTACGAATTTGATCTTTCTCTTATTTATAATCAGTCCATTATTCTATGCAAATCGTAACTGATAGATCAAAATTTTAAAATGAAGTATAAATTTTGCCTGAAAGGCTATAATATTTTTGCTTATATAAAAAATAAATCGTAGTGAATCGATCAGATTATAGAAATTTCATCTGAATTGTTATAAAATGTCAGAAATGTAAGGAACGACTTTACAATTTGAATTGAAATCAGTGGAATAAATTTCAGCAAAAAATCACCTATTTCTATTGAGAATCGGATATCTGATATGAATCCTTCCGGAATATACGGAACAAAGAAATATTTCAAGACATTATTATGAAGTAATGTATAGAGTAAAACATGAATGACGACAATTATTGATAGCATCTGTGAAAATTATGTGATCTCTTCGATAATTTAAAGAAAGAAAAAGAAAAATTAGTTAAATAGCAAACGATTATTGATATTCTTGAATTAGATTTCATTGAGAAAGCCTTCATCTTTTTGCCTTATTTTCCTAAGCGTAGTTTAAAATTTTGAAAACAAATTGATTATATCTGAGTAGCCATTAAAAATGATGAAATAATCTGATTATAAACATTAACAAACTGCAAGAGTTTGATTAAGGGAATTAGAGTATAAAAAGATATCAAAAGCAAAATGCTCTGTCTTTCCGGCTGTAAGCCAGAACCAGAGGAATACATACTTCAAAGAGAAATGAAATAATACCAACTAAAGCTCAAGGAGGCAAAATATATTAAATACGATACTGTTTATTCAAATGAATCAAATCATATGAATATGTGTTACATTTGCTCCGCAAATTTCTAATAATTTATTTGCTTCTGATTATCATGATGGAATATTGGAACAAATTTTCATACAGTCACTTTCCTCTAAGTTTATCATTGCTTATAAGATTTTTGCTTACTGGATATTGTTTGTGGTACCGATTTCAGTAATTTCCTCCATATTTAATTTTGTAATTCTATATAATGGTATTGGATATCCAATAATAACTGGCTTATCTTTGGTAGTTTTAAAACTTATGATTTTTAATTCTTTCTTTTGGAAATGTACAACTGATAATTTATGTTTTTCTAAATTTTTAATGAATAAAATGGATTTGAAAGGGAAAATATATAATATTTTTAGTAACGATTGCAATCATCTTTTCCATATTTTACGCATTAGTTAGTTCGGAAGTTATTGTGTCTAAGCATAAAATAAGGTTTGCGGAATTTTTATTTTTATTTTTTTTGGTAAAGGATATATTTTATTTGATAAGGGATATATTTCTTCTGATAAAGGATATATTTTATTTGCTGAAGGACATATATCATTGTCAAATATGAAATGAAATAAAGTCAGACAGTACAATAATTAAGATTTGTTAATTAACACTGTAAAAGGCTGGATTGCTATAGCTGAATTCATAGATTTATTTTAACATCTTAGACAGTGCACATATGCTTTATTAAGAAATCGAAAGATGCAAATAAAGATGGCCTTTATGCTTTTATTTGAACAAATGATTGATTTGTTTGAGAGTTACTATAATTTTTAGAGTACAAAATTTCTTAATTATTTCTTTATAATTCATCATGAAACATTTATATTCTCGAAAAATTTTCTGATATTCTTGACTAAAGATGAATCCGTTCAGGGAAGAAGTGTATGGAAAGTATAAAGTAAAAGATTTTTTGACAAAACATGCTTTTTATAATCATATGATTGGAATAAGATTTGGAGCTTGTCGTTTTATGTTACTTCTTTGATTTGGAACGACTGAATCCATACTTCGCCGAATTTCTTCTCTTAATTTTTTTTTATCTTGGATAATTTCCACACATTGCGGTATACTTGTGATTCATTGGCTGGCAAAATTTCCTCTTTATTTTGTGATCTTTGCACTTCTTGGAAAAGTATGTTTTCTTTGAGTCTGTTATCTGAGACTGTTATTTTTGTTGAATTGGTTGAGCCGATGTTACAACAGATTTGAATTAAGGTTTATTTTTATGTAGAACAGGAATAGAACGAAATAAGGTTTATAAAATTGATAATCGCACGGGTCACAATAACAGTACTAATGATTTAAAAATGAAATTGAAGAATTGAGGAATTGTAGGAGATTAAGACAAATTAGTTTTCCGATAATTCGTAACTGACTCGACTATTAAATTAAAGGGTTTTTAAACAGTAACAAATTGGGTGTGTAGAAAGGTTTGTTAGGTTTTTTAGCTAACACAATTGGATGGTTGGTTGGATGGCTGAGAATGTGGCGTGGGAAAATGTAAACATTCCTTCAAGATAGGAAACATGGGAAAATGTAGCGTGGGAACATGTAATTATTCTGACAAATATGTAGATTAATGTGATAAATGGCACTAATGAATCATCATAATATTTTGTAATTATTTTTATGCCAAATTTTTATTATTTTATTATTTATATGGAATTTCGTGATATTGAATTCGCGACAGAGACTGGTTAAATATTCATCGTCATTAAATATAGTTTTGTTTCCATGTATATTATACATTCAGATTCTTTTGTAAAATTTTCGAAGCAATTAATTTATGATAAACATTAATCACTTATTTTTCATTTCATCATCTGCAAGGTTTGACCAATTATGTGAATTTTATTGATTGAACCTCGAACTCTTTCATAATTAATGCTATGTAGCATTTGTCATTTTTGTTATGTTGCTATGAACTTCAAATATTTATCGGAACGAGCGAACTAATTCACTCATTCAAGTTCATTCCATGTATTTTGAAACTTTGTATATGGATACTACAAATTGCACAACAATGAGCTGAAGTTACGAAATTATATGTGATTAATCAAGAATTTTCAACTGAAGCAAAAGAATAGACTCAAATTATGCTATTGCAAGCATATGAATATATTTCTTTTACGTCCAAAAATTGCTTAACTTCTACGTGATTACGATATTGTTGTACTCACTGAATGATGAACAATATTTTATTACTTAATATCGACATTGATGACAATAAAACATTTATTAACACATTGATGATTTCAGACTTACGGACTTCCTAAAATAATTAAGAGAACATAAACAAAATAATTCAAATGAGAAAATTAATATGAGTAGAGAAACTACTTTGTTGTCTCCGATATTCCATTACATATTGCTTTTATCCTGCCATCTGCATATCTTGTCCTCTTATGCCTCTCATTCCTTTATCACCTATACCACCTTGAACTCCGATTTCTCCAGTTTCACCCGGCGAGCCATAATGTCCAGGCTCTCCGTCCGCTCCTCGTTTTCCCATTGGTCCCTGAGATCCGTCCGGTCCTGGGTCTCCCTATTTCCAACTTGTCCATCTCGTCCTGGTAGCCCTGGTGGTCCTGATCCAGATGGACCGCAAGCCTGAAAATGAAATCTGTAAAAGTTATCAAAAACGCCTTGAAAAGATCCAAATGATTAAAAACTTTTCATATTTTTGTCACTTAGAAATAATTTACTAAGAAACTCGCCTGAATCACGAAAGCAGAACAGATGACTAATAAGAAAATACTGAAAAGATGCATTGGTACGGGTAATCTGAAATTATTTGTGCTCAATGAGTTAAAATCTTACAACATTTTTTTAAATTTTCAAAATCTTGATATTTGAAATTTTTAAAAGTAGAAAGAATAAGAGAAGTTAAAAAGTATTCAGGTTCCTTCAGAGAATCATTCGTAATAATAAATTTTTACGAATTTGATCTTTCCTTATCTATAATCAGTCCATTATTCTATGCAAATCGTGACTGATAGATCAAAATTTTAAAATGAAGTATAAATTTTGCCTGAAAGGTTATAATATTTTTGCTTATATAAAAATAAATCGTAGTCAATCGATTAGATTATAGAAATTTCATCTTAATTATTATAAATTGTCAGAAATGGACAATTTTAAAATTTGAATTGAAATCAGTGGAATAAATTTCAGCGAAAAGTCACCTATTTCTATTGAGAATCGGATATCTGATATGAATCCTTCCGGAATATACGGAACAAAGAAATATTTCAAGACATTATTATGAAGTAATGTATAGAGTAAAACATGAATGACGACAATTATTGATAGCATCTGTGAAAATTATGTGATCTCTTCGATAATTTAAAGAAAGAAAAAGAAAAATTAATCAAATAGCAAGCGATTATTGTTATTCTTGAATCAGATTTCATTGAGAAAGTTCTCATCTTGTTTCCTGAGTGTAGTTTAAAATTATTAAGAACAACTTGAATACAGCAATGGATATACATGCTCAAATTATGCTATTGCAAGCATATAAATATATTTCTTCTACGTCCAAAAATTACTTAAGTTTTTTATCATTGTGAATAGAACTATTAACAAAAATATAATCTTTGTTTATCTGCATAACTTCTACTTGATTACGATATTGCTGCACTCACTGAACGATGAACGATATTTTATTATTTAATACCGACATTGATGACAATAAAACATTCTTTTCACAAAATTCAATTTCTACATTTCAACATTTAGTAACTGATTTCATTAAAGCGTTGGTGATTTCAGATTTATGGACTTCGTAAAATAATTAAGAAAATTTAGCAACGCTTGTGTAAACAAAAATAATCCTAATAAGAAAATAGATATGGCTGGAAGATCGCTTCATTATTTCCGACATATTCTATCACCTATTACTTTTATCTTCCTATTGGCATATCTTGTCATTTTATACCTCTCACCTTTCGCTCATATCGCCTTTTTACTTGTAATTCCACTCAGACCTAGCAAACCTTAAATTCCAGGCTTTTCTTCAGCACCTTGTTTTCTTTCTGGTTCCTCACGTCCTCATGATCTTCGATCTCCGTTTCTATCTCATCCGTCTTGATTTGGTGGTTCTATCTCTCCTAGTCTCTATGATGATGAACCGCAAACCTAAAAATATAATCCTTATAAAGTTTCCGAAAAATACCTCCAGATGATTCAAATAATTAAAATCTTTTCATATTTTTCTCACTTCGAAATATCTTATTAGGAAACTCACCTGAACTGCAAAAGCAGAATGACCAATAAAGAAGTATGGAAAAGATGCATTAATACTGACAATCTGAAATTAGCTGTACACGATTTAAATTTTTGCAGATGTCCTCTCGAATTTTCAAAATTTTGATTTCTCGAAATTTCGTACGAAAAAAAAAGATGCCAAGAGATGTTCGGATTCCTTCGAAAGATCATTTGCAACACGAAATCTTTATGTATAGTTCCGTTATTCTATCCGCATCGTAATTTATGGAATAAAATTTAAGAAAAAATATTAATCGACTGAAAAGTTATAGTATTTTTAGTAACATAAAAATCAAATTATGATCGAACGATTAGAAAATAAAGTTCCGTTGAATTATTATGGATTATTATAATATTGTTGGAATGTACGGAAAAGTTTTAATATTTAAAATGAAGTCAGTGGAGTGAATTTCCACCCACCGATTTAATCAGTTAAAGCGTTTAGCGCTAGTTAATAGTTCATTTGTTCAAATTTCAGAAAAATTGATATTTTGATATGGTTTAACTTTTATCAGCCAATACTTTTATCATCGCTTTCAACGAAAGCCAAAGGAGAAGTCGTAACACTTAATGCATTAAAAGGTCTGAGTAATAAACAATACTCTAGAAATCATTTTCTTCATTCAAATTTTCTCAATCAACTTTATAGATTGTAATATGAAAACAATTCACATGCAGTAAGTCTATATAAAATTTTCAACTTGATAAAGTTAAAAAATTTTCCAATCAGCAATAATTTATTTGGAATAGATCAGCTATGTAAACTTTCAATTCAAAAAAGAAACAAAGTAATATTTTGATACAATTCCATGAAGAAAAATAAAGCTAAAGCAATCAAAAGTCTATTGTTTCATATTCTCTCGAAAACAAGAAAAAAATGCACCTGTTTAATTGTACACTCAAATTATCGTATATAAACGAATCACATGAAGATAGAATTATCTTCAATTTCGTCATTTTCATCTATATCTTAACTTCATCATTTTCATTTACCTTCACAGGCAAAATCAGTTAATCCAACTTAATAGGCAAAAAGTTCTAAATTGTTTCTTTTTCTAGGATAAAGCTTTCTATTAAAATAATCGTAATATTGTCAAGTATTTTATGTTGTGTGTACATGCTAGCTGAACTACTATTCTAAATTAATTTACGTGTTCGTCGTTTCTCAATAAATAAGAGATGAATAAAGGAATAAGGAAATGATAAAAAGAAGAATAAAATAAATAATTCATTCAAACTTTTTGTTATCTTTGTGTAAAGGATTGATTGATATGTTATTAAATTATTAATTCTGCTTAAGAATCAACGATTCGTTATGAAATCACTTCATATTTGTGAATTTAATGCATATTCGATTTTTTTAGAAAGAAAAAATGAACAAACTTTTCATAGTTCTTGGCTTAGCGCTTCTTTTGTTGCATTACCTTCCGCATCAGAATCACAAGAAGAGGTAACTTTCTTCTGTTTATGTTCTCAGTTTATCAATTATTCAGACTTTTAAAATCGAAAATTGTTTAAACCATATCAAATTGAAAATGATGAACATGAAACAGTGACCAAGTAGAGGAAGATAAGGAATATAAGTTGAGGAGAAAAATATGATGGTGAAGTGTACCACTTCTTGTATTGCAGAAAACGATCATACTTAAGCCATTTTTTTGATCAAAATTTTCATTTAATACGACATAAAAATATCATTATGATTTCAGACTGTATCTTTTGAAGAAAGCGACGAAGATTATAAAGACGATAGTGAAGATCAAACAAAAGAAGAGGAACATTCAAAAGAGGAAGATCATTCAGAAGAACACGACGATCATTCAGCTGAAGACGATAAATTTGTAACTAAAGGAAAATTTGTTGAAAGTGACGGCAAGTAAGTCATTTCGATCTTTCATTATTTAAACTTCTAAAATATAAAAACTTCAACTCATACCCAAAGTAATCTTATGTTATCATCAAAGTTCTTCATGATTATTCCCGTCTAATAGCGTTGTTTTACTACATGAATACAATTTCGCTATAATATTTTTCATATTTTCTTGAAAACTTTTGACTTTTTCCCATTTAAAGAATGTGATTCAGATAAGCAAATTTTCCAATAGATTCTAAATAATAGAAATTTCATGTTGCAGGATGAAGCATTGCAAAACCCATGAAGCTTGCTATGATCAACGTGAACCACAATCGTGGTGCATATTAAAACCGCATCAGTCATGGACGTAAGCACTTTATGATTATTTTAGCAAAAAAAAAAAGTGGGTGTAGATAAGAATTTTCGATCCGATAAATCAGAATTTTCGAAATTTTCTTTCCTAACCGAATTGAGAACTTTTTGTTTTAGACAAAGAGGTTGTTTCTGCGAATCAAAAAACATGCATGCGTTATCGAACGAAAAAGTGGCGACAAATTGGAATATTCGTATTGCTCACCCCGAAAAAACTGGCAGTGTTCATACGATTAATAACTTATAATTATCTATTCCTTCGTAATTTCTTCTTATTTAGCTCCTTTTAATAACCAACATTTTACAATGTTTGTTATGTATTCTGATTTTTCTTAAATACAATCTATTGCAATCTCACATAATATGTAAGAACATAAAATAGCAGCAATGGTCATAATTCCAAA
Source organism: Dirofilaria immitis (assembly GCA_024305405.1). NCBI lineage: Eukaryota > Metazoa > Nematoda > Chromadorea > Rhabditida > Onchocercidae > Dirofilaria > Dirofilaria immitis. The sequence goes on from JAKNDB010000098.1 coordinate 2,100,065, forward strand.
AAAAAAAAATAAGCTATAATTAACTTTCTGACTAGTAAATATCTGGTAATAATGCTAAAGAAAGGTAAAATTTTTTTGTGAAGCTTTGAAGAAGCTTACAGAATATTTATTCAGTTTCTTCAAATAAGTATGGAATGATTAGCTCATTACAAAGTGAAAATCGATCAACAAATAGTAAGTATATTTTTCTATTTCGAAAAGTTTAAGATACTGCAAAAATGATATGGTAGCAAAAACTGATTGATTTCTGATATGCAAATGTTTCCATCTTATTTGTTATATAAGGATCATCTTCCGTTCAAGTTCTGCCAAAGTCCATCATATGAATGCTGACGCTGTTTCAAAGATTCGTAAGAAAAAATCATTTTATAATTTGATATTTATTTCAAAGAATGGTAAAATTAAAATTTCCTTTAAAAATTTTCTAAAATTTGTGAAACGAATAATAATTGTTTTCCTTGCTGGCTGAAACTAATATGCGTTTTTCTTTCTTCAGAATTGAAATTTATTTTTGAAATTCAATAGTTGCTTTCTTCTCATCTTTCTAGAAAAGGCAAAATAAATATACTTGAAATATTTGCAAATTATTCGCAAAATTCTTTCGCAAAGATATAAAATATTCGCTAAAATATTCAATTTAAAAATAAAATTTTAAATTATTAAATAATTATTTGAGAAAAAAAATGATAAAAATGGATGTAAATTATTTGTTGAAAGAGATGATTTTTTGCTTTAAAAAAGAAAAGAAAAATTTTAATTATCAGTTTTAATCGAATACAAATTGAAAATGAACAGAAAACCATTCCTACGCTCTTTTGAAAATTTGTATAAATTTAGTAACTTTCAATTGTATGAATTAGTATAAAATCTTTTTCTCAATTGTTTTATGCTTTATGAATTAAAGGGTGCTATAGAATAATTTTAATTTTTAAATCGCAGAGATGAAACTTATCGGATTTATTTGATCTGAAACGTTAAAATTTATCAGCAAAAAAAAAAAAAAACAAAGTTGTACAATAAATCATTGCTCAATCGAATTTGATTTTCATCAAATATGCAAACTTATGCTCTATCATAAATATCAGATTCCAATAATTTTCATGCCTTTCTTACATTAATCTTTTTTAAATCCAAAATCAATAATTTGAATAATTTTTTGAAAATATCAGAGAATAAAAAAATGATTGATTTGGCAAGCTATTTATAAGATTAAAAGGTATAGATGCATTTTTACACACAGTTTCCTGTCTTACTTACTTTATACAGGTACTTTATACAGGTAAATAATATATTAATGGTAAGTCATATATATTAGCAGCGCCAGAAAAACAAAATACTTTTGTTCCTAAATTTGCTCTACCCTATGTATAGCATATCATTTTAAGAAGAAGAATGGTTTGATTTTCTTGCTTCTGTTTGTCATTGTTGGCTAATTTTTTTTTTTTTTTAAATTAATTTTCGACGATAGTCAATCTTTAACAATTTTAAAATTATTGTATGATCAAATTCTTTTTTTCTTTATTTATTAAAAAAATTGTAGTAAAAAATATTTTTAGATTAGAAATTAATTTTTGTAAGAGTTGCTTTTATTACGAAATGAATTAGAAATAGCAAACTTTTTGTTAGCTTATTTTAAATTATTATCATTTGGTGTTTTTATCATTTTTACTTATATTTTTTGAAATATATGAAATTCAAGAATTTTGTCATTTTGAAAATCTTCGAATTATATCGAAAAAAGATGAAAATATTTGGATATAGCAAAGTGATATGATAAATGTATGAAGTCATATGATTATGCGAATTCGCTCTCACTATTAAATGTTTCAGTGTTTGATGAAAATATCATATTAATTTACAGGAATAAAAATGTTGAGAAAATCCAAATCATACAATGACATTTATTCGGGTATTCTTTCAAATATTATTTATTATTTAAAAAAAAAGCATTGCAAATAAAAAATACGAAATGAATTTAATCGTACATCAATATTTAATAGTATTAAAATTCCATAATACAATTCATATTTATTTCCTTGTAAGATTATCCTCATTAAACAAACAAAGTTAAATATAAAAAGTTTAAAAAATATTTAAATATTTGATGAAGAAATAGTGATCATTGCTAAAGTAATATTTTAGAAGAAAGACTTATGCAGCAAGTAAAACGAACATTAAATCGCAGTAAAAGTTGGTATGGTTCAGAGAAAAATCAATTTTTCCCATAATTGATACTGGTAAACATCTTAAACATTTTTTCATCTTACGTAATATTCTTTCGATTACATACGAATAATTTAATAATACGCATTACTTTTGAAAAACTTTTAAAAAGTTTAAAAGATTGATTAATCATTTGTTACATTGATATTTTTCTAAGCTATCCACTGGTTACTAACTTCGGAATTTCTTTGTCTAAAAATATAAGAATTTTCTAGAAGGGCTACAAAGTTTGAAATAAAGATTCACAACAATCTATAGTTTAAACGGTGGAAAAACAAATGAAGTAAATTATCCCGAACAAAAAAGTAGTTAAGATTAAACTTTAAAAACCATTACATCTGTCAACACCAGTTATATTTGAATTAGTAATGAGATGAAGGGAAGGAAATAAAATAGCGAAGATATTCATACTTATATCATTTTTGCTATGAATGGATGATATCAGCCAATTTGTAGTAAAAGAAATGAAAATTGTTGAACAAGATGATGCAGTTGTAGGTAACATCACCAAGCCGACGATAGATGATAAAGTTATTCAGAAAGAATCTGTGGAAAATGCTGAACAAGAGATCATTTTGAGGGATGATGTTATAGATGATGTCAGCAAGATGTCAATGAAGGAAAGTTGTATTCAAAAAGAAAAATTACGGATAACTAATGTTCAGGAGGTAATTTCTTCAAATGGCTTCGGATCTTTTAACAAATAAAAATATTGAATATCATTAAAGCTTTTTCAAATAATGCTTCTTGGCTACATGAGATCGCAGTAAATTTAGTTTTGAAGTTGAATTCTTGAAAAGATTTAAAAAAAAGAAATAAATGAATTCACTGTGAAAATAATGCATAGTCAATTTAATCATCTCATATCAAAATGATACATAATATTTTTCGGATTGAGTTCATGATTCTTAACTTATTCGTATCTTCTAAATTTGCACTATTGATGTATTATAATCATTATTCCACTATTCCAATGATGATTGTAAAAGTTTCAAAAATGGTCTTAGAAGCTCGAAAAAAAAATGATTTTTTCTTTTGAATCTTTATGATTTTTTTTTCAAATTTATTTTTCCATTGAAATATTCTTTAAAATTTGGAAATGAAATTTTTAATTAATTTTCTATTAACTTCGATTATCAACGAAGAATTTTGATGCGAAATTATTCATTGATTATTCACTGCATATTGTTGCAGTATGGAGGATGAAGCGTAGGTTAATCGATTTCAGTGCAGGAGGTCATTTTTGTATCGCACTGACCTTCTAGCTTTTCTTGACTTTTTCTGTCTGTGTTGCTCCATTTGTAACTTTCATTAATTTATTTCTGTTTTTCTTCTCTTTGTTTTATTTAATTAAACTACCAAAATGTATGTTTGTTTTTTTTCTTTTTTTTTTTTTAAGAAATTTATTTACTCAATGAATGAATGAGGGAGATATGTAGGAAATGTTGTGTGATGTAACATCAATTAAGTATTAAGATAGAAATCCTAAAGTGATGATAATTTCAGCAAACAATCAAAGTGGTTATACTAGAAACCACACTAATCAGTGGTGAACTTCAAGTTCGAAATAAACCGAAACAAACTACAAAAAAAATTCGAAAAATGGATCTAGAAAGTGAAGCTGAAAGCACTAATGTTGAAAATGACTTCGTAGTTTTGAATCAGGATCAAGAAGATTGGAGCGATGAAGATACGGAAGAAAATAAAGAAATTGGTGAGACGACGGAAATAAGCTTAATTCCACAAGAATCGAAGGAAACAGAAGTGCAGATGGAATCGGAGATTCAGGAAGGAAATGAGCAGTCATTCATGGATATGCAGGAATCTTTAGATAATGCGATTAAAATTACGAAAGAAATGAATAAACCAATAAGAATATCTAGCTCGAATGATAGTATTTTGGAAGTAATTAATGCAATTACAGAAATAGTGGATTTTACATATAGGTAAGTTCCTTTCTAAATTTAAAATTGGTAAGGATCAAACGAAAAAAAAAAGATATTTCAAGCCATCAATTTTTCAAGTTTGAAATTTTTTTAAAGAAAATTTTAAATTTTATATGAAATATCCTTCCATGAAAACACGTACCAAACTTTTTTCTTATATTTATTTGAATTAATTTGCTCGTAGCATCGAAATATTATTTATACTTAAATACTATTACTAAATTACCCATATAATCTATCGCTGTTCAAAAATTTATTCCAAGATATCATGAGATAGAGGTTTTATTTTCTCTAAATACTATTGTAGAATAATTTTTAGAAATTTATATTTTTAATTGTTTTTAGACAGCAACATGGAATCAGATTTGAAGATGTTACTGATATGAATAATTATATTCGTCAACAATTTGCGATCAATCATTACTTCAGGCTTGTGAATGCTTTTGATATTATATCGGATGATGATAATATGATGGAAGCAGCGATAGCATTTGTGAAAGTAAACTTTTCTTTTCTTTTTTTTTTTTTTGTATTTTTTTGTAAATTTGAAATTATTATGTTTTTATTGAATAAATGTTTATTTATGAGAAATTAATATTTAATTTCTTCTTTCTAATTTTTCAATTGCGTAAATAATTTTGTTAAAATTTTGAAAATAACATCATTTTATTCTTTTCCATATATATATTATCATACAAAAATAAATATTTTTTCTTATAATTTTTTTTAATTTCTAAATTTTAAAGGTATTATATGAAAATATTGTTCGTACGGTTTTTTTGTACAGTCGTATGAATGGTTTTTTGCTACTTCGTTGCATAATTGATAATCCAACTTTTGATACGACAATATATAAGGTATATTTATTATATTTATTACAATATTTCATTCATAATTTTCTTCTTCTTTTACCTATTTTTTAATTTCAGGTAGATGATATTATACGTGAATTGAAATTTCTAAAATCAGTTTGTAATGATGCAGAAATGTGTTTATGCTTAAAAAAACAAGAATATCGAAAAGAATTTATCTCATGTATTTTTCTTTTTGAAATTGTTGAATTCATCAAGAAAAATGAAATAGAAAATCTTATTGCGGTCAGTTATTGAATAATTTTTATTTGCACTATAAATTTGATAAGATAAATTTTTAAAATTTATGCTTCTATTATTTGCTACAAATTGATAAGATAAATTTAATAAACTTAAACTACTTATTTACCATAAACTTATTTGCTCTACAAATTGATAAGATAAATTTTTAAAATTTATGCTTCTTTTCATATTTCTAATCTGTCATGATAAAATATTTATGATAATGTTAGTGATAAATATTTTCATCTTTTTTTTTTTTTTCGATTAATTTTTTCACATATATTTTTTTTTTCCTAACTTATGCAATGATATTTTTATTATTTTTACGCTTATATTATTTTAGAGAGGAGTTGTTCAAACAATGGAATTACATAATTTTTTCGTTCCAAATTTATTTCTGATCGCACGAAACGATGTTACAAAATTGTATCAAACGGTATGTTTGTCATATTATTGCTACGAAATATTAAATTGGCAAAGTGATTTAAGTTATTTCAGATTTAAATATTATAAAAATTAGTTTTCATATATAAAAATATATATTTATGGAAGGTAAAAAAAAAAAAAATTATTGGTTTATTTGCTTATGGCACTAATGTGGCAAAGTATCTACATAGGATGGGGAAGGAGATAATAAAACAGCAATATCATGATAGGGCGTTAGTAACAGGTAGATATTATAACTTCAACTATTTTCCATTTGTTTTAGGTGCTAATAATAAAAAGTATTTAGATAAAGATGTTATGATAGTGGAGCTTGCAGATTCTACAAATAAAAAAGTTATGTATATATGTATGTATGTATGTATGTATGTATGTATGTATGTATGTATGTGTATGTATGTGTGTATGTGTGTGTGTGTATGTGTGTGTGTGTGTGTTTTTTTTTCTAAATTTCCTAATAGATATTTTAATTTGCTAAAAATTTTATAAATTTTTTCTTTACAGGATGCGGCAATTGTTGCACATTTCGATTTACTAATCGATAATCGTTTTTTCGTATCGAATTTATATACAGCTAAACGGTAAGAATTTTTTTTTTTGTATTTATATATATATATATATAAATAAATGTATGTATGTATATATGTAAAGAAGTACAAATAAAATTTCGTATAAAAGTTTAGCAAATTGGAATAGAATAAATTTGAAGAGATTTTGATTGTATCGTTTCAGAACAATGGAATCAAAATCATTGGTTGTAAAATATGTTAACATTCATTTTCAATTAGCCTTTCTTAAGGTAATCTTTTAAAATATCTTTTAAAAAAAATTTAATTTAATGGCTAAATTTTACAGATTAAATTATTAATGCTTATTATGATTATAGCTACTCATGCGACATATTGCAACACTTAGTATAGGTGATCTCGATAAGTTAACCGATTTGAAGCTATGTTTTGAAGAAAATCAAAGAGATGATTGCCGCTATAATGTGCTTCAAGTTCAAGAAGCGATTAGAAATGAATATGATCTAGCTAAAGGTATTGATAAGGTAATATATCTGTTATAATTTTATTATTTCCAATTCTGGTAAATCAAAAGTTTACGATACCAAAATAATCCTAGATGATTTATCTTCGAATTTCTTCGTTGAATTTCTTAAAGTTCTAAATAATTTTTTTCAACTTTTATGGCATCATTAAGTAGAGAGTGTAAGTTTTATTAATGAATTTATATAGGACGATTATTTATATTTAATGCACTGCAATCATTCATATTTCTCAATCATATAAAATTAAAATTTTTGATAAATAAAAGTTTAATTAGTGATTTTCAGCTTGCACGAAATCTTTGTTGTCATTTGATTTTTTATTGTGAGACTGATTGGTTTTGGAGCGAAATTATTAGACTACTAAATAAACATGTCAGCATGTCATCTTTGATAGTAAAGGTAGAAATTATACCAAAATAAATATGTATCGATCATTTTAAGAGAATTAATGTATGATTATAAAAAACTAAGCCACATTTTCTAATATGTTTTATATTCCAAAATTATGGCAAATAATAAGTGCTAGGCATGAAATTGATAAACTTAAAAATTATCACTTTTTGATTGTGAAAAACTTAAACAATTAAAATGACTCTAATTTTTATTGAATCGAAATTGAATTCTTTCTACCGCTTTTTGTTTTTTTTTGTTTTGTTGGTATCAATTATTATTCCTAAAGAACTGGAATTTACTTCTTTAGGAATAATTTTTGATATGTTAAATTATTATTTTCAGGCTTTTCAATTACTTCCAACAGTAACGGAATACTTACAAGGACGAAAGGAACCAAAAATAAAACTTCATTAAATTTACTTTATTTTATAAAAGAATTTCTAATAGTGTCATCATATAAGGAATTTAAAAATCATCGATATGCTTATTTTATTAGCAGTAAGATTGCATTATATTTTTTTTTTTGACATTTTACAACAATTGATTTTAAAAAAAAAAAAGAAAAACAATGAGTAAAATTAATTACTGCCAATTTATTAAGAATAAAATTAGCTTATGTTTATTTTTGAATTTGCGCATTCAAATATAAGCCAAGGTTATTTGAGATTTTGTTAAAAAAAAAAATTATTATTTTTTCACTTCTAAAATCATAGATTGCTGGTGAAAAAATTGATATTTAATTTTGCAAATATTATCATCTTATATGCATATTTATTTATTAAATTACTATTTTCATAAATTAATTAAATTACTATGCGGAAAATATTATCTTTAAGTTATCAATGCTTAAAAAATAAGCAAAACTGATGATTAATTTATTAATTAGGTGTTGTTATGTTGATTTCATTAACACCTATCGTTGTATGTTTTATAGATCTTTGTGGTAGTATCTTGAATCCAACAACGATTATGAACAAGATATTAATTCCGAATTTGATGAAACCAATGCATAAGGTTAGTTATAGAAATATCATATAAATCAAATGGAACAATTGACTTTTTTTTTTTTTTAATTTAGTTGATTTAAGATTTGTGTTGCTGCTACAATCGAAAAGCTTCTGGAATTTAAAGATGTCAACATAAATTGGTCATTTGATTACACTATTGATGATATAAATTATGACGATGAAAATACGACAACCGAAACAGAGGAGAGTTCGTATTTATTTTTTTCTTTTTTTTTTTTTTTCGTTAAACTCATAATCGTTACAAAAAAAAAAAAAAAAAAGAAAATGCAAAATAAATCGTATAAAAATGAATTACAATATCGTATGTTTGAAATTTTCATTGCAGAAGTAGAAATGATACGTTTAATTGGAGCAATCTATTCACAGTATACTTTTCCAAATCGGCATACAATTCATGGTGCTCGTTATTTTTATATAGGTTTGTTTATTATGAAATTATATTTTTCATTTTATATTTAATTGATTTAAAGGTTTCTTTTTTTTTTTTTTTTTTTTTTGTAGACTCTATTCTTTCGATGTTAGAAAAACGTTCGACACATTCGGATGTATTTGAAAATTCTTTCACGCCAAATGCTCTGAAATATTTGGATGAATTAATTGCTAAAAAGATTTCTCATGGCAAGCTGATTATTATTTATCGAAAATATTGCTTCGTAAATTACTTGTTGCTCGTGAAGTTACCGTAAGTATTATTATTTTATAAAAAATTTACAACGGATTTTTGTAGGATTTTGAATTTTTTTTTTTGATGAATTATTTAACTAATATTCTAAAATGGCTTGAACGAAGACTGATTATTTCATTTCGTATTTTTGATAATTAATATTTACGTATTATTTTTATGATTTCATCATTCTGGAATATATATATATATTTTTTGCAATATGTTTAAATAAAACTTATTATTAAAAATGGAAATTTAGGATGTTCTCGAATTCTAAATCGTTTATGGGATATTTAAAAAAAAAAAAAAAAAAGAATTTTCTTTTGAAATGCTTATTTCAGGTACCAAAAAAACCAAGTAATGATGCAGATGAGTATGAACGTATTGAATGGCTTAATCAATTATTTCCTATAACTTATGCTGGTGTCCGATCAAAACCATTTTTTGCTTTAGCATTTCTAGTTAATGGTAATAATTTTAGGATATTTCGTTATTAAAATAATATTTCCTGCATGTATGACATAGTTAGTAATTATTAAAATAAAATAATAGACATTACAAATATATTTTCAGATATTTTCAACAAAAAATAACTAATATTTAAGCATTTTCAAATTTTCTATACTTTTTTTCCCTTACAGGTTTTCTTACCGATTCAGATTTAGAATGTACTTTTGTTTTACGTTTCAACGATATTCCAGAATTTTCTTTCATTGAATTTTTGATTCTTTTCAAAATTTTGTTGCGTTCTAAAAAAGGAAACGACTTATAAGTTTATGTAAACGCACTCCTGGAAGATACGGTACTACAGGTATGTTTACCCAAATGTGATTTAACAATGTCAATTTTGATAATCGAAAAATAAAAAGTTTTCAAAAACATCATAAAATGTTAGAATTTAAACTGATAACAAAAAAAAATATTCCTTTACAGAAGATAAAAGTCTTCAAGAAATGGTCAAATGGTTATTTCATCTTATAAATCGCGTCTGCACATCAAAACGAATAGATGATACAGCAATACTTCATGCAAAACATCGTATTTTACATTGGGCAGAAGCTTATGTTACAAATTCTGAAGTGCTTGGTACCGATGATGCGAAGGCAATGTTACTTTTATCGAAATGGAGCGATGAACCTGGTCTGAAAGTTCGTCAAGTTTCATTTTTAACGACAAGTTGAAACTTATCAAATAATATCGTGATTTTAGTGATATTTTAATCAGATTATATAATTCTTAAATTAACCATAATTTCAGTGATTATATCGTAATAATTAGTTTAGATCTTGCAATGTTAAAAATCTCTTCAAAAAAATTTAATGAATTTTCTCTTTTAAAGTTCTTCCAGATGTATATTAATACGTAGAATACTTGAACTCGACGTAAGAAAAAAATAAAAAATGACTTTCCTCATCAGTTTTCTTTTGTTCGAAATTATTTGTAAAATTTTATTTTTAAATTCGATCCGGAAATATGCTTAAAGCTTTTCCGATATAAATAGCCTTTACGGCTTTCAGAATATTTTACTTGTTACTGCGTTGAGCTACTTTTCAAGTCATATTGATCGTGTTAGATATTCAAATAATAAGGATAATTTCCGGATGATGAATTAAATCGAGGAATGGATCGATTATCGTTTGAAATTTATCAAAAATTTGGTGTATGGCCGGACAGTCTCAATCTTAAAGTTACTTCCTTTATTTCATTTTGTTTTTAAATCTATCTTGTATCATGAAACATTCGTTATTTAATCAAACAAAATAAGCCTTTAGAAATAATTTCGAAAGCAATTCATCTGGAATATTTTCATTTTTTTATTTTATCATCCCAATTTTAACGGTACAGTATCAAAGGCAGGAAATTATTTTTAAAAATATTTTATTTTTTTTTTGAAATGATTGAATTAGAGATGATGCAAACATGGAGTCTGTATGTGAAAAGTACGGAACAAGGGAAACAATATTTAAAGGACTATATTCCTCCAGCTTGTCCATCTTCAGTAAAAGTGTATAAGCCTACTCGATTATTGATAAATAATCCGGTAAAGTTATTGTTACAGTTTTTTTATTTGGCAAATTTTTCAGCATTAAATAAAATAATACATCAATCGCAGAAGTTACTTAGTTTATATATGTTATAATTTGGTATTATATTTTGGAGTATTTCATCCAGAAATATTATCGTCATGGATACAATTACAAATGAATAAATTTTTAAAAGATACAATTGAGTTTTATCGTTACGGATTTGGTAGCAAAGTGAGAGATAGGCCAAAATCCGGATCGGTCGGTTATGTAATGATTATACACGACTACTATATGTAGGAATAATATTGATGATATCAAACTTATGCCATTTTTCACATTGGAGAATGAGTGTGAAGATTTGATATATTCTGTTTCACTTTTCGATAAATTTTTCGGGAATAAATTTTGTTTGTTGTTAATGATCATCATTGCTATATGTTATTTATTATTTGAAATTTTTATCTATTTAGAATTACGCTTGATACAAAGTTGATTCGTTGAAATTGTATGGAGTATAATATATTTTCGGGAAACAAATTGCTAAAACTATTTGATATTATAGCATTCTGATTTATCAGAGTTTGATCAAACAAAAAATATACCGTTTGATTTTCAAACCAAAATTGGCAATATATGGCAAACTTCTCTATCTATAAATCGTTATCTTGATTTTCGACAAGAAAGAAGCAACTTCAGTCAATCAATGAATCTTCCAATATCTCAAAATGATCAGAATAGTAAGAGAATATTTCACGAATTTATTTAGGCTAGAAAATTTTCCTATGCCTTATTTGAAAAACATGTAACAAGTGATTTGACAAATGAAAATTTTTTTTTTCTTGTGACAAAAATTTTGGATAAGATGAATAAATACGAAATTCAGAAATATGTCAGATGCAAATACCATATAAATCGAGATTTATTATCCCATTGGATATTTTCGCTCACGAAATAAACTTTGGCGCCGGTGCAGGTAAGGTGTTAAATTTATTTTTATTTTATAAAATTTTGAATTTTATTTTTATTTTTATTCGTTCCAAATTGGAAAAGAATTTTCATGCGCATAACTGATAAATCTTCAGAAGCAATGTTAGGGAACTGATGTTTAATATCTTGAAAACACGATTTCAATTTTTCAGTGACAATAATGATACAGTATCTATTAGAAATTTAAATGAGGTATACTTTCTCATATGCTATGTTTGTTTTATCGAATGATTTATTTACATTTATAAATTTTTTTCTGTTATAGCCATAAGACGTAGTAATTCACTTCCAAATAATTTTGCGAGTTTTTCTGCACCGGTCAAAAAAGTAATACCAAGCTTGCGAGATTTGTTGAAGCAGAAAAAGTTAAAAAATACGACAAGGTTAATAGCAGCATTACCAATTAAGAAAACTTGTTTTTTTTTTTTTAATTCAAGCTTTATTATTTAGAAATTATATAATCGTAATCATCAATATTCTTGTGTTCGTTTACTCAATTTCCATCATTAAAATATAAATTTATGCAAACTTTTCATTCATCTTCATTTCGTCAACAACATTCATATTCGGAAATATAATGGGCATTATCATTCAGTTTAAATTTAGAATCAACAAAGCCAGCAATACTCACAGATCAAAAACAGAATTCCAAAATATTGCAACAAGAAGGAACAGATGATTCGATGAAAAATCTTCGACCCATACCTTTGAAAATGATTGAAAAAGAATTTATCCAACTTATTGTTCCGTTCCGGTACGATCATTTAACGAACCAATTATCATTATTGTTTTGAATTGTTTTTTTTTTTAACTCTTTCCATTTCTTCCTTTGATAAGTCCCATCTTATATTTTTTTAAAAAAATTATTTTATATATTCTTTTGCATATAGAAACAGTTCATGCATTGGTTGAGGTTATATGCCACTGTTTTCAGGCCATATATCATTATTTTTGGAAGCAAAGACAGATCAACAAGGAACGTACATTGTTCCATTCATTTCTCGAAATTGGTGGATCATGTGAAAATTGTGGACGAATAGATCATACTGAAAATTTTTGCCCAAAAATGCCAAAGTAATTGTTGAATTTCTTTCATTCTATGATGTGTAAAAGTTAGAGTAATAAATTGAATATTTAAAAATGAATTGAAGATGAGATAAATACAATAAATTGGAACCAGTTGGAACCTAATTCTGATCGTTGAATAAATTACACTTATTTATGAATAATTTATTATATTCTAGACTTACTATTTATACATTACGCTTATCCTAATTCCATCGTACTAGATTCCATTTCCTATTATAATACATTAAATTACTTTAAACTGTTTCGAAATTTCTTGAAAAATTGTTTAATTGTAGCTATGCAAATCTGCTGGACAACCTACTGCCAGTGACATATAAATGGACGATCAAAAATGAAGAGACATTTGGGAATCTTCATCGTCAAGATTCATGGGAATCCTTTGATGACGAAGAAGATAGCTGAATATTTTCCATTTCTTTTAATTTTTTATTTATTCCATTTTCTTTAAATTTTAAATAACGGATGATTATCCTTTTTATATTCTATTTTCTACAGATTTTTTTCTTGTTGACATTTTTAAATGAAATTTTGTAAGATGAAATATTTTGAGAAAAATTCAAAAATCCGTACTCGTTTCTTCTTACAAATAAGTCTGATGTTATAAACTATGTTTATATTCCTATAAATCTTGATTGATAACCGACAAGTGGCAAATCATCATCATTTTTTTATTTTAACAGAACAATTCTTGATATCGTTGTTTTCTATTTTGTTGACATTCATAAAAATTGTTATACTTCATTCATTTTTCCAAGTAGATAATTGTCATTCCAAAAAGTATGAGTATATTTTGTGCTTCATTAGAATATGTTATTTACCTGTATTACATTAATTATGTCAACTATATTTTGTGTCGAAATTTTCTAGAATTTCTTATCAAAAAAAAAAAATTGTTTGAAATTCAATTTGGGAGGCATTAGTTTAGACAAAATTTAACCAATGCGGGAATTTTCGAAATATAATTTTCGAAATATAATTGCAATTCGAGTTTTCCACAGGTAACCATTTCTTTTTTTTTTTTTCAGCAGATTGATTTATGTAGTTAGATGAAGTAATCGAATTGATAGGTAATAAAGAAAATGAAAAAAAAAAATTAAATGACAAATTACGTCACGATGACGTTTATAGTCTAATCGATTGAAGTCATGAAAATATGAAGTGTTGATTTTTGATCTATCTATTTATCATCGTTTTCGCTTTGGTTTATTTTTCAACTAGACATACCGAAGAGAGATAATTCATACTAAATTATTCTCAACTTTAGGCTTCTATTTGATCAACTTTAGGCTTCTATTTGATCATCAAATTTTTATTTCATTATGTGCGAACTATTTATTTAAAAAAAAAAATTATGTGCGAAAAAATTTAATCAAACATCAAAATTGGTACATCATCTTGTTACTATCCGTATATCACAAAAATTGACTGCTACTAAATCTAGCGAGTGATAATTTTGCGCAAGACATTGATAAAAAAATGATAATTCAATATATCCAAATTTCAGAAAAGGATGCAAAATCTTTTTAAAATGGACTGTCAGAAACAAATGAGTAATACTTTGCATTTTTATTTCCTTTGTTTTTTGTACTTTCATTTTTCTACCGGAACAATATTTTTATTGTATGAATTAATTTTCGATGTCTGAATTCTGTTTGAAGAGTACATGGATCAATTTGAATCAATTGATAAGATAAACATCGTTCTAAAAGTTTTTAAAATTTTTGCTCATTATATTGTCTTCATCGTTTGTGTTTCCCACTATCATTAAGTTTCCGCTATCATGTTTGCAGAAAAATTCAAAGAATATAACAAACGATTGCTTATTCATACTAAATTTTAATTAATAATTATCTCATTATTCTTTTATATTTTCGGCAAGAAAACAAAAAGAATTGAGCAGTTATTTCATATTTGATTATTTATTATAGTAGATCAATTCAAACATCAACCGATGATTGTATGATTACATGCCTGACACATTCATCTTCCATTTTCTGATGATTCGCTTTTTTTTTTTTTTTTCAAGTAAATTTCTTCAATAAATGAAAATTATAGCTCTGCACTTTCCTATCATTTTTTAAAAAAAAAAAAAAAAAACTGACCGGTTCATAATATCAATCATTTGAAAATTGCACTCCTATCGAATTCTATTTAAAAATTATACCGTACTTTCAAGCTACGTAATTATGGAATGAATTTCATAAAAAAAAAAAAAAAAAAAAGAAAAAATGAAAATAAATACGAAATATACAAATTGTTTATTAATATTGAAATTTTGACTGGAATGGACTTGTTGCCGGAATATCCGAAATATTGTATAGGTTTGTCTAAATTCATTATCTAACATAAATGAATGTTACGATATCTAATGTAAGGAATTATTTATTTTAATTCTCCCTTTGTTTCATATGACAATGCCTATATGCAGTGTTTAAAATCTTGTAACGATCGAAGCTTGTACATATTTAAATATTATCCATCTCTTTTCTTTATTCTGATAACTAAGCCTTTGTATAACTAATCTGTGATAATTTACCACTCATAGCAAAAAGCCAAGGATCACCGATACTGAAAAGAGCTTCTAGCGATTAGCTGGCATGTTACAAGAAGTAGTTACACGATCAACAAAATCGGCAGACATTTTCCATCCATTGTTACATTATTCGCCTAATTATGCTTATATCTGACATCTCCATTATAAAAGGTCTTTATTGGTTGGAGATTTTCGCTACTTACGTTACATCGTCGGTAGTTTCTACAACGCTATATTAATTTTGATTTTACTTTAATTATATTCTCTTATTATACTCACCGAATTGCCAATATTGTGTCGATAAGTTCCAATAAAATAAATCACTTATTCCTTGAAGCAATCAGCAGTCAACCTAAGAATCTCTCATCGCTACAATAAATTGCAATAATTCAAATCAACGATTCGAATCAATGGAGGAGAAACTTCTTTGCTATCAAATTCAAATAATCAAAGAGGAGAATTTTCTATTCTTCCACTAAACACTATCCTCATTAATCCAATCAAATCGAATCAACAAAGATTTGCAAGATTTTTCTGGTGTGAGGTACAATGTCGACTTTATCAAGCAAATGAGTCCAACTAATAATAGAGCGATTCCAAAACTTCTCGAAAACGTTAAGGGATTCTGCCTAACAGGCCTAAATTAAAATTTATTTAAAGAAGAAGTACGCAAACAATACGGAAGCAAAAACGAATTGTTAAAGACACTTCGACGCGTACATACAATACGTTAGAAACGACCAGGATACCGAATAACACTCTCAACAAAGAAGAAAGGAGAGAAAGATAAATGAGAAGAAATGATCAATAATGAACAAGGTACATTAAATTTGATAAACAGTGATAAAGAAATTATTACTCTGACTATTATAATAATTCGAATTAGCAATCCAACGACTAAATCTAAAGGTTATTAAAGAACTACCCTTATTGATACGCTAACAATTAGTTATAATTCCACTATAAATTTACTGTAGTTATCATTAACAACATTTAATGGCGATCCAAAAATGTGGAATAAATTTTGAAGTAGCTTCGATGCAGTTCTTTTAACATCTCCAGGGAATCTTAGCTATTCAGAAACTCACCTGTTTAATCCCATGATCAAGAGGAGAAGCCATTACAATCAATTGAAGGATATGACATCGCTCCTGAAAATTATGGACTCATAATGCAAGTTCTGACTGATAATTTGATAAATCTCTCATTATAAAAAAATCTCTATATAACAAATTCATTCTATCAAACGAAATAATGAGGAATGGAAATCAATCGTAAAAGCGATAGAAGCTATATTTTTGGATTTTAGACAAATGTATCAATTAAAATTAGAAAAGGAAATTTGGACCGTTAATAACTTCCAACGATTCGTAATGAAATTTGTTCAAAGGAGTGGAAAAGTGGAAAAGTCAGTAGAAGCTAAATTCAGTGAAAAAAGATAAGACTAAATCCATTTAATAGTACGAAGGAGAAATCTCCGCATTCCATCATAAATCAGTTCAACCATCCACTTAAAGTTTCTTCATTCGAAAGCTAACTCTAGAAATTTAGCAAGGAAAAAAACTTGTGCATTTTGTAACCAGGATAATTGGGACAGCTAAATCAACCAATCAATTCTATTTATAAACAACGAAATCATTATTTTAAAAAAGCAACAAATTTTTCAAATATCTTCGAACAGGACATACTGAATATGATTGCAAACGTTTGTGTAATTGGGTATTTAGAATACTCCTACTTCTATTACTAATGCGATCAGTTTTCTTTCCTAGAGTGTTCTTTTTCCAGTAACTTTTCTAATTGCTTTTTTATTAAGCCAATCAGTTTTCCGTGTAATCCTCCACTTCATGGAGCTTTTGGTGTAGTACTTTCCCAAATTATTTCTCTGATTATCCAGAAATTTTTTAGTTAGCGGCATATTTCATGATGATTTTAAAGATTAATTGAAATTGACTTGAATCATCACATAAAATTAGTTTAGGATATTCTTGTCATACGCGCAACCTTCTAAATACGTGCATGAAACCTTCTGATAAATTATCTATCACTTATAGAGGTACAGCATCTCTTAATTAGTCTAGTTTTATTTTTCATAGAAGCAGACCTAGATAACTCAATCTAATGTTTTCGAATGTTCGGGATCGTTTGAATCGTGTATCTGGTAAGATCGTATTTGGTTGTATCTGGTTAAGTCTATCTGGTTAACAATTACAGATATTCGGAATGATTTTGAGCGTCTGATTTTGAGCGTTTGTATTTGTTTGTAACTCGCTTAACTTCAATTCGGCCGTTAAGGATCCAATTCCTTTCTCATTTCTGATAGTGAATGAATAATGTGCGTGGTATAATTTTTATTCTTGATCTCTCTGTATGAGAAGTTCAATTATGAGGACATGCCTTCGATGATATACTAAACTTCTTAGCAATTTGCTACCAATAACCTTTCTTAATGTTCCTTTCGTTAGACCGATTATCATCTGTTCGTATACTTCTCCGTTCCAAGAGACCCTTCAAAATTATATTTCTCCATTTCATTTCATGTTCAGCTAGAAATTCGGTCAGCTGTGTTTCTCGTTTCACTAAGGTTTAGAAAACTAATTGAAATTGACTAGCATTATCACTTTTTAGAATTATTTCTGGAGAGCCGCGTCGTGGGACAAATCTTCTGAAAACATTCAAGAAACTTTCTACAGATAAACTACCACAAGTTTTTTCAAAGAAAAATTGTTAGTGTCTATTGAGATTTTTTTCGATAAGTAACGAAATCTTGTTTTCAAAATTTGAAGAAATTGTTTCCAACAACTTTGAAAGAAATTTGTGATTTTCTCTCAAGAGAACACAAAACTATACATTTCATTTTTTTTTGTTCCTAAAATTTTATCACATGAAAAAGTTGTTTATCTATTATCTGCTTAAACATCTTTATCGATGAATCAATATTATTGGTTTTTAAATTTTCTTAGTAACTGGATGGCAATCGTGGCTTCGGACAGTGTTGTTGTTGTTGTTATTGTTGTTATAGCAACAGCATTAATAATATTTTTAGTACTATTATCAATTTTGCCATTTCATGCGAAGTTAATTCGATCAATTTTGATATTTGTTTAATCTGAAACAAATAAAAAAATATAAATTAATAATAAAATAAGGCTCTCTTTCTTAATATTGGAAAGTTCAATTCGAAAGTCACATGTTCATTTCAGTTCGGAAATATAGTTCGACACAGTTCAACAGTTTGATAGCAGCAGTTCGACGTAATTTTACAAGAACAACAGTTTCGGAGACAATTCGACGCAACAGGAGCCACAGTTCAAAGACACGAGAAAAGCAGTGGATCTAATTGAAATTATCAAACGTTATCACTTAGAATTATTTCTGAATAGCCAGTCGTGTGACAAATCTTCTGATAACATTCTAATTAGAAATTTTCTGCAGATAAACTATCTACTTCTAAATGCACCGCTCCAGTAGCAAAATATGTAAATAAGCATTCCATCATTTGCATTCCATGCATTTATTCAAAACTTTTTTAACTTTCTATTCCTTTTCTAGGTTTTGGATACCCAGTTAAAGGTTTTGGAATCCTTAAGCTTGAAATCTTATGAGCCGTCCCAGCATGAAACATTTCTTTATGTTGCCGTTGTATAATGATTTCGATTATGCGATTATGTCCAGGATGATACATGGGATGTAAGCTTTGTTCGTCTAATTCTGAGCTTTTTAGACTTTGATTTCCATACTCTTTCTTCATAGTATAGATTCCATTTAATAACTTTCTCCTTCCGTTAATCCATTCGATTGGGATTAATAAAACATAGCTAGTTCATAATCGTCTTCATTGAGCCGATTCAAAATTCGTAATGAAGTTTTTTTTTAATCAAGGAATTCTTTGGTTGGTTATTAAAGTTAAGAATTTCAAAACCTATGCTATTGCTTTTATCAATCTCGTCTATTTGCTGAATCTTGTTGCGTCAATTAGTTTAAGAGTTGTTAACAGTAATATATATCAGCAGCAATCTTCTGATCTTGTTCTTCGCTTTCATTTTCATTGTAATTTTGATTGAAATTGTACTTCTCACTGTCGCCAATCTGACTTTTCCTTTGTTAATCAATCTGGTCTTTTCCACCATAATTCGAATCTTGTAAGTTGAAGAGGAGAGGTTTCTCTTGTAGATATATCTGCTATATTAAATTCATTTGGAATACAACGAAATGAGAACATTGCTTCTCATATTTCTTCAATCAGTAGCGATTTTGGATGAATTTTGGTAATAGATAAGAACGTTTTTTATCCAGGAGTAGCATGTACTCTTATGAGTACCGCTAATAACTCAAATCTTGGAATAGATAAACCTTTGAGAGGAGCAATTCGTGACTTAGCAATTCGTGACAACGAAGCTTCCTTATCCTGAATAACGTACTTTGACTTTTCCATACAATTGATTAAATTCATTCAATTGTGTCAATTGTGCATTTAATTAAAAACTGTTAAAAGCAAATTTTAATTTCACTTTTCATTTCAAATGGAAAACATATGTCCGATTTTGGCCTTGGACAATAGTTTCTTGTTGAAGTTTGCATAAAATTACGCTGAACATAGTACGCTTTATAGCTCACAAAAAAATATACAGTATTTTCCAGCTTATATTCATGTACAACATACATATAATTACAATCCTTGTTCCATTCTTATGCATTTATCTTTATCTAAATTCACTCCCGAAATAAAAAATAAAAGACTGAGACATGCTATTTAACAAAATTACATCTAAATCTGTGTGAAACAATTTAATTTTTAAATGAAAAGTAATTTGGCATGATAAATCAATCTGTACAAATAGAAGTGTATGAGTTAAACACACAGATAATAACGGAAAAGTAAAATAGTTTAACGATCAAAATTTGTTACGTAATTATATAGTGTTTAGAAATTTGAAACAAAAAAGTATCGCCAAAATTGATCATTGAAAAATATTATTGAAACAAAACGTTTCAATAATTTAAGCACGACATATAATAATCTATTTCTCTTCATCTAAATTCCATTTATCTTTATCTAAAGTAGTTCCGCTTACTGTTTCCAAGTTGAAATTAAAAGGCACAAAAATGAATTTCTGCTTAAAATGGCTGCTTAAAATTTTTAATCTCATTTTTCTACTCTTCTTCGCTTTCAAGTTTCTGAAGCATTTGGCAACTCAAATAGTAATAAATTTAGTAATTTTAATTATTCTTTTACAGCTCGAAACTACTCTTTTTTTGATACTTAGTACTTTCTTAACAAGAAATTTTTTTTTCATATGAATTTTTGAAAGTTCTGATGAGAGAACTATACAAATTACAGAAGGACATTATGTGCCTAATACTACCAGAAATCAAGTTGCAAGTTGAGTAGGATTTGTAGCGGATCTTTTTATTGTGGAAATGTGTGTGTTTCAAATTCTATTGCAATTATGCTAAATGTTTGCTCCCAGCTGCTGAGATTACAGCTTTCGGTTTTTTTTGATAAATTCATGTCAAAAATATATTTCGTTATGACTATATATTACATATTATTTTATAAATTGGAAGTGAGCGGAACAAATTGATAAATATTTTGCGCACATTTTGTCAATCAATTTTGTTTGTTCAGGTTTTTCAATTTTTTTTGGATAAAAACAACCGCATAATGAACTTGTCTTGATATCCAATTTTTTCTAATTTGATATCAAACAAGTCTCAATTAAAGTAATTATAAAACTCAGAGAATTCAAATAATACACAAAGGAAAGATAAATTAAACGAAGAGCAAGTACATTTATCATAGTTCAGTACTTTTTATTATACAGAAATTTGAAAATAGGAAATTTCTAGAAGCCTGTTCTTGGAAAAAATTTATTTATATATGCTTTAAGGATTTGAAAATGATTTGAGATTGTATTCTGTGTTATTTGTTGACAACAGCGTCTGAGTAGTTTTCAAAAGTTAAGGATTAATTTCGACATGTTTCAGATAAGCCCTCTTAACAATGTTTTAAATACTTCAATATATGATATTCACATTTCTGTAACTTCGATATTCACATTTCTGTAACTGACACATTTTTTGGATGGGATATAAGACTGTTTTTTCATTACTTTTAAAAGAAATCTTGTAAGTAGTTATAGATGAATCGCTCTGGTCCTCTATATTATTTGAATGCGTCATAGTTTCGGAGCAGTTGAAAAAAAAATGTAAAATTGTTTTTGTAGCTCTCGAAAAAGGGTATCGTCCGTCAGTTCACCGTAATTACTATGCATCTTTTTCTGTTTTTGTTTTTAACACCGCACAATAACTAGCTCTAGAATATTAATAATCATTATTTAGACCAGAACTCATATAATTAAATAATATTTCATTCAATTCGTTTTCTTTTGTATTCATCGAATATTATAGTTTTATTAAACTGATTGAATTCAATGAGTTTTTCTGTCGAAATACTTGTTTATAATATTCTTGATGAAAATGATTTCAAATGCGATTACTTCATAATGAATATATTTCGTTCAGCACTTTTGAATCGGTCTTTGAATAGAATTTATTGTTCCTTAGATATGAAAATTAAAAAATCTGGCAAATGCTTGGAAACGATGCAATGATTGATTAATTTTCTAATGTGTTTTCGCAAAAAAAAAAAAACGTTTTATTGTAAAGTATATATAAACTGGCAATAGTTGCAATAATTATCGCTTTACATGCATCTCTGTATATTATCCGAATACGTGCTTAATTGTAGTATGCAGGTTAATATCGCATGTTAAATTGTACTCTTCCAGATTTCAAACTTCCCATCTTTTTTAAGCATATTTCTGAAACTCCGCGAAAAAGATTCCGATTACAGCATTCACAACCTTTTTTTCTTGTCGTTGAAAACAAATTTATTTTTATAGATAAATAAGATTCGCATCCAACCCATATTTTGACGCGTCAGGTCATGGATAACTTGTGCAATCGCTTTCTTATATATATCCTTCGGCTTATCGACCTTGGATGGATTGATCTCATTCTATTGATCGGTGAGTAATCGTGTGCTTTGATTGGGAACATTTTTATATCTATTCCCTTTAGCTTACTGATCTCATATTTTGGCGGGCTGTTTACATCAATGTCTTTTTAACATTTTTATCTATATACAACTATTTACATGCTTCGGCTTTCGCTGGCATGCAAAAGAAATTAGAAGCTCTTCTCAAATGAGGTCAAAGTAATAGATCTGACGCCGTTGGAGAAATGCTGACCATAGAAGAAACCCGCCGTACGAGGCTCGAAAAGAATTATTGGAAAAAATTAATGCGTCTGCACATTGGAGCACTCGAAATTATTAATACTAATTGTAACCAATATATTCACCAAGTTCCAACACCTAACAAACAACAAGAGAAAGATAAATACGCCTAAATGGTCGATGATAAAAAGGATATTTTAAATTTAATAAGTGAAGGTAGAGAAGTTATTATAACTTTAACTACATATATAGGTGACTCAGAGTTAGCACTCCAACGCCTTTAAACATAGCAAAATAAAGGAGCAACAAACTCAAATACCTATTGTTCAACAGTTAAATTACCCCAACTACTACTTCCTACTTTCAGAGGAAATCCAAAATTGTTGAGAGGATTATGGAGTAGTTACTAATACGATATACCGCGGCACCTCTATTTTTACGCAGTCTATTTACGAAATATACGAAATATCCAAAAATTGAATTATTTAATCGCATGTCTAAAAGGATATGTATTGTTGGCAGAAAATTATGATATGATACGAAAAGTTCTTATTGAAAAATTTGGCAATCATACATCGTTAAAATATCGTTCAACAGTCATTTACATCTTATCAAGAAGGATAACCGAAAATGGAAGAGAAAGTATGTCGAAAGTATCGAACGAATACTTCGTCAACTTGAAGCGATGGGCGAAAACCTTGAAAAATCTAGTGTTAAAATCATCATTGAAAATAAGCTGCTCACCTGGATTCCGGACAAAGTATATCAATAAAAGGAATAACAAGAAATTTGGTCAGTAGCTAAACTAAGACAACTTTTAGCAAAATTGATTCAAAGAAATGAAGAAGTAACAAAAGCCAGCCTCTCGACATAATCAAAAGACAACGAAAAGTAAGATTAATTCACGATATTTTTCAGAAGAAACTTTGGCTCTAACTGTAACGACTCCGTAAACATATAACTGCAAAACAAAAGCTAATGCGAAGGAACAAGTAAAATTCAAAGACCTTCTATTTTTGTAATAAGAATCATTGGAAGAATGCCCATGAACAAAGAATGCAGCGATTGAAAGAAAATAATGCCTGGCTAAATTGTCTTCAACCGGAACATACGACAATCAATTACAAGGAATTCTATTTCTTAATTCTTACGATTTCTTCAATTTTCTTGTCTCACTCACTTGAAAGACGAACCTCAAACTTGAGTGACTAAACTTTTATTATGACAAATTTGATAATAAAACAACACATCGACTGCAATCAATCATAGAAATTTAATAATATCAATAAAACAAGTTTAGTAACGATAATATAACTCAAGTGATAAATGAGAACAAATAATGCCTGATATGATTGCCCTATTGAAGCGAATCTTTAGAAATGTTTTTGGTGCTCATACAAGAAAAAAAGAATCCTGGTACAGTAATGGAGCTGCAAGAAATAGCGTATGGGAAAATTTATTAGCGTGTAGGAAATTAAGTACTTTTTGGAGCTTTTAGTTTGCATTTACATCATGCACAACATATACCAAGCAATATTAAATCCAGAACAAAGGAATAGTTGATTCTCTGCTTCCCATCACGATTTCAGCGACATTCCATTAAATAAGTACTAAGAAAGAAATAAATATTGGTCATATATTAGCAAAGCTTTATATATTGGTAATTATGGCGAAGAGAATTCTTAAATATTCTGAGAGAATGAATTCAGAAAGAACATATCCCTTCAAAATTTATGGAAATGAAAAAGGCCTCAAAAGGGAGAGGTCGTACTAGTTGATGAACCAGAAATTTCCGGTAAAGGAAGTTAAAAAAGGAAGAGATGGAGAAAGAAGAAATATTATAATGGAAACATCAAAGAGAAAATTATTAAATAGATCAGTGAATATGTTGTATCATTTTGAAGCTGACAAGAAAACGCAGAAATTTAAACACCCATCGTGGAAGAATCAATCTACGAAACAAACCCAGAAGAAATATAGCGACAAGAATGAGAGTGCTACAACAAAATGATGTTTCATTATAAGCAAACTAGAATCATATAATCAAAAGGAATTGCGCTGACCTAAATCGTTTCGAATTAATGGACAACAAACAATGATTTACAATATTCCTATAGACAGCTAGGAGCCAAATGTCAATCTACAACAAATTTTATATTAAAGAAAAGAAAAATATTATTATTATAAATGAAAAGAGTTAACGAAATATTGGAAAATGGAATTGGTAAAGCTACAAATTCATACAAGAAGAAATTATCACACATTGGAGCTTCATTACCGTTGTAATCAGCACGTCAGTTAAAACTTCAATTAATCCAGTTTATTTTATATTCATTTTCCAGGGAATTCATCTTTTCAGCCCAAAATATTGAAATAACCGAAATATTTATATTTTGCATGATGCATTATTTAGATAAAAGAATGTCACGACGATGTTTAATATAAGGAAATCATTTATTTTAATTCTGCTCTTTGTTTTTCTATGGCAAGGTTTATATACAAAATTTAAAATGTAATCTGCGCTAATTCTCTGAAACGATCATAGCTTATACAGGTTTAAATATTGCCCATCTTTTTGTTCTGATAACTAAACTCCTCACGTGCTTGATAAACTACCACTCACAGCAAAAAGCCAAGGATCACCGATACTGAAAAGAGCTTCTATCGGTTAGTTGACATGTTACAAGAAGTAGTTACACGATCAACAAAATCGGCAGACATTTTCCATCCACTGTTACATTATTCGCCTAATTATGCTTATATCTGACATCTCCATTATAAAAAGGTCTTTATTGGTTGGAGATTTTCGCTACTTACGTTACATCGTCGGTAGTTTCTACAACGCTATATTAATTTTGATTTTACTTTAATTATATTCTCTTATTATACTCACCGAATTGCCAATATTGTGTCGATAAGTTCCAATAAAATAAATCACTTATTCCTTGACGCAATCAGCAGTCAACCTAAGAATCTCTCATCGCTACAATAAATTGCAATAATTCAAATCAACGATTCAATTCAATCAAGGACAAGTTTCTCTGCTACAAAATTCAAATAAACAAAGAAAGGAATTCTACTGAATACAATGCCTGGTCAAATTCAATCAAAATTTTCGCAACATTTCTTCGAAAAGATCAACAATAAAATTTCAGTCCTCAAGATCTATTTTTTTTTTTTTAAACAATCAAAACTTGCATGTTATAGAATTTTTTAAAAAAGAAAATACTTGCATGCTCTTTTCCTACAAAATTGATGAATTGATATTTATGGAAGAATTTTTCTAGACAGTAATCAAATTGCTGAAGAAATAATGAAAAATTAATAAGTACTGTATTTCAAATTGCACCAAAATAATGCAATTAACTAATTTGACAAATTTATCCAAATTATTGCTAAAAATACATTACATTTTATTTTCAAATGCTGAATGTATTATCATCATTACAATAATGCTGCACATTACATATTAACATAATAATTTAAAATAAATTTCGAAATTTCGGAATTGACATTTTTTTTTAAAATAACTATACAATCATTTTTATCAAAATTTATTTTTTGTTTCGTTTGCATAACTTATTAAATGTTTGATGTGTTCGTTGCATAAATATGGTAGACAAATGAAAGGTTGAAAAAAAAATTTTTGATAGTGAAACAGTAATAATGATTTTTTCCATTTCAAAAAAATTCTTTTACTCATTTCGTTTTTTTTTTTCCTTTTGATAGAAAGAAATAAATAAAAGGCGAGCTTCTGAGTAATATAACTTTATTGCTATAGAATTCTTTCTCTTTTATCTCTCATTCATTCATAATTTCTCATCAATTTAACTATCCGTACTTCATCTTATCTAAAAAGATGACAAATGAAAGAATTGGATGAGGAGCGCAATGAAAATTGTCATAAAAACATATATGATCATCATTTTTCGTTAAAATTTTTTTATTACATAATTCATATTTAACAATGCTTTCTTTCATTTTTTTTTCTCTAATTTATTTAACAATGATTGCTACCTTGATCTGTTAATATTTAATTGTGGCTTTCTAATGATGATATATTTGAGTTGATAACCAGTTTGGGCGTAACGGTATTTCTTGATATAAAGAAGTTTCGATTGGAATCGTCCAGATCACGCCTCAATAAGTGCTTGTTCGATTGCTCATTCCATTCTTCGATTGCATTTTCCTAATATTCATTACTATTATATTCAATAAAATAATTGAAATGGAAACGATCGATTATCCAAACAAAACGAATCGAACATTTTCTACTTATGTTTTCATTAATCTTTCAAGATCTAAAAATGATGCTCAATAATAAGTTAGATAAGTGAAATTTAGAAATATTATCGAAATATAAACTTTTTTATTGAATTTTTGGCATGCCAAATTGAGCAAAAAATTGCAATATTGAATATCAAAACAGTCACTAATGCAATTTCTTCTCAATGATACAGATTTCATATCATTTCGAAATGAAACTAGTATTCAATCGATTTGATACATTGAGATAAGAGTTAAACAAATGCAAAAATGATAATTTTTTGCCCTCTACGGTAGAGATTGTTGATAAGGGATAGGGAAATTTTGATATTTCAAAGATGGCTTAGAATTGTGATTTATTGATTTGTCTTAATTCACATTAATCAGAGCAAAATGTATATGCAGAACATTATATTTGGATAATGTTTGAAAAATCATAGAAATTAATGCTAGCTTTATTCTATTGTTATCAATGTATAATAATTTAATAATAATTATTGTTATTAATAAATTCCTAATAATAATAATAATAATTTCCCAAAAAAAAAAAAAATTATATTTATAACTAAGAATTATTAAGCATAGATAAAAATCTTAATTTTTGATTCTTAGTTAAGAATCAAAGAATGAAAGAATATCCCTAACACACATAAATTAAAGGTTACTTTCTAAACTTCTTATTAATTCAACTGATCTTATCTGGAAATAAAATTAAGGACAAATGACGAGAGAAATAATGCCGTAAGTTGAAAAAATAAAAATGTAAATGAATGTCATATCTTCGATTCATTTCGTTTATATCGCAAACAGAATTTCGTCATAAATTTCCGGTCGTTGATTAAGAATTGAATGACCGATACCATTTACGTAACATTTTCTAATTTAAATAAATATTTTCTAATTTATCAATTTTTCCATTCTTCTTTTGTAGCTATAATTTTATTTCATATTCATCAAAAAATATTTTGTGTACGATACAAAATTATATATTATACAGTCAATTTTTTTTCTGTTTTTTTTTTTTTTTTTTAAATATATCAATTTGCTAGTTGATTTTACATTCCTTTTATAATATATAAATAGTCATCATTTGATTAAAACTCAAAACTACGACATCATTGCCTATTACATTATTTCATACGGTAAACACGATTTTTTTTTTTTTCATTTCTATTGCTTAATTATGAAATATTTATCAATTATATAATAGTTTATGAAATAGCTATCAATTAAAAATATACATATAAAACTAATGAATATGCGAATATATGGAAGATTTTCATTTATTACATTTGCCATTTTATCATATATTCTTTTCACCTAAATATTACAATCTTCCGCAATCGATTCTTTTGGTAATAAAAGCACAAAAGGCATATATTGATAAAGTCTAGGAAATATTTGTTTTTGAAATATTTAAAATTTCGCTTCTTAATGCCATATAGAGAAATGAGCCAAATGGATCATTGTTCATGCTAAAATGAAAATTTTGATGATGAGAAAAATGGGAATTTATTTTTTTCTTTATAGATATATATATATCATCAACTATATTAAACAAGAAAGCAAATATAAAATTTTACAAATTAATGATTTTCTTCATCGCTACCGATTTGCTGTAAACACATACATATATATATATATATATATATATGCACAAATGGCATGTAATCTGGTTTAAAATATTTTAGTGCTATTCTTGTTTTGTCGTATCTAATTTTATCGAAATATTATTAAATAAATTAAATCTTTCAGATATTTTTCACATTTTATTACTTTCAATTTTTGTACTATCTAACGAAATCCTCTTCTTCTTTTTTTTTTTCCGTATCTTTTCAAATTAATTTTCATTGAAATAATATATTATTTATGCATATCCTTTTTTTTTTTTCCTTAATAACATTTTTAAATACAATCCTAAATTTGTTGATAACATGAACGAATTAAAATCAATATTTGATAAAAGATTTTTTTATCATCTTTTTATCATCATATAATAAAAAAAAAGGTAGCATTCGTTTTTTTTTTGAATAAAATAATAAAATTTTTTTGTGCATAATGAAATAATTTTTTGATGAATAAATTTAAATATAATTCAATAAATAGGAAAAAGAAAGTTTAATTTTAAATTTGTTTACTTACAAGCATACAAAATTTCTCTAGCTACGTCTGTTCAATCTTGAGAATTCGGTCAAAGTATAAAAATTTTATATCTAAAAAAAATAAATAAATCAAAATAATTAATCTCAGATTGTATTCTTTTGCATACTATGCATTTTATCAATTATTTCATTGATTCGTTTATGAATGATCGTGAAAAGGTTTAATTTCATCCCGATCTCTTTCGTTTTTGCAAATTTCTTTTTCTCGTTTTGAAAACTTTTTTTTTATTTATAACATTTCATCAATTGATATTACTAATTAGTATAGGGAATAATGATAACAATATAAATTTATCTAATATTCGAGATTGTTAGTTCAAATTAAAAAAAAAAAAAAATTGGAATCGTAATGTTGTGTCACTATCTATCCTACCGATTTGACCTTGAATGATGAAATTAAAAAAAAAAAAGTGAGAGATAGTCATATTAGTTTAATCATTCTTAAAGAATCAAGTTATTTCATTCGTTTAGAGTACTGATAATTATCATTTTCATATTTTGTAACAATAGATGTGATGTGAATATTATTTGCTAGCTAAAATAATAATTGATAAAAGAATTTAATAATATACCTCAATAGAGATATTGATAGAAATTTAAAATTGCAAATTATTTGTTCTATAAATGTTATTTGCTCTTATAAATGCAACTTAACATTGTATTTATTTGTTCAATAAATTATATGTACTTTAATTAGCAATTTATGATTTTTGAAAATAATTATCAAAAATCTTTAGGAATTTTTAAAAAATTTTTTTCTTTAAAAATATTGTTAAAAGTTTTTTCTTTTTTAAAAAAAATTAATGATAATGAAATTTAAAACTTTTTCTAAATTAAAGTTGCAGGGAGAAAAAAATGCTAACAAAACAAAGCATTAATGAGAAAAATTCCTAAACGATACTGTTTTTGTACAGTTTATTAAACGATTTTTCAGGTAAAATATTTTTTTGTTTTTAATTTTAATAATTGCTTGTTGTTCGATTTATAAAAGTAGTAATTATGCTATTTTATTAATTGTATTTATTTAATAATACCAAAAATTAAATAAATATTAATAATGATGATTGAGTTAGCTTAATGTAAAAATCTCGACTAAATAATCAAAAATTGTTAGTTTGAATTGTCATAAAATAATTTAGTTTGAGATAGTAATTTCTTTAAGAATCTAAAAAAAAAAAAAAAAAGTTTCGCCATAAATATCTATACGTCACATATGACAGTTTTAAATTTGATTGATATTTTCAGGTTAATTGGAAAAAACGTTGCAACTAGGCCATATTTCATCATTTTTACCTGTTTATTTATCACTGCATTATGCTCTTCCTCTCTTGCATTAACCGAAATGACTAATGATATAACTGATTTTACGCCAAGAGATTCACGAGCTCTTACAGAATTAAAAGTATGAAAACTTCTTCTTTTTTTTTTGACTGTTTCACTAATTTCCTTTATTTACTTATTCATACAGGATAAAAGATTTGCAATCAATTCATTCTTTTAGGTTTTATCATAAGCAAGATAAAATTATGCATGCATTTAAACCATTTCTAGTATATATAAAATTATCAAGATTTTTAAATATGATTTTTCATTATTATTGAAATATCTCAATTATTGCTGTGTAAAATAAAAGCTATGACAATTTCATAATCATTGATATCTAGTGATATTTCTTCAGAAGGAATTTTATATTATTAGATTAGTTTCTAATAATAAATTCTTTTTGTTCAAAATTTCTTTTAAAATGCAATTAAAGTTTTTATGTTAAAATTCTTCTAAAGCTTTGCATTCAGATTCATTTTGCTTTATCTTCTATTTTGTAACATCACACTTTCCTTCTCTTAACTTCTTTCCATCAATTTCAAGAAAATGGAGCAATAAAAAATCAGCTAAAACAAAAATAATTTTAATATAATCGAAATATATTTTGATAGCAAATTCACTAATGAATTATGTTGACTATCTTTTGTAGATTTACAAAGATTTTTTTGGCCATAAAGGTGATTCAATTACAATTTTTGTATTCATAACTGCGAAAGATGGTGGTTCAATGTTAAGAGTTCAGAATCTCAATGAAACTGTTCGGGTAAAATAATGTGTAATAATTCTATGATAGATTTATCAAATTCAATGAGCAAATTTAAGTTATGAAAAATTAGAAATTACATAAATAAAGTAAAAAAAAAAAGAAATTGAAAAAATTTGTTTCCTCATCAGTGAAACATATTTCAGCACAAATTATTACCTGTTTTTAATATGTATAATTCTTTTTTCCTGAAGAATTTGATGCATCATGATGGTTTTCTTTTCCCTTTTTTTTTTTTTTTTTTTTTTTTAGATTAATTCGAGTTTTAAAAATCGCTTGCTCATTGAAAATGTTAAATTTAAAAACTGGCGAATTGACTAAAAGCAAGAAAATGAGCAATTGTATAAAAAAAAAAAAATTCAAAGAAAATAAATTGTTTCGTATTTATGACATTACTACTTGAAAAAAGGGAAAAAAATTATTTTTCAAACATTAAAATTTAAATTTAAAATTTTTGAATTAAACGAATGAGCATTTTTGTAATAAATTATTAGCTAAATAAGTGGAAATAAAATTTTCATTTTCAATGGATTAAAAATATACTTTTTTTTTTTTTTTTTAACATATGCTAATTTCAGCTTCATGATTCAATTATTAATGATGTAAAGATAAGAAATGAAAACGAAATAAAACATTATTTTTTTCACAATTTTGTACCAGCTTTTGTGAAGCAAATGAGCCAATTCGAAGTGTTTATGTATGTTTACAAATTTTTCATTTTATCACTTCATAAATAAAAGTTTATTTTTGTAATTTTTATTTTTATGCAAATTTTAATTTTATAGAATGGTCTATTGATCAATGAGCAATACAATGGAACATCGGATCAAATTAATCTTGCCTATCCGATAAGTACAATTCTTGGTCAAAAATTTCGCATTGATGATAATTTTTATGGTGTTGAAGTAAGTTCTCTTTTTTTTTTTTTTTTAAATATTTTTGAAATTCATTTATCATTTAATCATTTCATTGTAAATTTATAATATTTTAATATATTTATTTACTTATTTTAGTTAATTAATATTACTTGTAAAATTTGATTTAAACATTTACTATTTGAAAATAACAATAGGTTAATTGTTATTGTTGAAATAATTAACTGCAATAATTTTAATTAAGCGAATCAAAAATTAATCTTTAATACTTTAAAGAATTCTACAAATATAATTTGTGAATTTGCATGGTTTTTTTTTTTTTTTTCCTACATCAATTCGTTATCAAAATATAGATCGGAAAACAGAATGCCTTGCTTGATGCTCGTTTAATATTGTTGCAATTTCGAGCTATGCTTCAAGATTGTGATAACAAAAGTGCTGAACAATATGAGCTAAAAGTTACTAATTTTATAAAAAGTAAGTTGATATGATAAGAAGTTATTTGAAAGTTAATTATAATAGCTTGTTTTATGAGAAATTGATAAAAATTTATTCCATTTTTTTTTTTAATATTCGGCTAAAAATTTTTTCTAAAAAAAAAATACCAATCTAATTTTATCATAATTTCTATCATAAATACTATTTTTAATAGCCAATAAAAATTTTGCAAAACAAATTTACTCATCTATCATTTTTCATCTACTTATATAAATACAAATAAATATGCGAAAAGTTGAAATAAATTATTGAATTAAAAATAAATAGAGATGATTACATGGTATTGAAATGATATCAAATCGCATGATTATCTTATATCAAATATAATATCAGATTTCTATTGCATTATTAATCATATATAATATGTTTTTATCGTTGAAAAGCGAAATGCTTGTTGAAACTATATTTATCACTGAAAGACATTTTTATTAATTTTATAATTTAAATTACTCATATATCAATTTATCAATTTTAGTGATTTTAAATCGGAAATTATTGATGTTGTCTCAATGTCATCATCATTTATAACTGCTGAAATTGTACGCGCTGGTCTTAGTTTATTACCATTTACCGTAATCGGATTTGTTATCATGTGTATATTTTCTGCTATAACAACAAGTATCACTGCAATATTGGCTTCTCAATTTCATTATTACAAAGTAAAAATAGTTCTTCTCCTTTTTTCCTAAAAAGAAATTAGAAACAAAAAAAAAAAAATTGAAATGATAGAACATTTTATGATTGAAAAATTCAATTAATACAAAGTTGAATTTTTTATTTGTTTACGAAAAAAACAAATAAAACTTTTAATCGATTAATTGAAATTAATAATTAATATGAATATTAATCAACAAGTCTTTTTTTTTCGTTTTAAATTGATCTATTACAGTTATTGATAGCAATATCAGCATGCATATCACCAATTCTAGCTTCTGCTACAGCTCTTGGTTTTTTACTATGGTGCGGTTTACGATTTGGTTCCATTTTGACCTCAACACCAATTTTAGTCCTTGCAATTGGTGTTGATGATGCCTTTTAATGATAAATTATTGGCAACAAATTTATCAAAAGTATTGATAAATTTTTTTTTTTGCATCTTTTATTTTTTATTTCTTATTTTTTTCATTTAATTTAAGAAAAATTTTTAATAAAAAAATTTTGAAAGAAATAAGAAAATAATATTTAAAAAATAATTTTATATTTTTACTTTCTTTCCCCTTTTTTTGTTTTGTTTTATAGAGAAATGATATCTGAGGAATTATTCAATGGAAATAAAATGGAACGATTAAATAATAGAATGTGTAATGTATTGCAACAAGTTGGTATGTAAATTTATGTCATTTTATTAATTACTAAAAATCAAATTTAAAAATTAAAATATAATTTAAAAATTTGAAAAATTTTACCAAAAAAAAAAAAAGCAAAATTTCTTATTTCTTATTTCTATCTTTTTCTTTGTTTTTTTTTGTTTTTTTTTTTGAAATAAATTAAAAATGTGATAAAATTTATGATTGCATTGATTGATTAATTAAGTATTATATTTTTGCTATAAATGTATAATTTTATTTTTAGCAAAATTTTTTCGATATTTTCGTTTTTCTATTAATAGGTCCTTCAATTAGCATAACAACATTAACAAATGTATTAGCATTTGCTGTTGGTGCAGTTACATCAGTGCCAGAAATTCAAGTTTTTGTATTGGAAATGCTACAGCAATGATGATTGCATTTATCTATCAGGTTGTTTTGTTTTGTTTTTAAAAATTTTCCGTATAAATTTACTACCTTCATTTAATAACATTTTTATAAATAACATTTAAGAATTTTTTTAATTAATATTATTTAAAAGTAATTTTTAGAAAACTTTTTAGCCGTTTATAAATAAATTGTTAAGAGAGAAAAAAGAAAATAGGATATTGATAATAAATATTTAAGCATAAAATAATCGATAAAAAAGATTAACATTACTATTCATTATATATGTATATATATATTAGCTATAATTATTTTTGATTATCTTAATTTTAATAGTTAAATAAAATATATGAAAAAAAAAACCTTTCATTTTTGAAAATTATTACTAATATTATTTTTTTGTTAAATTTATTATTAATTAGCTATAACATATATTGCAGTAAATGATTATAATTGATAATTTAAATAGGAATAGGGAAATAGATTTGTTGAAATAATATAAATGGAATTTTTTCTCGACATGAAATATGGAACTTTAATAGATTAGTTAACTATTACATCTCTTATACTAATCTCAAATATCATTTTCATAATAAAATGCTTGATTTTGAGAATGTTATCAATCTTATCTTTTAGCCATTATCATCATTATTTTGATTTATCTATTTTTTTTTCTTAAAATTTCTTACGAACAATATAAATTATATAGATGATAAAATATGTAAACTGATTTATTTTTTTTCTACCTATGTAAATTTTAAAATTTCAAATTTACACAGATAAAAAATTTAATCTTAATGATGCATTACATTAGATAACACTCTTTGCCGCAATAATGATAGTGCTGGAGTATCATGGAGAAGAAAGTGAAAAAGCTGCATCCAAGATTGATCATTTAAAACATAAAATTTCGGATGATTTAAATTCCGCATTAAAAAAGTAAGCATACTTTTTTTTTTTTTTTTTTCTATTGTATAAGTCAAAAAATTTTAATTGATCATTTTATATATATATATATATAAAAATGAAGAAAGAAAATATGATTTAAATAAATTACTATTGATAATATTCAAGCATTTTTTCATATCATCATTGATTTTTCTTTTTTTTCTTTCTTGAATCATTCTTTTTAATTTATAAGCTAATTTAATATGCAATTTATTTTATAGTAATTAATTAATTTCAAGATTGTTTAAATTCATACGTACTAAATGAAGTAACATTGTGTCATATGTCTTTAATATATTTTAATAATATAATTAAAATTATTTTAAATTATTCATTAATTCATGGATTATCTAAGTTTTTTACTTAATTCAAGAATTATTCGAGAATTTTGATCTATAATTAGTTGAATTTATTAGTACATTTGGCATAATATGCCAACGGAATTAGCTGTATTTTTTTCCATTTAATATAGTAAAAATTATTTTAAATTATTTTTAATTATTGATTAACTCTTCGATTGTCCATAATAATTTGACAATCTGATCCATTGATCCATAATTAGATCTATAATTAGTTTTAGCATCATCAATAGCTCGAGAATTTTTATCCATAATTAATTGATCCATAATTAGATCGGTAATTAGTTTTATCATCATCAATAGCTCGAGAATTTTTATCCATAATTAATTGATCCATAATTAGATCTATAATTAGTTTTAGCATCATCAATAGTATCGTCAATAGTTCGAGAGAGTTTATAAATATGTTCCATTTAATATAGTGAAAATTATTTTAAATTATTTTATTGATTAATTCTTGGGTTGTCCAAATTTTTATCATCAATAACTCGAGAATGGTGATGCATAATTAGTTGATTTTATCATTATCAATAATTCGAGAATTTTGATCGATAATTAGTTGAATTTATAAATATAAGATGCATTTGGTATAGCATGTTAAAGGAATTAGTTTTATTTTTTTATTAGTTTTATTATAAATTTTTTCTTTCTTTTTCAATTTATAGTTTATTAGACAAATATTGTTCTACTTTGTGTACTACAACATTCTCATTGATTACTGTTGCTGGTTTATTCTTGTATTGGTCAATTTCAATATACGGTACTGTTACTATCAATGTTGAATTGAAACCGGAATATTTGATTAAAAAAGATTCCGATATTGTCAAGGTAATTATAAACATATTATTGTTTATATGTAATATGAAATGTTTGAAGTCGAAAAAATTTATTTCAAACAATTATCATTTACAATTTATTTTCCTATTAATAACTTGTTTAAAAATTATTTATGATTTTTTTTTTTGTTTTCATTTGATAATGCTTAAATTAAAAAGTTATCATTAAGGTATTACAATTACGAGATCAATATATTATGCCATATTATGCACCAGCACTTATTTTCGTTGATAGACCAGGAAATATGGATGATCCTAAAAATGTTCATACGTTAAATCAAATCGTAAGTGCATAAATAATTTTATTATACTTTGAATCACCAATTTCATCTTTGATTTGTTATTTCACGATAAACCAAGTAAAATAAAAAATTTTTGCAGCATAAGAAACAAATTAATTAGTAAGATAAATATTTCAGAATTTATTTAATTAGATAAATCGTTATCATTTATTTTACTCGAGATTTACAACTTAATAACTCTTACTGCATCACTTATCTTATTAATTCTGTAACATAACTTTTTGCCAAAAACTGATAATATACGATGCTACTAAAAATACACAATAAATTTAGTAAACAGTGTACGGAATATTTTGTTTACTTCTTTAAATTAATTTTTAACAAAAAAAAAATTCATTTTACTAAATGTTTAATCGATGTATTTGATTAAAAAAGTTTAATCGATATATTTGATTAATTCATTTTACTAAATGTTTAATCGATATATTTGATTAAAAAAGATTCGAAATATTTTTGTTTAATTTTTTAAATTAATTTTAAACAAATAAAGTTCATTGAATTAACAAAGCGTTTTTAAACTTTTTCTCGAAATTAAGTATGAGATGACCTTGAATGAAATAAAGAATTACTTTTTTTTAATTTTCTACAGTATCTCAATCATTTTGTCTTTTCTTTTCGATTTTCATAATGCAAAGAAAAAAAAGTAAATAAATTAGAAGATAAATTAATTTTAGGTAATTGATTTCGAAGTATTACCAACTTCGGTAGGAAAATCAGGAACAGAATTTTGGCTAAGAGATTATTATGATTTCATTGATTCTTTAGAACGAATTTCATTGGATGGTTCAGCGGATTCTAATCCGTAAGCCATTTCATTTCTCATAATATGTGGGTGGGAATTTTTTTAATTTATTTACAATTGGAATTATCTAATACTGATGAAAACAGATACAAATGATCGAAGAATTGTTATATTTTTTAATTCTTGAAATTTTAGTGATAGCGAAATGTACAAAAATGCGGATAGAAATTCAACAGCAATTAGCATTAAACAACATGATCTAAAAAATTTCCTTGATTGGCCAGAATTTCGCCATTGGGATGGATTTTTACAATTTGATTTCGATGAATAGTTAGTTATTGTATTTACCTTTCCTTCATTTGATGTTATTATGATATATAGCAAACATATCTATGCTAATTATATCAATTTACAAAACTTTTTTGCTTCATTTGATAATTTCAAATTTTTATTTATTCCATATATATTTTAAGCAAACGATTCTATAAGTTAATTTTAATGGATGATATGCTAGTGTTTAAAAGATAAAATTTTGCAAATTAATCAATTGATAGAATTTTATTTTCAAATTTATGAATTTTGTTTATTTCTGCTTTAGTGGTGTAGAATATTTGAAAAGTTATTTCTTCAAGATATCATCACGCGCTGATCTTAGAAAATGGTCCAATCGTGCTAAACTATTGAATCAATTACGAAATGTTGCAGATCGGGTATTTAAAAATTTATATAATTTTTTTCCGAAATCTAACCTACCGTAATTTATTTTTTAAATTTATTATCATTTGTCAAATATTTCACTGATCAAAATTCAACTTTTTCTTTTTTTGTTTCGTATAGAAAAGCACAAAAAGTTGTAAAATATAGGGAAGTCGAGAAAATGCAAAAAAGTTAAAAAGCATAAAAAAGTTGTAAAATGAAGGAAAGTTTAAGAAAGCATGAAGACATCAAAAAACTACAAAAAGAAATTGAAACTTTTGAAGTTATTTCCAACAGACTTTTGATATTTCGCATTTTTTCATCTTTTTCATGTGCAATGAAAAAGTGCGATAAAAAAATGATAAAAAAAAGTGATCGAGAGTAGCGAATAGTTTTAAACTGATAGGAAGTAGAAGAGATTATGCTTGAAATAAGCTTCATACCAATCATAAGATTGTGCACTATCAAATTAATAATTAATAATTGAGGATTTGCTATTTAATAACAATTTCTTTTATAATATGCAAAAAATATTTTGAATTTATAATTTTTACAATTTTCTCAAAATTAAATTCTTTTTAAAATTTTTTCATTTTAATTAATAAATTTCAACATTTAATATATTTCTCAAATGTATAAAATTAATAAAATTAAATTTATCAATTATTTTTCAAATACTGCAAAGGAAAAAAAACCGACAATATAAATATTGGAATAATATTTTTGTAACAATTATTATTAAATTATTTCATGTTTTCAAACAGTAATCAATTTTTAATTCTTATATGATAATATCTCTTCTCTAAACAACGAATCTATTCGAAATACGAGATTTGAAAATTACAGTATCCGGAGCATGAAGTTTATGTTTTTGATGATGATGCAAAATTTCTGGATATAATTGGAACATTGCTATATCAGACAATTCAATCGTCTTTTTTACAGTGCTTTTTATGATGTTTATTTGTTTTCTTTTATACCAAGCTATGGTGCTGTTTTTATCACTACCTTTTCGATTATAAGTATTTTCATTGGTAAGTTGAAAATTTAATCCTTTTTTTTTTTTTTTTGAAAAGAATCAAATGAATTTTGAAGGAATTAAAATTGGATTAATAATCAGTAAATTAATTGATTTAAAAAGTTTTTTTTTTTTTTTTAGATAAAATATTAAAGATACATTGGTTATAGGTGTATTTGGTATGTTATCAATATGGGATGTTGATTTAGATCCAATTGTTATGTCAGCTTTAATAATGTCAATCGGTTTTAGTGTTGATATTCCAGCACATATCATTTATCATTTTTTTGCCGCTGGTTTGTTTGTCTTTTTTTTTTTTGAAAAAAAGTTTTAATTCTATTTGTTATATTTTTAATTGTAATAATATTAGGGCAAAATATTTTTATTTTGAAAATTTCAATTAGTAATCATTCAATGATTTTAGATTTCATCATAATTATTTAGGATTTAAAAATTTTTCTCTTTTATTTCTTACAAAAAAATAAGATTGATTAATTCATTTTTATAATTTTATTATAATTTTATTATATTATTCACTAAGAAAATATGATTAAAAATTAATTAGATATTGGAATTTTCCACCTTTTTTTTCAAAACAATCATTAAATAATAATATTTATTTAGGTAATATTTAATTACCTAATTTTTATGATTAATTCTTTTTTACTTCAATTATTTAAAGTATATTATTAATTGATTATTTAATTATCTGATTACTTTTATAAATTTTATTTAAATGTAACATAAATTTGTTCACGTATAATGAATATTTATCCCTTCTATGCTATACAGTTTTTATAGGCATGGAATTTGAAAACTTATCAATTCTGATTTCTACGAATTATCATACATTTTAGAAATATATTCTGGGAATATTGATAAGCTTTCGAAATAATGAAATTATATATGTTCAATTTTCCATTCATTATTTATAAAACTTTCGCATTTATTATGACTTTTTTAGGTCAAGATACAATTGAAGCTTCTCTTCAACATTGTCTTGGAACGATTGGATTTTCAGTTTTACAAGCTGCAATCTCGACATTGCTTTGCTTATCCAGCATACAATTTAGTTGTCTTCGTATGGGTCATGTTCGTTTTAAAATATCTTTTCCTATAAATATCCTTCCCTTATTTTAATTATCTTAATGTAGAATTAAAAACGAAAGATTTTAAAATTTTCATACTGCGAAACATTTTCAATTGAAAAAAAAAAGAATTAAATTTAATTTTTACATAACAAATTCCTAAATTTTTTCAATTCATTTTTAGAAATATGTTTAATTGAAAAATTGTAAATTATAATCATATTTATTAGGTTTTGTGAAAACGATGGTATTGGTTGTAACAATTGGTTTTATACATGGTGTAGTTATAATACCGGTACTGTACAGTATCCTATCCCGTATTCAATTACCCGGACGAAAAGCATTATTCAAAATTAATACTGTAACATCACCAAAAACTGTTACATCACCAGAAAATTTAAGTGTTACGCTTGCAATTGATGCAGAATTGAAAATTTCCATCCAATAAGGAGTATCTTTTCTTTTTCTTTTTTGTTTTGAAGTTGATACTGATTTTTTTCACAGCAATTTTCTTTTTTTTTCGACAAATTTGTTGATTGTTTTTTTTTTTAAACAATTTTTTCTTTTGTTAACGATTAAGATTTATCGAAAGAGGATTAACGTTTAAGATTCTATTTTAATGATTCCAATTTTCTAATAATAATAATTTTGTTAGTTTCTTTATATAAGAATTACATTTAAGATTCTATCTTAATGATTTCAATTTTCTACTATGAATAATTTTGTTAATTTCCTTATATAAATGATTCTTCGATAAAAAAAAAAAAAAGAAAAAAGAAAGTAATGAAAATGAAACGAATAAATCCTCTTTAGATAAATCAATCAATAGGTATTTATTTAAAATTATTCACAAAATGGCTACAAATATAAAAAAAAAATAATAATAATGTTACAGTAGCTGTACAATAGATGGAAAAAAAATTTTTTTCCTTCATAAAATTCAATTCAAAATATCATTATATCAATAAATTTGAGATACGCTGACAAAATGAACGTAACTAATTGTTGATATGATTCTTCGCTTCATGAAACTATGAAATTTTAAAATTTCATATAGGAAAAAAAATTATTAGTTGCTGTCATCTTTTTCATTTTACATCCAAATTATAAATGATAAACCAAAATAGTTATTATACTCTTGTTAACAAATTCTTCATTTTCATTTTCATTTTTATCGTCCTTTATGAGCTTGAGCTACAGCTATCTGTAGGCATTGTATCCATTCTTCAGCTTTGCTTTGATCATTAGCCTATAATTTGCCAAAATTATTTTGATCAAAATTTTTATATTTCTCATAATTAGTAGCAATTTAAATTGAATATCAATCAATCAATTAATCAATCAATCAATCATTCTATCTTAATTCTATATTTTTAATGTGTAAATATTTCGAAAAAAAAAGCTCAAAAACACTTTTTAAAAATGGTGATATGCAAAGAGAGAGAGAGAGAGAGAAAAGAAATAAGTTGATTTTTTATTGTGATTTTTCTAAATTACAGATATGCTTTAAATTATTATTACTATTAAAATTATTATTAATAATATTGATAAAAATGAATAAACTAAAAATTTCTTATTATGTATAGGCATTTGATT
This sequence comes from Dirofilaria immitis, assembly GCA_024305405.1. Classification (NCBI taxonomy): domain Eukaryota; kingdom Metazoa; phylum Nematoda; class Chromadorea; order Rhabditida; family Onchocercidae; genus Dirofilaria; species Dirofilaria immitis. Next base: position 2,141,950 of record JAKNDB010000098.1, read on the forward strand.
TATTTAACAAATTATTTCATTAGGAAACGAAATTAAATCGTTTGATTTATCAAAATTATTTTTGAAAGTTTAATACTTTCATTTAATGTATAGTAAATTAATAAATATAAAAAAATATATATATGGGTGAAATAAAAATTTATAGACGAATTATTTTAAATAAATTTAAAATTTTGTAATTAGTATTGTTATTGCAATAACTTAATATCCATTATAATACAAATGGATTATTATCTATGTGTTCATTTCTCGTTTTTTTTTTTTTTTTTTAAATATTTGATGATTAAATGTGTATAAATTATTTGGATATCATATGTTATTAATTGATCATAAAATAATTCCTGCTAGTAATATTAATTTACCTTTAAAACGTAGGAAATATCATCATCAGTAAATATCTCGAATGCTTTCGGTAATGATTTACGACTTTTCTTCCTTTACCAAGTGATTTCACGGAACGTATCTTTCGTAAATCAAGAGCTGGCGAGATAATTTTATTCTCTGCTGACTAAAAATTTGCATTATTGATAGACAGTTTGAATTTATTTGATGTAATAATAATTTGAAATTAATTACATCAGAAAATTATCTTTCATTTAAATCTCTATCTAATGGTATAAAAATTTAGCATACATCTGAGGTTTCTTCTCGACAAATTAATGCTGAACCGGATAATGTAAAATATTTCGTATGCCAACGTTTTAGAAATTTCCACCTTCCACGTTTCTCTTTTAGCTGACCTTCAAGAACTGGTAAATGCGGTGAATCTGGTCGCAAAATCGTTCTGTAAAGATCAATGATGGCATATATATAAAGAAAGATTAAAACTTATACTAGTTGTTTAATCAGTCAACATTATGATATACAACCTAAGAGATATAATCGTCTATAAGAACATTTCAAAAAATAATATCAAATAAGGAATATTATTATTTTACTTCAAAATTCTCAGCATGATCCAATTTGTTGAACCCATCATTTTAAATTCGAACTGATTCTGAGTAAAGCTATAAGTTTCTAATTAAGTATGGGCAATGTAATTACTTCATTTTAAAATGACATAAATTGTAATTAAGTAATAACCTGGCACGTTCCGGATGATTGCAACTAAAGCAAGACCATTTTTGCAATACCGTATTGTAGGAAAATGAATCAAAATAACGAGCATCAAGAAGTTCTTTCAAAATTTGTTGCTGTTCCTAGAAGAAATGAGAAAACGTTATTTAAATATTATTTATGCTATGATTTAGCCAACGGATGAAAAAAATAAAGTCCGAATTTTAGAAGAATGTTGAAATGTAGATTTGCTTAAAACATTCATCCGAAATACTCAGAAAGCAAACCTTATGAGCCGGAAATGCAGAAGTTACAAGTTCTAAAAATGGACGATTTCGAGTCTGTGCAGAAGGAAGAGAGCTCCAACAATTTGATAATATCTGATATGTTTCAGAACATTGGGCAATTACTTGACCGGTTGTTTCAATACTTATCGCTTCCATCTAAATCAATTATTAATAAATCAATATAATAAAGTATTAGTACTTTTGAATATGAAGAAAGCAAAAATTTTCCTAATTATTGAAAAAATTTCTCGGTATTCCTGCAAATTTTTTTTCTTGAAAATATCTCATTAAAATAAGAATTATCAAAGATACAATAAATGGATGTCAAATATTCGAAAAAATTTCCGATTGATAAATTAAATTTAAACTTTATTACTAAAGTTAATGCTTCTGGAAATAATTGCATTTAAACTTTATCTATTTTTTTAAATAAAATAATGCAAATATTAAAAAAAAAATGACGTATAAATTTATTGATCAATATAACCGAATCATTTCATAATAATGATTACCTGTAAATTATCTGTAAAAAAATTACATTACCTGTAAAAACATTAGATGAAGCCATATAGGAGCAACATGTGTTTTAAAACTAAAAAGTTGATTTGAATCATATATACAATGATCATCGGCTACTTGACATCGAAAATGAACCCGTATTCGATATTTTGCTCCTGAAAAAATTATAACATTTTAAATGTTAAAAAATAAATTTTTCAAAAAGCTAAATTAAAATGTAATTTTTAAAAAAAAAAAAATGAAATATTATATACCTTTATTACCTTCACCAATACAAAGTATTGGTATTGGATATGTTTTATTGATATTATGAATATAATTTTGTATTTTACTCCGACGATGATCGACAAATTGCAATACTACATCTCCACGATCCATTATATCCTGTAAATATGTGTATTTTTTTTTGTCCTATTTTAGAACAAATAAAATTGAATTACGTTTAGTGAAATATTATATACCTTTGAATTATGTTTAGTGTTAAAAATGAGATTAATATCTTTAAAAATTGAATTTTTTCAAGTAAATAGTTTATGGAAAGGTGATTACTAGTGATAAGTTTAGTTCCATCTTTTGCATACCTTTATCATTAAATAATATGCTATGATGAATTTCAGAGAGTATTTGCCAGATTTTCCACTCACAAAATTTATTTGCCTTAAATAAAAATTTATCTGATAATTTTCATTTTTACTTGAAATCATAAAAATAAAAATCAAATCAAACCAAATTTTGTATTTGCTCTTGTTCATATGTGGTAATATTATCTGTTGATACAGCATCACTTGTTGCAGTAGTATTTGTTGCTGTTCCAGCATGACTTGTTGATAAAAGATCATCCAAAGTTGAGAGTTGTTGTATCGTTGGAGCTGAGCTTCCGATAGCTAATTTAGAAGTAGCTGAGCCACCATTTACAGGAAACGTAGTTTCAGTAATTGCTTTTACATTTCTGGAGGTACCACTAGCAACAATAGTTGGAGCAGCTGGTGTCGTTATTGTGATAGCCGGTCGTCCAACTATTGATGATGGTATCCATTGTGAAGCATTCATTCGACGTTGATGCATTGCAACTGGACGTACTCGTCCATCTTTACCCATCTATAAAATTTTGATGGCAATCAACATAATATTCGCATTATATATACCCAAATAATTTTCAAGGACGATGCAATAGAAAGGAATAGTTATGTGTGACAAACAGATTTCATCAAATGCCGTTATCATTATCTACTTTCGTACATCCTCTGAAAAGATCTTTTTATTATTTTTCACTCTTACTCTGTTATGAAGCTTAAATATTTGATGCAAATACAACCTGTACAGCAGTAGGTAATAATGGTGAAGGGATCGTTTGTTGTTGCATTGCTTGACATTTTGGTGGTTGATAAGATGGTGGGGGACATATCGGTACAAATGCGATACCATCACAACGTCGATTACTTTGTGATGACATTATGGATAGCGGAGAATTGCGTGATGTTGTTTCAACAATGGCTATATTTTCACTACAAGATATTTTCAGTTATTGTTGAATTATCTTATAAAAGTTAGCTTAAAAATTTAGTTAGCTTAAAATTTTAATCTATCTAATGGAAAAAAAAATTGAAAAAATAAGGAATTTTATGCTCAACCAATTTAAAATAATAATTCAAAATATTTAAAGATTACTTTTTCTGACATAAATATTAAGGATGCGGAATTCTATTTGACTGAGGGCTGAATAGTTAATACGAAATTTATGCAAAAGGGAGATAATAATGATGACCGATTCTAGTTGTATTAAGCACCTGGAAATCTCTACTACTTTCCTGAACTCCTTGTGAACATATTTTATTATAGTCAGACTAAATTAATTTTTAGAAATGAGAACTGTTTTATTCGCTGCTCGTAATCTTAATGTTGTATATATATATATAAATTTTTGATTTCAACAAATAAAAGTAAATACCAACATGTAGGGATTCAAGCTACCGTATGATCGACTAGTTTGATTAATAAGAGAGCAACTTGATCGTAATCTGCTACACATATATGCATTTGCTAAATTTTCAGTATTCTTATCAAGTTCTTGTGCTGAGAGCTCCGCCGAATCACTAATATTTACTGTTGTGCGAACACCGCTGAGATATTTAAATATTATTGAGTTTTGTTAATTATTTCAAAAATTTTTTAAAAACGAGTAAAAAGCAAAAGAAAACTTAAAATTAAACTAAATTCAACCTAAGCATGAATCATCATTATTTTTGCAGATGAATTTAATATGTATCATCGATCATAAAATCATGCTTAAAAATACACAGTATATGTAAATATTAGCTTGAATAAAGAAAAATGTATAACATATGTAAACGATGATTCGAATCAGACGCATGAATCATTTTTGATTGATATATAACACATTTATGCGAAAAAAAACTATACACTTCTACTTTTATCTCGTTTCCTTTACTTAATCATTTTCTCTAAAATACTTCAATTTCAAAAACGTATCATTCTAATATAAGTTATAACAAAATTTCAATAATAGTAAAAGATTAATGAAGGAGAAAAGAATATAGGAATGAAGATGAAATACTGTATAAATGTGCAAAAGAAGAAATTACCTTGAAATGATTGGGGCATCAATCTTGGAGGATAATTTAGAGACGAGAGAATCGTCAGAATGTTCTACACCTGTATTATTAGCAATATTGATCACCGTTGTATCTTCATGGCATTCTGCTGTTGGATAGAAATAACTGTTTCTGAATCAATAATAATAAAATATTTTTTTAAGTCAATTTTCCATTGATTTTTTATTTTGGTAACTAATTAATCTTTCCCTAATCTCATAAAATATCATTCGTGCAGATATAAAAACAGATCGAATTTTAGAATCCCAGTTTAATTCATAAATCTTTCTTTTTCTTGAAAAATAATTGGAATAGGAAAAAACAGGAAGGAGAAGATGAAAGAACATTCTTAACAATATTAAACAGTAGTTCTTCTTTATCATTTGTTACATAACTTATAGTTATCTTAAACGAGAGTCAAAGAAGTGAAATAATCTTGCTCGAATATGTAGCATTCAAATAACATTTTATAAACTATACGATCATATTTCTTTTCTTGTATAAATTAATCTCTTGTAATATAGTTAACAAAATTAATTCTTGTGCCTTTAATGTATGCTTTATTTAATCTTTAATAAATACTTTTTTTTTTACTTTTCTTGATCACATCTTTTAGCATCTGAATAGCTAAATTTCTGGCTATTATTTTAATAATATCCATGTTTTTGTGGTAATTGTAGTTGATGTTATTAATGTTTTTAATGATAGCGCTGTTACTACTGGTACGTTTATCTTTTTATTATGAATACAGTTTATTTTCGCATCAATAAAAATCAAAAAGCATTTCACTACAAAAATGGATAATTCTTACAATAGCTGAACTTTTCACAGCTTTAGAAATTAGAATAACGACATATAAATATATATATATATATATATAATAACCACTAGCAAAAAAACTTTTCTGGAGAATAAAACCTACTAGAGAAGCAGCAACAAACCTGCTAAGTGCTCGAATTCTTGCGCAAACAGCTGATGTAGCAGGACGTGTTTCTGGTATGGAACGTATAAAAGCAAGATGAGGATGTACTGCAGCTGGAAAACATTCTGCTACACCTGTAATTCATTCTCATTAGTGAAATCATTATCATAAAAAGAACTATATAGTTCGTTGAAAAAGTACAGCAATAACGAGAAAAGCAAAAATTTGTATCTAATGATTTTTGATGCATTATTTAAAACAATCCTGTGATTTTTGGATGCAATATTTAAAACAAGGCAAGATAGATAAGGAAATTGATAGAAAGATTTTTTTCTGCATAACTTTTGCCTTTTCTACGTTATCAATCAATTTTCTTCCTGTATCATATGAGATCTTGCTCCATGTTTAGTTTTTCGTCGAAAAACCAAAATAATTTATAACCTAGATATATCCAAATAATCATATCATTTTTATCTAACATAACCGAATGTTACGATATTTAATGTACACAAACTATTAACCTAAAATTCTCGCCTTTTTTTCCTTATAACAAAACTTATGCGCAATATTTAAAATGTTGAAAAATCTATGCTAAATATTGCAATGATTGAAGCTTTTGCATATATTTGAATATTGTCCAATCTTTCATTCTTTGTTCTAATAACCCGTCTATTATAAAGACCAAGGATTACTGATATAAAAATGAGCTTCTTGCTATCAAATGGTATATTTCAAGCAGTGGTTACTCAGTGAAGCAACATAGTGGTAGTCGTTTGTTATTTCCCACTCTTGTTTCATTCGGTAATTCGCTTGTTTTGTTCAAAACGTAGTTATTTCTTAATTATCGAAGTTTGAGATACAAAAGAAGTTGTTTCCCTAATATATTTTCCTAATGATATATAAGAATAAATAATATAGACTGAATTCATTAATTTTAAATGAATAAAATTTTCAGATAATCTAAGAGTAAAAATAGTGTAACGCAATTTAAAATACTTCAAAGTTTGCAATATCTTTTGTCATATTTCGCTTTAAAACTATTACTATTATTTTTTCCATCCATAGTTAAATTAATAGAAACAATATTTATACCTTCAATTTCTTTAAGTATTGTTGGAAGGGAACCAGAAAGTTGAGAACTCATCGTTATCAGATCATCTACTACAATATTTGCTGTATCACTATCATTTCTTCCAATAACGCCAATTATTTTAGCCATTGTTGCAAGAGTATTGTCCGAATCTGCTACTCTGTAAACTATCGCTACATTTATTTTGTATTCTATAATTCAACGATAGCCATATAATAATAAAATTAAATTTAAAAAAGAAGAGAAATGACATGAATTTTTATTTCTTCATCATATTCTTTTTCAGCAAGTATTAGTTAATTAAGTAATTAGAGTTGGAAAAAAACGAACTGGACTAACTTAGCAGCTTGGCGTAATGCATCCAGGTGTGGAACCAAAGCAAATGTTCGATTCAGTGAGATAAGCGATAAGAAAATGTGAAGGACAGCAGTGCGGGTAGGTGGGTGAAAAAGAAAAATGTCGAGATCATCCAGATATTTGAGAATTAGCTAAAATTATTTCAGCTAAATTGTTTTTCAAATATTTAATAGCACAAAAAATGCTAAAATGCTATAATATCAAACAATTAATAATTGTTTCTCCTTATTATTTGCAAATGAGCAATGTTGTTAGAAAATTATGCATATAATTATGTGATGTTAGTTTATTATTATTATTATTATTATTATTTTCAATTAGCATCATAAATTGTATTAAATTTTTACAGTGCAGTTATAGTTATTTATAAGAAGAAGATGTAAATAATTATTTATAATAAACGTTGCAAAATATAAGTGTATGAAATTATTCAATATAAAATGCATTTAATGTTGCAATCGATGAATTGAAATTAAATAAAAATGCTTGTGAAGACGAAATAAGAATCAAGCTTGCTTGTTATGATTAAATAAGTAACTTAATTTTCATAACTTAATTTTCACAGGCTCATTTTTTTGGTGACGATTACTTGTCATGTCATTTATTACAACGTTTCACAATAAAATATAGATTTAGGATTCACTACTCTAAGTTACTAAATAGAACGAAATAAATGATTTGCATATTAATTAAGTAGTGCATGTCATCTAGACTACCTAAGAGTTCAGTATCGAAATTTAAAAAATTTTAGTTTCGTTTTCAATTCAACTGCATAGAGCTTTATTCAGAGGATATCGATTCAATTTAATTTTTTTCTCAATAAGCTTTTTGCAAGATTTTAGCATAAAATAAAGCTATTAGGCTTGATGATCAAGTTAATTTTTACAATTTCTCGGGAGAAAATAAGCTATCAATGCTTCAGATAATTTAACTTCATCCGTTCATATAGCATTATAATAGCTTGTTTAAAGCTTAAAAATAATTTTGCATTACTCTTCGATATTGTCCATACATTGCTATTCCTTGATCAAAAAAAAATGAAATTTATTGGAACTTTTCATTCTAGGAAATTGAAAGAAATTAAGCTTAGCATTCTGATAACTTACATCGGGATTAGCGTTGGCAACCATTGATGTAAATTGTAAGATGGACAGACGTTCTGATTGATCCGTTTCTTCATTTTTAAGTAATTTGAGAATTTGCGGAAAATGAGCATGGAACGGTTCACGATTCTCCGGATACAGCTGCGGAATTACCCTCACCAATGAAAAGTTGCCTAAATTTTTTTGTTCAAGTGAACGAATATTGATACATAATTCGTATTATGATGATAAAGTTGATAATATACCTGTATAATCTTAATGCATTGTAGAAATTTTAAAAAGTTAAAAATTTTTATGGAAAAAGGAAAAGACTTTGATATTTAATTGAATTACACACTATTTATTATTTTCACTTAAATTTACTACAAAAAGAAAATTATTTTAAAGCCACAGATGTTCGGTATAATCAAAAGAAAGCTCGAACAAATTAATTTCGTTAAAAAAAAAAAAAAAAACGAAACGAAAATCATTAAAATTGAACGTTAGTAGAAATAATTTCTTAACTCGCAATTTTTTTTTTTGCAAATATAAAAGGGTGTTGAAAACTGTAATTTTTTTGTAAAAAATTAAATTCGATGAATAATTATCCTAATATTTCATTCATTGTACTCGATTATTTTACTCTGAACTTGATACATTTGTCATAATAATAGAGTACAATAAAATAAATGAAAAATTATCAGTATATCAGTAAATTACATTATAAATGATAATAATTGAATTCACTCGTCTCATTTATATAGTAGTAAGTTATAGATATCTGATTAAATTTTTAAATTAATCCAATCACTTTATTTTTATGCTAAAATAAAATTTTTGACAAACTAACCATTAAGTATATTTGTAATAATTTGCAAAGAGTATTGTGCAAGAAGGCGTCCATTATGTATAGCGGCTAATGATAAATATCCAGTAGTATTTCGAGTTAACTCATCACTTCCACAATTTAATGCTCTTATTGCTGTCGGTACTGTTACTGTCATTACAGATTTTTACTGTAATGCTGAAATATTGATAATACTGTTCTTGTCGCTACAAATTTTTTATTTTGCTGTTGAAATATTGATGATACTGTTATTGCCGTTTCCAGATTTCTTACCGTAGTGCTATATTATTGATAATATTGTTATTGCTATATTATTGATAATATTGCTGCTGTCTTATAGATTTTGCTAATATCGAAATATTAATAATTTTATATTCTGTATAAATTTCAAGATTATAAATTACATTAATAAATTGCTGGTAATGGGAATTGGATAGAAAATGAATTTTACAATTTAGGAAAAAGAAAAACGAATACGCTATATGTAATTACTAAATAAAATTGATAAAAGTAAATGCATTCTTGCTGGTCTGCGTCATTATTATCATCATCATAGGTTACGATTAAAAATGATAAGATACATAAGATAATAAGGAAAATATTCAAATGAAAATATATTATAGTATAAAAATGTTTCATATAAAAGAAGTGGTATTGATAATTTACAGATTTCGAAATTTTATTTAACTGTTGAATAATTGTTATAAATTATATTTCATAAAAGAAAAAAATCGTTTTAATGATAATTTCGTGATAATCCGAAATTTTCGAAACAAACACAATTGATAAACTATTAGCTACAGATTGAAAAAAAATTCAAGAATAATTTTACAGAAACTCAAAAAAAAAAAAAAACTTACGAGAAAAAGGCTATTGAGAAGTTCACAAGCGATCTTACAATGTGGCGTATCGATAATGATACCATTTAAATCAGTAGCAGTCATTTCATGGCTCAAACAATTGCCAAGTGTATCGACTAATGCTGGTGCATACGTTTCGATACTATTCATTTCACTATAATTTAAAAAAAAAAAAATTATATATTCATTTTTAGGCCAATTCATGGTGAGAAAATTATGCACGCAAGATATATAAAATTTTTTCCTCAATCGTTTATTTTTAAAGTTATAGTAAAAAAGAAATTGATTGGAAAACTGTGCTATATTTACTTTAACTTAATTTAATGATAATTTTATGTATTTCTTCTAATGAATTAGTAATTCCAGAAAGTTTAAGGATTTTTAGCATATACTAAAATTTGTATATAATATAAGAAATGTGATTTAATATCTTAGTAATATTTCTTTAAATTATTGAGAGAAAATAATGGAAGAAAGTGAAGAAACAAAAATTGTCTTGTCTTATGAGTTATAATGAAATAAAATAGCAACCGAATTGCGGCAGTGATACGAGCCAAGACAATTTCGACGACACTTTGATCATTTTCATTATGACAGTAATCAGGCGCATTAAAGATTGATTTGATTTTTGCTAACGTTCGATGCTGCAATCAAAAATGATAAAATCGCATTCTTGTAATTTAATATTCTCTGTTTCAGTAAAATTTTTACTTAATTCAAGAAGGCGAATCACTTGGAAACAATACAGTGAAATTTTATCTATAAGTAAGTAATAGGTTTGAAACAATTGCAAATGTAAACATAGCATGAAAAAATAAATTATGCAGGATAGGACTACACCAACAAAATTTGATAAACTTTGGTAGTTGATAAAGGTTTGGTAGTTGATAAAATTTCTTTGATAATCGACTGAAATACTTTGGATGAAAAATATTGATGCCAGTTTTACGCTCAAATCAAAGTCTACTAAGGTTATTAGAATTATTCAAAGTACATTTGTTTAACATAATCACACTCTGATTATTTGGTCATATATTGACTTTTACATAAACGTTATGATGACAATTTATAAGTTTAATGGAAATTTATCAATAAAAACAATTAACATACCAAATCAGTGATAACATCATAATCAGATATCGTAAATAGTTGTCCAGCATGTGAAAGTTGTCGATGTTCCAGAATTCGTACCAACAGTGTGTGCATTGTTGCGGTAAAAAAATTATTGGATAAAAAGAATCAAAGGATTAAAGATAATGGAAAGAAGTGAATTTTTCCTTAGAGCCAACTGATTGATAGATAAAATGTTTGCCATCATCCGTATCATTTTGCTATCTCATCATGCTAAAATTTAGAGACAAATTTCAGCCGCAATAGCACTTTGCTTCAATAAATCTGCAAAAGAAATTTATAATCCATACGAGAAATTAAGTACTGAAATATTTTTTCAATAAAAACGATGTTGTCGATAAATTTTTTGTAACCTAAATTATGGATGTGTTACTGTAATAGGTAATACTGCTGATACTGTATAGTTGCAATAAAACATCCTACTTAGTCGCATAAAGGCATTGCATGTTGTTTATGCACATTTGTCTCAAATTGGTTCAATTTGTGGTGCTTTTACTAAATTAATTTAATTAATATACCAAATGTAATTTTACTGTAAAAAGTGCTACAGTAATAGAAATCAATGATAATAGATTTATTATCATTGCTAATGTATATTTATCCAAATTCATTCAATTTTTACGGTTTCTTTTCAATAAAGTTTCTGATCAATGCATCAAACAACTAATTCTAGTTTAAAAAAAAAAAAAAAGAAAAAAGAGAAAACTGACATTTGATGAAATAACAAATTTGAACAAATTGCAAAAAGTTGCAGAAATTTTTTTATAATCCAAAAATATAAAAATTTTACAAGGAATTAAAAAGATTTAAATTATAATAAATTAAAAATCGATATTTCTCATATTGATTAGAGGAAAAGATATCATCACAAATGAAATGATGGGCAAAAAAAAAAAAAAAAAGGGAGCAACTTTACATTGCGATAGAGCCTATTGCGCGCATTTTTTTATTTATTTTTTTCTTCCATAAAAATTCATATATATTAGACAGAACTTACCGTATACTATCAGATAGCCATCAATCAGCTATTCTTACCATCTTTACCCTTTACGACATAAATTGAAAGTTAAGGACGAAGAGAAGAAGGTAAAAGAAATGTGAAGGAAAAGGTAGCAAAACAGTGAATTTCTTGATCGAAGGACGATGATTCATTCAATCGAATTTTTAGCCTCACTTTGGAATAAAATCAATTTCAATTAATGGACAAAAATACAAAAAAGAAAAAAATTGAAATTTAAAATCGTAAATTTTAATTATTACAAACAAAATCGAAGAGGAAAAAAATATAAAAAGAATTGAACAAATTTTAAAAGATAACGAAAAAAAATATTTATACTTGAAAAAAAAAAACAATGATATTGCATATTTTGATTGATAATTGCTTAATCTCTACCTATCATTAATGATAGTGTATTTTCTTTATTTATCCTTTACGATAAGAACGATTTTGACCTTTTGTAAAATACAGAAATGCAGCAAATAGATAAGAAAACAACAACAACAACAACAACAACTAATAAAAATGATGCATAACCAATCGAAATGCAAATTCACATTCGGACATCAATTTTTTTGTTGTCTCCTTCATTTTCATCCATTGTCACTTCTTCACTTCAATTTTCATTTCAATGTGATTTTTTTTTGCAAGGTAAAAACGAATAGTCAAAAAATAATTGCTTTCTTGTGCCTTTTATCATTGAAATTTTTTTTTTTTTTTATACTCTCAATACTATATGATATTTCAACTTTGTCAAGTTTATTATTTCAAAAGTATAATCTTGATATATATATAAACATGTATATGAATTTGCATCGAGATTTGATTAAAGCTAATATGTAGCATATTTTGCTTCGTTTTTTTTTTTTTTTTTTTTTTTTCTGATGTGACTAAATATTTCTAAAATGAAAATTTTGCATTTATGAAAAAGCCAAAAATATTGGGATGCTATGAACGATTAATGTAAAAATGGAAACGATGAGAAGAATTAAAATTTACTAAAAGTTCGGAAAATCGATTAATTGAAAATTTCAATAATTAAATTGAATAATTCTTTGAGAAGAAAAATGAATTTTTTTTCTTTATGAATAAAATGAAAATATTAAAAAGCTTTTTTTTTTTTGGATGGATGAATGATTTTTCGTTTTTTTTTTTTTTTTTTTTACGAGAATGAAACGAGCAAAACTTTTTAAGTTTGACTTACACTACTATAAGATAAGGGAGAGGGATTGACTTGAAATTCGCGTGTGGCCGACCTACCTGTACGACTCATGCAAAGTAGAAGCACAAAACGACTAGAAGATGTCATCAGTTTTATCGTCTCCATCAATTCAAAACTGGTTTTGGGCGTATTCAGCCGTATTCAGCATACATTGAGCGCCAGCCAGACAGTGATCATCACAAATGGTGACACATAAAAATGACAATTTAACCGCTTTTTTTTTTTTTAAAAATTAGCAACCCGGAATTACCTGTTTTTATCGATGAGCTTTATATTAAATCAAATCACTATATTTGTTATAATCAGTTCTATGAAAGGAATAATAATTTTCTTACATTCAACTATTTCTATTAGATACTTTTTAAATGATAATCTAATATTTATCATTCGAAATAATCATTAAATTTCAATATTGATATTACTAAATGAATAATTTGTATAAATTATAATGATTGAAAAATTGTCAAATCTTTTATGCAAATATATTTAAATGTGAATAAATTGATTGATTGCTTGTTGTTAAATTGAAAACTTGAAATGGAATATTTTTTTCGGAAAATTTAAGAATTATTATAAATAAAGATAATTTGCATTTGTAATACTGCAAAATTAAATACGCAAATATTTCGATAATTAATTTTTCATACTATTCAATCATAAGCTCGAATAGATAGAATGATAATAATCAGTAATAAATAATGATTGATTTAAAAAAATTTCAATAATTACCCAATCAATTAATAATATTAAATTTTTAAAAAAAAAAAAAAACAAAATTATCAATTTTTATCAATTACTGTTACTGGAAAAGAAAAGAAAAGAAGAAATAGCAATTTTTCTTACGAATATGAATAAGAAAGAAAAAAAAAAAAGAAAATTAATTTTAAACTAATTTCATTAAATTATAACACAATATTGCTGATAGTATCACATTTTAAAGAAGGCAAACGTTCGAATGATTAATATCAATTTTTTATCACAATTATCTATGGTAGTAATACGATATTCTTCCTGTTCATACACATATATATATATAAATAGTTTTTTTAATTTTTATCTTTTATCAATTACTAAAATATATTATTACTTAAATTAGTACCTAAATTCTTATTATATTTTTATCAAAATTTCAAATAATATTATAAATAAATTATTGATACTTATTGAAAACATTATGATAGACAAAAATTTGTAAAAAAAATACAATACGAATTTAAGTACTAATTTAAGTAATAAATATATTTTAGTTTAAAAATTTTCACAATAATATATTTATTATTTTCAAATATGATAAAAATTTATAAAACTATTCAAATAGCTCTAAGATATTGTTTCGCAAAAAAAATTTTAATGAATAAAATATCGAAATAAAAAAAAAAAAAAATCAATCATTTCAATTCATCATCGATCAAACGGATCAATTAATTGGTAAAATTATAACGAACGAATGATGATGATGATGATGATGATGATGATGATAATGATGATGATGATGATGATGACTACTGCATTCATCAGTTTGTTCTTTTTTTGGATTGTTGTTGGATGAATAGTGGCGATGTGTTCGAAACGATTGGTATCGTTGAAAAAATAAAAATAAAATAAAAATGAAAAAGAAAATTGAATTTCACGTACGTACGGAAATGATTCTAGGCAATGAAATGAAAAGATTACGTCGAATTTCTTTTTTTTTTTTTACGTTTAAAAGCATGCATAATTTAAAAATTGTAAAAGTTCAACAACAATATATCAAATATGATCATTTTCATAGTAATAAATTTAAAACTTAACAAAATTGATAATTTAATTTTATTTCCAATCAATTCCTATTTCTTCCTCCTTTTTTCATCATTCCATAAAAATTTCATAATTAAAAATCGATCTGAATAGAAGAATAGCTATCAAAAAAATTAGCTTTTTAACTCTATCTTATCGCTATCAAATTCAATACTTCAATGAAGCATTCAAAAAAAAAAAAAAAAAAAAAAAAACTCAATATAATCAAAAATGAAGAATGGAAAAATTCGAAAAAGAAAAAAAAAAAGAAGCTCAAAGAAAACTTAAAAAAAGCAATCAAAGTCAGAGGAACGTTTATATTAAAATTGGGTATTTGCTATGAATCAGAATGGAAAGAATATTTACACATACATACATACATACATTCATACATACATACATGCATATACAGACACATACACAAACATACAATACATTATATATGTATATATGTGAGATATGTCTGTAATGGTGTATGTTTGTGTCTGCAGACATTATAAAAAAAAAAAAAACTGTTGTGAGAATGATAAAATGAAGTTATACAACAGGTATGCTAACAAATGAAAAAAAAAGGCTTATTTTAGCAGGTGAAGAAGACAGAAAATGATGACAGCTCATACACTCCGACAGTTTTAAATAGCGATAGTAAGCAATGTACCGGAAAGGACACTATCAATAATTGAATCATTGATAAATTGCGAAATCGATCAAATACAGAATCGTAAAACGGACATTGTGGCTTTTTTTTCTTTCCGGAAACGTATACATTGATGACGGAATTATTCGATAGCATTAGCCTTTCTTTTTTGCTTTCCGAAGTTTATACGGAATTGTTCAGTAGAATAATACTGTGGCTTTTTCCCCGGAAACGTATACATACATAGACGATAGAATTGTCCAAGCAATGTTGTGGTTTTTTTTTTCCGGAAGCAAGCTTATCATATAAATTTATTTTAGAACTAATCATAGCTGAACAAGAAAGAATGGAATTGAAAATCATCATTTTATACTTATTTATCTGATCTTTGACATGATCGATCAATTTATATAGTAATTTTTGATAAGATGATATATTTTGAAGTAACTAAAAATTATCTTTCTCTTTTCTTCTTCTTCTTCTTCTTCAAATAATCAATTTATTCATTCAGTATAAATAAGAATGCATGAAATATATTCGTATTATATGATTAAAAATATTTTCGATTATTTTTCTTGTAAAGAGAAAAAAAAACAAAATAAATAAATAAATATTAATTTGCTAGTTGCTACTGATAGAACTAAAAATGATTCAATGATGTATGCATTCAGCTTAAAGAATTTTTTTTTCTCTTTTAAAGGATTTGAACGAAAAAAAAAAATAGTATCAGTTGTCATCTTAAAAAAAAAAAAAAATTTAAAAATGAACTATGATTTATTTAGTCTAATTAACCTTCATTTATTAAGCATAAATATATCATCATTACTTATAATTTGTTTAAGTAAAAGAATTTTAATGATAAAATGATCTTTTTTTTTTTTTTTGTTAATAAAATTTAAAAATATAATTTGAATTTTTAAATTCAATAAATTTATATGTTGAAAAATACAATATAATAATTATATGATGCAAATTATACATTCATTTATTTGATATTTTGTATGATTAATAAAATCATACAAAATATATTGATCGATTTCATTTTCAATAAAACAACATACTGGAGGCAATCATTCATTTGCATTGCCATTATATATTTTTTCTTTTTTTTTTTTGATTGTAAAAGATATCGAAAGTCTGATATCAAGAAAAAATAGTCTGAGAATATCATATATCAATATGAAAAGAAGCTATCACAACAAATTTATACAAGAAAATAAATCGTTAAGATACTAAAAAATAAGCCATTAAAATAATCGATTGTCAAATAACTTAGCCGGAATGATAATTTTAGGATTAGAATTGTGCCAAATTCTTCGAATTACTTTTTGCCTGGAACTATAATTTATTTAATTCATCAATGATGAATTAAAAAGTGTATTAACTTTTACACTAATTAGTGCATGTTGTTAATTCATCGTCTCACAAGTTTACAATCGTTTTATTCAGAATTTAAATTAACACAAAGGGAAGTATAGATTTGATTGTAATGTTTACCCTCTCCAATTTGTTTAATGGACATCTGAGCAAATATAATTTTAATAAAACGCAATTACCATATACAACAAATGAAGTTTATATATAAATCACTAAGCATTTTACATCGAATACTATAGCATAAAATTTCTAAAATTTGTGGAAGAAAAATATATGTATATATATATATATATATATATATAGTTGGTTTACAAAATCCTAAGACTAGCGCCATATCAAGAATTCTAAAATTAATGAGAAAATATCACAATGGTTAATACTAACAGCAAACAGCAAATATTTCTGCAAAATATTGCAAAAGATGGGAAATAAAACATGCGAAATAAAGCCATAACGATTAGAATTTCGTTGAGAGAAATGAATAATGAAACTAGATAAACAGAACAATTTTCACTAATACTTTTTTACTAGCACTCCAACTTGGATATGCGTTTGGCTTCATATAAATGAATATTGTTTATATAAGATATAATTCGTTTCATTTAATCCTTCCTATTTAATGTTATATTGGGCAATATAAAAATAATCTAATTTAAAATATAACCGACATATAAAATCTTCAAAAACTGATTTTGAAAAGATATGTAAAAACTGCTTCAGTCCATATCAAAAAGTAAATATTGGGAATCAATATTCGGTTGCTGATGCGTATATCGTTCTCGCCGAATACATTTTGGACATCGCTGTTTTTCCAAACACCTCTTGTGATATACCGAAAAACATATCAAACACTGAAATTCCAGGAAATTTATATAAAAACTGCTCATTCTTATGACAGTAATTGAAAAACTAAAGAAAAAATCCCGATTAAAATTAACAAACTTTTTAATAGCGTAACATCAACTGCTATCATTCATTTGAAAATAATATGAGGAAAATCTTATGCTCCACTATGTTACAGTTGTATTTTTTGCAGTGCGAGAATTTTTCTTCCCATATAGATACAAAAATTATTCTTGGAAAAGATAAACTCAACGAATCAATAAATCACAAACTTTCATCAGCAGAACTTACTCGCGATGTCATTTCTATTTGAAATGGATAAATCACTTCAGCTGAAGAACAAATTTCGCATATAAAACCTTTTTGAGAACACAACAAGCATCGTCGAATGTGTTCCGTGGTGAAATTTAACAAATTATTTAAATGAGTTTCCATATACCCTGATATCACTGTTAATAAATCCTGAAAATTCATTGCATTCCAAGGAAAAAGAAAAAGTTTCCTTAAAGCTGACTGAAAATCTATCCAATTTAGTCACGATATTTAACTCACTCCAATACGATTTCTAATATAGGACAAAATTTGAGACAAATGAATTGTAGATTTTAATTCTGAAGATGATCCCTCTATGCTTGGCTTATAGTCTAATCTAACACTGCATGCACGAAGAGGAACTCTAATGTCCCGATAAATCAACAATGCAGTGATTTTCAAACAGACATGAAAATAAATATGAATCATTATTTAGAATATACTGCTTGTCAGATAAAACGAATCAATTTGCTAGGTACTTCATGCCTCAATTTTTCACAAATACTAAACTTATAATGCCTCAATTTTTCACAAATACTAAACTTATAAAAAACCGGACATATGAAATCCTTAAAAACAATCTCAATCATTTCCTTCACTACTTCGAGAAAAAAAGCATACCGCGAATGAATACAAGTGGATATCTTTGTAAAAATAATCTTTAGGCCGAATGCGACTTTCCAAATCCTCAGCAACTGACTTTCGACAGGATTGCAAGTACATTGCCGACAATGACAATTTCTCTCTCAGGAACTAAAAAAATTTACTTCCCATATTAACAAATTTATCAAATATTGTTCAATCAATAAACGTACATAAAAATGACAGCATATAAACTCCGAAAAACATTAATCAATCATTTTGCAAAATTTTTGTTTTACAAAAAAAAAACTGAAAAGCTGTTTTCAGATCTACAACTTAACTTATCCTATTGGAGACTAAGAACAATATTTGTCAATTTGAGAAATTGGAAATTACATTATCTAAGCATTGAGAAAATAAACAAGAACCTTCACGGCATTTAAAGCATTGGACTGTGTATACAATTGGGGATTGATTTGATCGATATGGAGAACAGCTTTATCTCTAATACTTTCAATGAAAATCATGTTACTCCTGCAAACATGTCTTGCACGTCCATCCCAGTTACGAATCAAACGCCATGGAATAATACTTTCGTTACCTTTACCAAAGCATCCATTGCAATAGTATTTTTCGTCAAAATTACACTTCCTGAAATAATGTTAATTTAAGCGCAGAAACAAATGCATCATCACCCCGAAATTGATATCTAATGCACGGCGTTACATTTTTAAAACAGGGTGATGAATACTGCATTGCTGATTATAATTAACGATAAAATGAACCATAAACTTTACTAACATGATGATGAGGGCATCCACATAACAAATAAAAACCTGTATGAAGCGAATGTTGGACCAATTGATTTTCTGCATGTAAGACAACGAAAATTCTGGGAATCAAGACCTTTCTCGTGAGGAATTACAGTCAAAATTTTAATTAATTTTTCGTCAGAAAACTCAGAAGCATTTCCACTTGAATCAATCTAAATTAATTGAAAGAAGTTATTTAGATAATTATAAACAATCTGATTATATTTGAAGTAAATAGCAATCACGAACGAACTTCTGATTCTGATTTCTTAGGAAGTACACCTTCTTGGTGATCTGATATGGAAAATGATGTCTTATCACCATCAACAGCAAGCTGCAACAAATTTTCCACTTCTTCAAGTATTGGAATTTCATGATTAAGACTACCACTATCTGAACGTTTCTGATTCACCACCTGCAACAATAATGCATGCTATAAAATTAACTGTTGAACATTTTTTATTTTGAACATTTCAGAATATTTATAAGGCCAACAAAAACAGAAAAGGTCATTATACGGAAGACAGTCGCCATAAGATAATAGAATCCTTTATATGCTCATACGAAATTGCGCACATACCAAATATAAAATCAGAGTAATTGAGAAGAAAGTAAGCTAAATCAATGTCATTAAGAAGACGATCGACAGCTAATTAAAGAATTCAAAACTAGGGTTTTAACTAGCCCTGAATTACCTCATCCGAAACCCCAAGAACATTTCTTATTTCCATTTCAAGATTTCCAGAAGAATCTGTGTTAGTCGATGAAGTAATTGTTGAAGCTTGACCAACCTTCAATTGGGATTTAAAAATAAATTACTCTCCAAATTATTTTTCATAAAATTATAATAAAAAACATAAGTTGCACTGTTAAATAACTAACAAAGGTTCAGCTTTCCAACGATCATGAACAATCCAGCCTTTCCCGAGAAGACTATTTCCTTCGCTGTAATGCTCTGGCACATATAAATTATCTTGCATGGATACTGATCGTTGCTGGAAAAGATTTTCAAATCTTTAAAAAGTAACAATTTGTGAAAGTACATAAGACAATACTTATTTCCTTGTACGGTATGTAGTAAAAAGTTAAAGTCAGGTGTACGAAAAATATAAAAACTCGATGAATAGAACTACCAGCTCCATATCTAAAGGTTTCTTCGATATATTTCCAATTTTACTTCCTGATGCAATGAAAGACTGCTCATCCTCAGTTGAGATTGCAGGACAAAGATTGTACAAAACATTATGTGACATATTCTGTATAGAATGATTTTGCTTAAAATCATCGGCTACATCTGAAATAGGCTGTGAATAACATAAGAAATGTCTTCCAACGATTTAAGAAAAAGAAGCGTGAAAATTGAAATACGTCTGAACTCTATTAATCGCCAGAAATCCAAACACACTAACATTTATAATTCTCAAATCTTTCTGAAAATAATGCTAAATCGCTTGATACCATAAAAATAAACTATTTTTAATTTATTTCAAGATGCTAAGATACGCATTCTTTTGTTGTTGTAAGCCTATTCTGTACTGGAAAAAGCCAAAGTCAAATAGATTATTAATGTGTATGCAATTCGGAACCATATAAATAACAAAACAGAACCATCAGATACAATGCACGAATCGGTCCATTTTTCGGAATCATTTTGTGAACTTTTCGGCATTTCATGGACTGCGCATTCACTATTCACTGACAATTCGTTGTCTGGTCCAAACGGTTTATCTTTTTTTATGTGCATCATTTTTTCCTCACTATAATATACATTTTAATATGAGAAAAAGATTGAATAATAATAATTAGCATTTCGCTTAACAGCAAAATGTTACCAAGCTCGAGTCGTCAGATCATGATTTTCTTTATTTTCGTTATTTACGATTGAGGATGAAGTTTGCTGCTCATCGCCATAAGATTCTTCGGAATTTTCCATTTCTTTTCAATCTTTTCTACCTTAAAAGAAAAATTCAGCATTTTAATTAATTCCCTTTACGATTTCTCTTCAATTGATCAATACATAATTCATTTCGATCATGTCTTTTCACCTTATTTTATAGCAGTTTATTAAAACTTACATTATGCGATTCGCTAGGCACAGTCGATATCGACTCATTTCTAGAACTTTCTGAACTGCCAACACTGCTATTTTTAGATGAACGTCGAATGCGGCGGTAGGCACTCCTGATTACTCGTATCTGGAATGAGGAACCACCATCTTTTACGAAACGTAAAGATTGCAGTAGTGGGCAGAAATGGGCAAGGATGTGTTGAAATCAACAGATTAGAATACCACCACCTGCAAAAAATTTTCGGAGTACGATTGAAGCAGAAAGGTAGTTAGGACATTTTCTAAACCAGATGAGCAGAATAGAATTTCATGACGAGAATGAAATAAAGGACGGATGATCTAAGCCGGATATTATTCAGATAAAGTCGACCGCCAGGAAATCATTGATCAAACCTGATGCGGGTCACAATTTAGGATGCTATCCTCTGGAACAGGATATGAAAGTACTGTACTATCTGCTGCATTCAGAGCTGGGAGATAAATGTTCTCTCCATCAAGCAGTGACGGATGCGAATAAACAGAAGTCACATCAGCTTCTTGTCCAGCTGCTGACAACAAGAATGAGTAACAAAAGAAAAGAGAAAAAGAAGAAATCACAATCAAAACATCATCAGAAGAAAACAAAAAGCCGAAAAAATTATTTAGTGAAAATAAACTAACTATCAGATTCCGTGCATGAGGAAGTAGATAATTCTGTAGAACCGCACAACGACTCCAATGCATTTTCAGCAAGTTCTGTATCCTCGAGCATACCTAATGAACCACTACGACAACGATACCTTATTAACTGTTTTACTAAAATGAAAGATTATCTATAAGGATATCGTGAATATGTACAAAAACAATTGCTAAGTTAAATTTGCTCCAAAATCAATTAAGTTATAAATCAAAGTAATAATTTAATTTATGAAATCAAAAATTAGACTTACTTCTTGCAGGTTCTCCAACTATCAAGCCAGAAAGTATCAGTGGCGTAGGAGTCCAAGTGTTAAGAGAGAAACTATTAATGGGTGCGTCGACAGTCAATCTTGTTAGTCCTTTTATGTAACCTAATACTATAATCAAGCTGTTCTGCATCTCTCAAAAAGCCCATTTCTCGTAAAACTTGCTGAAACATTTAAGTACAGAGTGAACAAAAATATCAATGGCATAGAAAACCTAAAAGAACTGAAGAAAAAGTTTAAAATAAAATAAGAAAAAAATATGAAATTAACAAGAAAAATAGAATGAAGTTTCTTTTTTCGCCTTAAAAGTTGATTTTATATTAGTTTACTGCTCACTAACTAACCTTAAAGTAACAGTATTACGCGACAATAAATTCAAATAATTTTCTATTGTATTTTCATTCAACAGTATTCTGACCCAAGCCTGAAAACCGCATTTAACTTTACGTATAAATTTACATATATACATGAAATTTATATACTAAAATCTAAATAAAATTACATGTATGCGATGCAATTAAAATATGTAACATTCATTAAAAAGTAAAAAACGCAATTTACTAAAATGTAAAAAATGCGACTTACCCGTGATTTTCCTATTTCTGTCTTTATTTGACTCAGTGCAGTTATCTGATCCAATACTGCTTTATGCGTATATTTACTAACAAATGGCCAAAAATTCTGAAAATATTATTTTCACTAAACAGGTTCCTACAATAAAAGATAAAAAAATATTTTCAAGATTTCTGTTAGAAGATTCTCACTGGTTCAGGATATTTTGAGCTTCGTGGTTTCTTCTGGAAGAATGCTGTCTTTAAGCCATGAATGAATAATGCTTCAATCGTATTACAAAGTACTTGCGTAGATTCCCTAAAAATCAAAGCCACTTGGAGCACACAAAAAGAAAACTGAACGAAAAATTCTGAAACTCTGAGTGGTCAAATAATAATATCATTGCTTCATCTGAATAAAATTCGAACAATATTGTATTTTAAAGTCAAGAAAAAGAAAAAATTACTTAGAAAGTGCATCACCAGATGGATATTCTGATGTTGCCTGTTTAAATACATTTGCGACTTCGTTCATAAGTTTCGTTTTTATTTCATTCTGCTCCATCATTTCTTCCTTCACGCATAAGTCACATTACATATTATGTCACATCACGAACCAATTATCCGTTTATCCGTCCCTTCGATTGAAATCTGCAAATCTTAATAAATTATCATTTCTCCCGAATGATATAGTTAAGTTAATGTTTAAATAGCATAATAGATGGAGAGATTTGAAAAAGAAAAGACGACCTGAATTATTTCCAAAAAAAAGATAAAATCAAACACCAGCTTTAACTTACCACTCATTAATGAAATCGTTTCTGAAAATGAAAAATCTTGGCCTCAGATCTATGTGTCATAACGCTACCGTTAAAGAGTGACACAAACTTTTCAGATCCATCATTGCTGGGCTCTTTTTATCTTAGCCTCAGGCTACCACTGTTGTTTTTGAGTTATTTGTTGGTCTTAGCTCTTTTTTGTGACAATTAAATTATTATTTCTTTGCTATGTTATTCTATGAAGTTAATTAAATAAATTTGTCCATAAAAATTTTTTTATGAATGCGTTTGAATGATAAATTTTTATCAATGCAATTTTTCTAATGATTAGAGGTAAATGAAGAGGTGAAAGATCAGCGTTCGCCAATTATTTTTATGTCTCTTCGTTACTTTTTTAAATGATATAGATTAATCAGATATCAATGTTTATTTTTAGATTCACTAAAAATTCTCAAAAATTAATTCTCTTCATCGTCATTGCCATTACGATGTTAAAAAGTTTCGAAATATAAGCTAAATTATTCTTATGAAAAGTTAAATTTTCAAAATAATTTGCACCGTTCATACAATAACGAAATGTTTATTTTTATAAAAATATGAAAATAAAACAAATTTGATAGAATAAATTGAAGATATAGAAATTTTATTAAAATTAATTTAAATTAAGAAAATGTTTTACATACTTTGTAGTTTTAGATATCATTTATTGATATCTTCTTTTCTATATTGATTTGAGTGTTGTACGACGAATTGGAGAATATTTCGCGATGATTTCCGTGTTGTGGTTAATAGTTTTTCTATATAGGTGAATTCAATAGAGATCAATTTTATCAGTACGATTAGCAAATTCGAATTAAACATTCATAGGCTGATGAATGAATTGATCAAATGAATGACTATTGGAAAGTTAGCTTTGCATGCCATAGTACTGAATAATTTGTTGTATATAACAGATTTGAACTTGGTTTCAGACCTGGATTTAAAATTTAATATTTGCTTTGTTGTTATTTATTATTAAGTTGTTCGTTAAGCAAACACTAAGTAGGACTTTATTGTTGTTGCAATGTTTGCGTTATACATATATCTATGTTTCTCTTCTTTCATAGAATAGAATGACGTTTTTAATTAATGCTACAGCAAGTAAACAGATAGAACAAAGTGATGTCGCGATTTTTAATCTTTCAGAATACGGCTGTTTTGTTTCATGTGAAGGTTGTGGAAAATGATATTAAGTGAATGAATAGTAAATTAAATTAATGCAATGAACACATATGAAATGTTCTTGTAAGATTATGAAAAATTAATTTTAAAATTTGTTGCTTGAATTGAATAGTAAAATATTTATAACTAATTTAGCAAATAATTTATAATGCAATGTTAGCGCGATATCTATTTAATTCTTCCTTTCAAATCTGATAAGATAATTTTTTCAGCAATGAGCGTATTTGGAAAAATATTTGGTAGCAGTAGAAAACAACAAGCGCCAGCAGCAACCCCGCAGGAATCTATACAAAAATTGCGGGAAACTGAGGAAATGCTAGTGAAGAAGCAAGAATTCTTAGAGAAGAAAATAGAAGCTGTACGTTTTTCAGCTTTAATTGTTTTCGATAGACTTTGGAAAACTAAGTTCGTTTCTTTTTTCTTTTTCAGAAGTTTGTCTACGAGGCCAGTAAATGCTATTAGGTTTGAATTAGATTTAGAATCTGGATTCATGGAATCATTTATTCTTTAAGAAGCTAGATTTTCTATTAAGATTAAATCTGTTGAAAGTTTAAGGAAAAATAAGAAGTGATCTTAACATTAGAAATGTAAGTAGTTCAGGATGCATGACAAAGCATTTGTGCTATGAAATAGGACTGTTTTAGGAAATTGCATCTGCAAGAAAACATGGAACGAAAAACAAGCGATTGGCTTTGCATGCATTGAAACGGAAGAAACAATTTGAGAAGCAGTTGCAGCACATTGATGGTGTCTTATCAACAATCGAATTCCAACGAGAAGCTTTAGAAAATGCATCAACAAATGCTGAAGTGTTACAAGTAATGGGTTCTGCCGCGAAAGCTCTTAAAACAGCTCATAATGATATGGATGTAGATCAGGTAAATGTTTCCATTGTTCTATTATTTCTGTAAATGATTTCATATAAGTAGGAAATTGTGATGCTTATTTTCAGATTCATAATTGACTATTTGAGAAATGATGGATCATGTCGCATAAGGTAGTGGAAGAATTTAGGTGGAACGGCCTGGTTATCGATTTCTTTCTTAATTCTTTGCCTCCAATATACATATATTTATTGGAATGGAATATTCCAGGAATAGTAAATATGATATATGGAAAAATGAAGTATGTTAAATAGTTGCAGAAAAATAAAATTCGTTAACAGGTACATGACTTAATGGAGGATATAGCAGAGCAACAAGAGGTTGCTAATGAAATTGCTGAAGCAATTAGCAATCCAGTTGGTTTTGGCCAAGATGTAGATGAAGACGAATTACTCAAGGAATTGGAAGAACTGGAGCAAGTTTGTCTTGAATTTCATTCCTTGTTTACATATTTTATCGCACCAGAAACTTTCTGTATTTATACTAGCTAAATGAAGTTTCATTTTTGTGATTAATATTTCATGCAACTACGGATAACTTTTGATTGTTAAAATTCCTTACAGGAAGAGCTTGACAAACAACTACTAGATGTTGGACCGACACCAGCATCTGTATCAGCTTTGCCTGAGACTCCAACAGCTGAACTTCCAATTTCCGGAAAGAAGACTATTGCCAAAAACAGCAAGAGGATGATGATTTGGCCGAATTAGAAGCTTGGGCAAACGCGTGATCAACTGATGATTAATTCTTCCGTTGTTTTATCTTTCAGTTTTTCATTGTAATCGTTAACTAAGCCAGCTTTTCCGGTTACTCTAATTATAGTTTCAAATTCACTGTTATTTATGTCGTGAAATCATAAATATATAATTCTGTTTGAAAGATAAGTTTTTGTAGATATTGATATGTGGTTTAAACTGTTTATAGTTATTTCTTATTCTTCCGGGATATTTTTAGGGGCTACTTTATCAGACACACATTTTCTTATGTTTGAAATACACATTATATTCATTATTATTTATCAACTGAATCGATATTAATTCTGAATCATATCCCTTTTCAATGCATTAATACATTACGAACACTCTTATCTTTATTTACTCTTATAACATCGTTGCCTGAAGTTTGGTTCTTGTTCGTTACCCTGTTGGCGTGATTTTAAACACACGAAACATGTTTATATTTCAGAGTAAGAAGTATAAGAAAATCATATGCAAAACTTCGAATATTTTATAACTTCTTTTGTTATGGTTTTCTAAAATGCAATCATAATGACATATTCTTCTTCATGATTTTTTAATTTTTATATTTTTGGTAAAATCAAAATCATTTTCTGAATAACTGTGTACTTTTATGGCATCGTATATAACAGATAAAAATATAATGAGCTATTCATTTGTTATGACGACGATGAATTAATTACCGCTACTATCTACTGCGCCTAGCATAATTGATATCTTTCATTTAGAAATAGCAAAACCAAATTCTAGACAAAGTTGTGATTAATTACATTTTTCTTTCGTAATTCAAAATCATTGATTTGGATTTTATGGTAACCAATATTTTAATATTCTTATTTTTTAATCATTTCTTCTAAACTTAACATCCATATGGACTGTTTGTGATTTTTTCCGAATAACTGAAACTTATATAAGAATGAATGATTGATGTTCTTTATTGCAAATAAAAAAAAGTGAAGATTCGATTATGCATGAAGAAATTGTCAAATACTTTTTGTTTTAGAGAAGGTAAGAAATGCAAAGATATGAAAAAAATGAAATGATTGACAGGTGAAGTTATGAAATTTAAGAAAATTTAATAAAAAAATTTCCAATAATTTGTATTTTTATTGATTATTGTATGCTATTTTTCATACTCCAACCTTCACAATTATGTTATAATTTGTTTATTATTGGTACCAAAAATAGAAAAAAAAAAGGAAATTAGAGGTAGTTGAAAGGTTTTTGTGACATAATGATTCATCTGTTCATTCTTTTAAAAACAGATCTTTACAAAACATAATTAATTTTCGGGAAAAAAAACAATTGATCTTCAAGAAACCAGTTTCATTTTCAACAAAACTGAAAATGCTTCCTTATTGTTTGCAAAAATAATCTTTCTTGAAAATTTATTTCAATATTCATATAATCAACTATTATTGTCATTATCAATAAAACATGGAATTATAAACAATTTGAACAAATGATATTTTAAATTTCATTTCTAATATTATCTTAAATTAGCTAGCAGAAGTTTTCAAATTTCTAAGTCGTTTTTTTTTTTTTTGTTGAAAAATATTTAGAAATCATGATAAAAAATGATTTCGTTAAGCGTTGCAAAATATCGATCCAATTTTTGCTAAAATAATACTAATTCAAAATTCATTTATGCCATCATTATATTCGATATTGATTATAGCATAAAATCGTTATATTACTTCGTCTTTTTTTTCAACTGTCGGAAAATCGTTATATTACTTCGTTTTTTTTTCAACTGTCGGCAGTAATTTATGAAATTTTTGATTTATAGTAATAAAATTTTCCCCAAAAAGCAGCAACTTCTATTTCGATAATAATAATATTTTGCGATATTATTATATTAACACTCAACTAATTAATAATTTTTGCATTTAAAAAATTCCTTAGTTTAAATTAGCATTATAAAATTTCATAATTTCAAACCAATTTTAATTCCAAAGTTATCAGACGATTGTATTTTTGATTCGCCGAATTATCATAGAATTGCATTTCTCATTCACTAATTATGACAAATTTGATATTTTTGATTTATCACATTATCACAGAAGCAGTATAATAACCTTGATTTCTTCCTTTCAAGCTATATATTATGCTAATTAGTGAAATAAAGTTAGGTCGATTAAACGAACTGAAATTTAAGCAAACAAATTATAAAATCTATGCTTTTTTTTAATTCAAGAAAGTTTTAAGAATCTGATGTAAATTTTCATCCAACTTTAAGTAATACAAAGAAGATAATACATTACAAATTTAAATTAAAATATGTCTTGTTTTTATCTTCTCAAATTACGTAAATGTTTTAAGATTCTTGGATAAAATTACGATAGTGAACTTAATCAACGAATTAGACCAAAGTGAATTTAATCGTTGAGTATTTCAATAATTTGTAACTTTTATTATTTGATGAATGAAGTTTTCAGGAGATGGATGTTATCTCTTAAATCCGTTATTCATATATTTCTTTTTTTTTTGGAATAAATAAATGAAATAAAGACGCCTTGTTGTATTGGTATCATATGAAATAATTATAATATTTCGTTTAAGTAATACAAAATTTCGTCATTTTGCAAAAAGAAAGATTCTGAAAACAAAGTTAGTTGCGTTGGTATCATATGAAATAATTATGGTATTTCGTTTATGTAAAAAAGTTTCGTTGTTTTGCAAGTGTCGATAATCTTTAACTATAACAAAAATTGAGGATTCTTTCTGTCTTTCAATGCTAGCATCTGAAATCTGGGTAATCTGGGTAATTAAACTTTTATAATGATAAATTTGATAATACATCAACGAAAAGCAGCAATTACAAGACCAATAATATAAATTCAACAATACTGGTGAGACAAGCTTAATGACGATATCATAGCTCAAAGAAGAGACCAAATGATGCCCGATATGCTCATCCAATTGATCTGGTAGAGTACATCTAGCGGAAAGAATGTTGTTGATTAGGATTCTTCGCGCCATTATGACGTTATGCTGAGGTCGACAGAGTCATCGACGTTATTTGGAAAGCATAAACATGTTAACTAATGTGATCTACAACAACATCTTGACCTATAATTTTGATATATCATCAATAAATTCTTTTATGAATTTTTATATTTGCTTTTGTCATAAAAATTTTTCGCGATTTCAATGATAGCAAGAAAGGAAAGATTCTGAAAAACAAAACTGATTGTATTGTTTTCCTATGAAATATTATAGTATTTCGTTTATGTAAAAATAAAGTTTCGTCATTTTTCTTTTGCAAGAAAAGAAAGAAGATTCTAAAAACAAGAAAAAATTACGATGACGTTTTTTTTCTTTTTTCTTGTCAACAGAAGTAAAGTTTTGCTAATAAATTAGTGAAGTGAAGCAAAGGCAAAATATATTGGCGTACACTTACCTATAAAGACCTAAATGGCGTAATGCATTTTGGATTTTCTATCTTGTCTATTTCGTTTTACAACTATCCGTAATGAATGTTCTCATCTGCTTGTCTTTTCATTTACATTTTGGAAATTTCTCATTTTTAGTCATATAATAATGATAGGCTGATTTTTAAAATAGAAAAATAGTAAGTATTTCGAATTTAAGATTTATCAAATATTTGCATTATCAATAAAATACGTGGACTAAAAAGAACTTTAGTTCCTCTTTTTTTTTTTTTTTTGTTTAGGAAATATGTAAACGAATTTTTTTGAATAAAAATTTTCCATATAAAATATAATTGTTAGTTGCTTTTGTGTAATCTAGCAACGAATGATATTCAAATAACAAATATTTGATGAAATGAATCACTCTCGAGAGTTATTTCAATTTTACTAGTAAAATATTTTACGTAGCTTTCGTATTTTAAATGTGACATGTAAATTTGGACACAAAAGTAAATATTAATTTATAGCATTACAATTTTGATAGCATAATGATAAAATTATTCGTTTGTTTGGTAGCTTTATATAAAATTGAATAATAGCTGAATAATTAGTTGATGTGCCCAAAAGAAAAAGTTTTGATAAAAAAAAATACGTTCTCGTGAAATCTTTTATCAAACGATTATTTTTTTATTAATATATTTATGAATATTATTAATAACACTTATAGTAATTTTAAATTAATTAATTACTTGTTCTATTGATTAATTAAAATTTCATGCATCATAAACTTATATATTGTATTTACTACGATTCTTAAAGCTGATAACAAGTTTCATTCTCCAATAAAATTTTCTTCTTATACTAAAAATAGTAAAATTCAAAAAAATTGAAATGATTCAAATTATAAAATAGAAAAAGGAACTTTTAAAATCCACATAATAATTTCAAACTTTTTGAATTTTATCATTTCTGATAGAAGCAGGAAAAAGTGTTAAAAAACAAAGGATGATATTCATTGATATTTTCATTATGAGATTTCCGTGGAAAAATTCTAATCGTCTTATATTTAAATGCTCTCAATTGACTTTTGTTTTCTTGGAGATTTCCATAAATATTGCATTCTTTATCTTTTGACCCTTTTATATTTTTTTATTCTTACTTATGTATGCTCAAATTCATATATTTGAATATTAGATTTTTATTTAATTATGTAACATTGATGGAATAATAAATAATAATTGACTGATAGCTAGTCAATTATATAAGATATAGAGATATTATTTTTATTTTATGATGAGAAATAATTCAATAGATTTCTAATTCACGTTGTCGCTGAAATCGCGAAGAAGTCCCTTGGTAAAAGAAAATATAAAGATTCATAGAGTAATTTGCTAGAAATATGCTAAAATATAGGTCACGAAGTTGTAAATCGTATCAATTATTATGTCTATATGCTCCAGATGAAGGCGATTACTCTGGTGACCTCAAAACTGACCTCGAAATGGTGCAGATGATCCTAATCAACAACATCATTTTGTCTAGATGTGATCCCGAGGTCAGTTGGATGCCATATCGAGTATTTTTGTGCAGCTTCTTTCCTCGAGTCATGTTATCGCTATTGGAATTGTCATATTGTATCATTAAAAATTGCAGATGCAAATTTGAGGTGCCATCATTGAAAGGCAGAAAGAAGTCTCAATTTTTGTCACGGTTAAAGAAAATCAACGACATACGTTTTTCGCTTATTTTACGTTTGCTCGCAAAATTTCTTGAAGTTTTATTAGAGCATAAAAATTATAAAAGAAAACAGATATCAGCTTATGTTTACTGAATCATGATGATTATTCTAACTTCTAAAATTTCATTTTATATAAGATCAAAAAAAAATTTTTGATTAAAATATTCAAAAATTTTAAAATATACATATATATATATATTTCCAAAAAGATTCTTATGATGATAAAGTAGAAAATAGACATAACGATTTGACATAATTTATTTTTTAGATTTTAAAATTGACTATAACGTCGGAATTGATTCTGTGAAAAATTCATAAATTAAATTAATTTGCATAAATTTAAGCGTTCTATTTTTTTTTATAAAAGATTGCAGGAATTTTAAACATTTTAATTTAAAAAAATCTATAAATATTAAATGTACGATGATATTAGCAGTAACTAACTAACTCATAATTAATGAAATTTAATTAATGTATTTTGCATTTTTACACCAGAAGATAAGAGCAATTATAAAGCAATATGCTTTCTGTTTTCCTTTTTTCTTGTTTACATTTTTTTTTGTTTAAAAATTCTTTGATTGTATAGCTAAGGAAATTATTATTATTATCAAATTAATTTGATAAGATTTGAAATTTTTGTTAAATAAATTGAACACTTTATTAGTTTTTGAGAAAGAAATAAACAAACATTTATAATTTATATATTTTTATTTTTTATTATTTTTTTTATAATTTATACATATAGTATTATTTGGACTAAATTCATTTCAATTGATTTTTATCAGATAATTATCATTTGCAACTTCGATATTCCAGGGACTGCATAATTTGATTAAATAATTAACAAACAAAAGTACAATTCAAATTTCAACCAGCAAAGAGAGAGAGGGCGAGAGAGTTAAATTTCATAAATACTCTCGTTTGTTAATTATTTTAAATAATATGCAGAATACACACATATATATATGTATATGTATATAGAAGAAATCAAAAAAAAAATTAACTGTTAAAAAGATTTGTCAAAGTTTTTGAAGATCAAAAATTATCAAAAATGATTTAATCTAATTTGTTGCCAAACTTCAAATATTTGAATGATATACGAATATTCTATACAATATTAGTTAGATAATGATTGAATGAATAAATATATATAATAAGCATTTTTGCATATTCTCGAAAATAGTCATGTTAAATTAGCATTATGCTTGATTGCATCTTTTCTTTTTGTTTTTTTTTGTCGCTCATAAAATTATTTCACCATATCAATTCTAATTTTGTATTATTTAATAAACAAAAAAAAAAAACTCTTTGATAATTTATCATCATATAAATTAGAAACAGATTTCATTTTTTTTTTTTTTTTTGCTAATATCAAATATATCGTAGCAAATAGATTTATTAAAATTTTTCATTTCCTTATTTTATTTTTTTTCTTTTAAATTTTTCAATAATTGAAAGAAATTTTTTTTTGCAATTTTAAATCTTTAAATTTTAAGATTTACAAAATTATACGTTGAATAATTTATGTTGTAAAATGTGATGAGAGGGAAAAATTCATCATTTTTCAATGATTGCCATAATTATTTTAGTATAAATTATAAATGGATTTTTTTTTTTTTTTAAAGATCAAATAAATCTTAGAAAATATATTAAAATTTTTCATTTCATTTTCACTTTTTTTTTTAATTTTTGCATTTTTGCAACAAAGAAATTATTTTCATATCAAAAGATTAAATTTAAAATTCAAAATTTTTAAATTGAATTTTTGATTTAAACCAAATTTTTATTATTTAGCTAATTAATTTGATTAATAATGAAACAAAAATTATTTATTTTTCAAATTTATCATTTATTTTTTTCTTTTTTGTAGAAAAATTATTCGAAAATGCTTTTTTTTTTTTTTGGTCTTATTTCTCTAATTCTCGATTATACTAATTAGGCATTAATTTTGATTAATTTATTTCAAAAATAGTAACAAATTTTACTAAAGCAAAATTATTATAGGAGAAAAACGATACAGAGATGAGATTAGTTCTTTCTCATGATTATATTATTCATATTAAGCAATTTTAGCAATAATTTTTAGATCAAAAAAAAAAATGGCCTAAGCAATAGTAGAAGATAAAAATGTAATAAATTGGCCATATAAAATATTGAAGAAAAAAAAGCCACATAAGATATATTGAAATCATAATAAATAGCATTGAAATATGTGGCATTTAATTTTGATTGATCTATCAATTATGTTTTCTTTTCTTATTAAATAGTAAACATAAACAATTGTTAAATGAGTGCAAAAAAAAAATTTACACAACACAATATATTTATATGAAAATAAATTAATCAAATAATGTTCAAATATCAATTTTAGAAAATAAATCTAACAAAATTCATTCATAACAAATGATTTATTCATTGATTAAAAAATTAATGATTTGAGATTGAGTTAAAAATTGATCCATTAATTAATGATTTAAAATAAAGTTAAAATTGATCACTTAATCAATGATTTGAGATAAAATAAAAATTCGGTAATTCTAGCACACAATCTTCATATCATCAAGAACAGCTGAAAAAAAAAAAAGACCAAATACTCTATTATATCGAATTTCAGAAGAAAGAACAAAGAATGATAGAATCTCTGAAAAAGCAAAAATATTACTTTTAATTGATAGCAAATTTTATCATGACTAAACAATGTTATCTTATTATCAACTTTTAATTGATTAATAATATCAATAATTGTTAACCGTCTGCCAACTTGATAATTTTTTTACTGAAATAATTATTGAAATCATACTTATTCGTAAAATTCTATATTAAACAAAACACTTCTTTTTTTTTTGTTTAAAGATATTTAACCATTCATTTTTTTTGGTCGACATTAAGCCTTAATTTTTTTTTTTTTTTGATCGAGATTAAGCCTTAACAATTTACAGGAAATATTTATTATAATCTAATTCTTTTTTTTTCTTTTCCATTCTTCCGTATCGTTTTTTTTTTTTTTTTTTTTAGGAAATATACATAGCAATGGAATTTTCATCTAATAAAAAATATGTTTGACTAATTTGCCAAATTTCATCAAGCATTTATTTACATTTCCATTAACATGTTAACAAAAAAAAAAAAATATTTTTCATCTAAAATATTTTCCTTTTAAAAAAAATTATCAAATATTGTTGAGTGAAATTTCCGAGACAATATAAGCGAAAGGAATTTTAATTATATAATTGTTTTATTTTCATTTAATATTTTTAAAATATTTTAAATGACGAAAACAAAAAAGTAATCCTTTAAAATAGCATATTTTACAATAAATATACGTATGATAACTTGATATTTGTAATAATTGAGTTAAAAAATAAACAAAATATATCTAATAAATAATTGATTGGACAAAAAAAATGATAAACTTACAAATTAATAATAAATTTGAATAAATAATAAAATTAATTAAATAATAATAATATAAAGTTTAATTTAATTACTATTCTTTGAACATATGCCATTTATTAAAAATGTTACATAAGAAATGCTCCATTCATTTTTCTTTTTTTTTTGTAAATAAACAATTACGTGAATTTTGTGTTTTTAACGTGAGAAACTTGAAAACCATTCCAAGAATTATTAAAATGAATGAAGAAAAAGCCATTCTCTGCTACCTTATTATTTTTTTATTTTCTTACTATTTTTTTTGTAAATAAACAATTATGTGGATTTTTGTTTTTAACGTGAGAAACTTGAAAACCATTCCAAGAATTATTAAAATGAAAGAAGAAAGAAAGCCGTTTTCTACCATCTTCATATTATTTTTTTGATCTTTCGTATTTTAATTTTTTTGTTTTTTTGCTATCAATTAATAAACCTTAGTTTCATCGTTTGCCGAAATTATTTTCCATTGAAGATATTTTGCTCATTCTTCTTCAATTTTCTTTTCTTTTTTTTTTTTTTTTGCTATAAGAAAATTGATCTGTTATTTATGATTGGTTTGCTTACATTAATGAAAATAAAGTTTCAGTTTACACTTTAATAATTATCAAAACGTATCAATGCAGTAAGGAAAAATCATGAAAAACAATAAAATTCATTTCAGCGCTTTCTCATTTTTCAAAATTTATAAACGAATGATCAAATGACATCGAATAGACGAAAAAAGCGCGAATATTTTTTACAACATACCGCATTATCATTTAGTGCACCAACTCGAAGGAAATGGTATAGGAAAGGTTATTGTATTACAATCATACTGTAAGCATACCATAATCATAATCGTAATTGAATGATTAAAATAATAGTTTAAGAATTGATATTTTTTCGTTTGTTTTATTATAAGAATTTTAATTATAAGCAAATATTTCAAAAAATTTGCAATTTTTCTAAATTTTCAGAAAATAATGCTGAAGAAAATTGTCCCAATTTGGTAAGTTTCATTTTTCCTTTCATTTTGAATTTAGAAAATAATCTTTATTAGTTCAATAGTGAAATTTATTTCAGTGAACAAATAAATTTATCAATTGCATTATTTTATTTGAATTTAAATTCCGATTTTTTCTCTGAACAAAAACTAAATTTTCAATTAATTCATTTTTACTGTGATAAAGTACTTATTTTTTGGTTCAATTTTTATTTTCAAAATAGAACCGAAAAAAGACTAAAAAGAAAATAATAATGTGCTATGTAATTGACAAAACGAGTATTTCAAATTTGAACAAGCAATGATAGGATGATAGAATCATTCGTATATGGCGCTGAAAAATACTTTTAAAACAGTCATGTATTGAGCGCAAAAGTTTTTCAGGCTCTTTTATCACATACATTTGATAATTTGATTAATTATCAATCGTTAGCTGTTAAACTGAAATGTTTATGATGAAACAAATAACTGATAGTTCCAAGTATTACGAAGAATTGACTAGTACTGGAAGTGGAAATTTTAAATTGAAATTATCTAAAAATTCAAATATAAAGAAAACGCATAAAAAATCATTAAAAAAATATAAAAAAGAAGAACATATAAAAAAGTATCAAAAAAGTTTTAAAAAAGTATTAAAAAATAATATAAAAAAAAACACAAAACAAATTGCAGGCGAGAAATATGACATCTAATCGATTGATCGCAGCAGTAGCAACTTGGCACGATATTCATGCAAGTTTGATGAAACTTAGCCTTTCAAAAAGTGGTATATCATCGGATGAAATTATCAATTCATCAAGTTCAACGAGCAGTAGCTATTCCATCAATTCATCCATCAATAGTATCAGCGATGATTGTATGCAATAAACCATTGGATATTTTCAAAATTTAGATTTAAAGATTTATATTCAAGTACTGGAATAGAATTTAGAATTTTTAATTATTGCTAAAAGAAAAAAAACTTTTAATCATTCCATTATTATTTTACTTTACCAATATTAACATTTTTTAATAATAATTTTAAAAATTGACATTGCAGCATTAAATGGAAATTATTCGAGCGATGAAAATTTAGATGAAAATTTGCTCAATTATCCTTCACGATTATCCACTTCGAATCTGGAGCTTCGAAGTTTGCAACTAAAAGAAATGTTTCCCGGATTATCAGAACATTGGAGGTGTCTTTTTCATTTTTATATTTTCATTTAAAAAAAGCAATTTTAATCGTTGATAGTGAATATGATGGTGATAAAATAATACACTAACTTTTATTAAATAAATATGGTGAATGATAAAATAATAAATTATATCATTGATGGAAATTATTCATAATATTTTATAAAATGATACTTTCCTTAACAGCATATAAAATTTTATCAAAATTTCAAAAATCATTGAAATGCGTTGGAATAATCATCGTTGAATAAATACGATCAAAACACAAATATCAACTTGATTTTCTCAAAGATTTTTTAAGCTTTAGGAATTAATAATTCAATTAAAGAAATTAGAAATGACTGATTTCATTTATGATTAATCGATCTTTTCTTTTATTTAACAAATTTTTAAAAATAATTTTTGGCTAATGACAAAAATCTAATTTAAAAAAACAACATTTTATTCTTATTTTTTTTATCATTAAATTATGATAAATTTTTTCCATTGTTTTTCTCAATTAATTTTTTTCGAACTGAACTGCAAAACAAAAATGTGATCAGCTGATTGGAAGTTTAATTAAAATATCAAGATAAATGAAAAATTACAAGTATTGTTAAATAGATCAATTCCTAATGAATCAGAAAGCAAAAAAGCATTTTGTCAGAAATAAATTCCAAGCTTTCAAAAAGAAAAGATAAAAGTTCCGATGGAATTTAAATAATTATTGTATGACATAAGTGAAACTGAAATTTAATTAAAATATGAATTGCTTCAAAATACTATACAATTAGTTACAAGAAAAAGCATAAAATGATATTACGTCTTGAATTGAAATTCCAACTATCAATAATGAATTTATGTCCGTTCATTCTTCAATTTTTTTTTTTATTCATTCTTGTAGAAGAAATTCAATTGATGCGATTTTTCTTTTTTTTTTCATAAAATTTCATCACGTAGAATTGAACAAAATATTATAAAAAAAAAAAACGAAAAATGAAATTGAAATTTTTTTTCATTTTACGATTAATCAATTTGTAAAGAAAAAATTATTTTAATATTAAATTTTTAAATTTTTATTTTTATTTTTTCCCTTTACTAAGTGTAAATTTAGATGAAAGAGGTGAAGGAGAAAAAAGAAAAAAGAAAAGAAAATGAAATTTTTAATCTTTAATACTGTTGAAAGTGAAGATGAATGAATGACAATTTTGAGCAATAAAATATCGAAGGTACTAAAATTTCACTCTTTTTTTTTGTAAAACTTTCATGAAAGAAAAAAAATCATTTTTAGCTATTGAATGACTTATAAATTCTGTATATAGTAAACCGTACACAGATTCATCATTCTCAACTTTGAATGATTCATAAAATTCCGTATACGTACACGTATAAATCGTACTTCGTTATTATTGACTTTGAATAATTTATAAAATTCCGTATACCTATACGTACAAATCACGTTTTTTGCATATTTTGTTAATTTATTCACATCTGTTTAGATTCGGAAATAATAAAACAATCATAAGGATAATATTTTGAAATCTTTTTGCTACTACCTAACATTTCACTGTCAATTTTTTTTTTTTTAAATTGACTTATGTAAATAAAGCAAAATTTGTCAAATATTATCAAATCGTTATCGATATAAAATAAAGAAAAAAATCAACGATTTAGATTATTATCATAGGAAAATGATTATCATATTTCATAAGATTAATAAAATAAGCTTGCAATTATCAATGATTGTATTTTTTTTCCTTTGTAATTATATATAAGCAAAAGTTGCATAATTTTAAAAGATTTTTTTCATATCATAACTGATTAAATAACAAAAAACAAAATTAGCGGTTAAATAAAAGTAAATTTACAAGCTTAATTATGCAAATTTTTCACATAATAATTTATTATTATGATATGATAAGATCTTTTTTTCTGATATGATAAGAAGAAGATATCTTTTTCTTTCCTGCATATATTAAAATCCATGAAAAAAAAAAAAAAAAGGACGACCAAATGAATTAAGGGCGAATTAATAGGACGTCCAAATTGTATCAGCCGTCTAAGCGCCACCCCAATTTTACTCGTTCCTTTCTATTCAAATATTTTGTCACCGGCCGCCATTGCCATCTTGGTAATCTGGCTGGCCGTCATTTTTCTTTATTCATCTCTTGCTTTTTGCCCCGCCCTATCCCGCCCTTCCGCGTTTCCAATATAATGTTTGTCTTTTCCCAACAGAAATAGCCTTCCTTATTATTCTATCCTATATTCTTAATCTATACCCATTTTCTTATCCTTATTCCATCTTGCTATTGTTACGCTTCGCTATTGTTATTATCATTGTCATTACCATCATCATCGTCATTGTTTCATCATCATTGTCGTGTCGTTGTCGTCATCATCTCCAATCTCTTCCTGTCGAGCAATAATCGTGATAGGGAGCATCATCATTATCACCACCATCATCACTATTATCATTATCATTTTGATACCATCCAGTGCATTTGTTATACACCGTCTCGAGCCGCCATTGTTCAGTATATTAGTATGATAATGACGACGATGATGATGATGGTGATAATAATAATAATAATGTTATTCGTTTATTGCTCTCTGCTCGACGAATGAGCATATATTTTCAGTAGGCAAAAATTTTTACATGCAGTTTGCATTTCTCGATCATATTTTGGATATTTGCAATTTTTGATCATCTAAATCGGACGATAACATTTTATCATATATTTGTTATTATCATTCCTGCCATGATATCTCTCATATCATCTTATTCTTATTGAAATTCAAAAAAAAAAACGAAGAAATTCCATATTATTATTCTGATATTTTAAATGTATTTATTTTAACCGATAAATTTTTAAATCATTTCTATCAATATTATTATTATTTGAATACAAATTGATGATTGTCTTTTATCAATATTGATTAATTGAAAATTGATCGTAGTGCATATAATGGGATGCAAAATGATGAACGCATGCTTACATTTTACCATCATCATCGTCTACATCCGTTGAATTCAATGCAATGCAATCATCAGCAACAGCTGTACCAGAATCTGATTCAGCAGCAGCAACAGTTACATTAGAATCTGATTCAACAGCCGCAATAGCTGTATCAGAATTTGACTCATCAGTAATGAAGAAACGTCGAAATTCTTTACCAATTCTTATTTCGGATCATATTTACATCGACGAATCTTCAAAACAAAACTTTGAAGCGCAAAAATATCAATTGATAATTCTATCGCTGATACTACTACTACTGCTACTAATACCATTACTGCTGCTACTACTGCTGCTATTACTACTGCTACTACCACTACTACCACTACTACCACTACTACTATTACTGCTACTACTACTAGCACGACAGATCGACGAACAAAGAATTTGCAAAAACTATCGGTAAAGCAAACTCGTTAACAAATTCATCATCAGTCAAAATGACTATTTCACGGAATCATTTATCTACGCAACTTTCTGATAATTCAACATTTCTACCAAAAACATCAAAGAAACCATTGTTAATTCGCGCTGAAGCAATTGATTTACCGTATGCATCTGTCGAAAGTACGAATGATAGTTCGAATAATTCCAATAATAGTATAAATTCAAAGATGAAACATGATATACGACCTCATTTATTTGTTTCATTTCTTACCAAACATTTTGAAAAAATGCATAAAAAGATGAAACCTAAAGGCCATTAGGTTCATCATTATCATTTGATCTTGATGAACGTCAAGGAATGCGATTTTTAGAGCAGCAACATAAAACAACAATTTCATCATCAAATGATAATAATAGTATCGATTATTCAAATCTATTCCATTCCAATTTAAATTGTTTCCATTGTCTTCTTGATATATCATTACGAGAGCGTAAATTTCACCGATTAAATAATAATGGGACACGATTTTGGTCCAGTTCTGATACTCCAATTATACATGATAATCATTCATCGAGCGAATATAGTTCGCAAAAATTTACTATCAACAATTATAAGAGATCACTTCATGATAGCAGTCGATTTATTAATAATAAGTAAATTTTTAATTTTTTTCAATTTTTTTTCTCTTTTTTCAGATCATATTGACGACTATTTTGAAATTTTTCGATCGAAAAAAGAAAACAGTCAAAATATTATCAAAATATTATTTTTTTTTAAATAAAAACATTTTTTGAAAGAAAAGAAAAATGTTTGATAGAAATGAATCATAAGTTTTAAAAAATATAAAACAAATAGATGAGGGAGAGAGAGAAAAAAGGTTGAAAAAGAAAAGTTTTTTTCGCATATTTCAATTATTTTTATCTTTTTTTCCCTCTCTCTCTCTCTCTCCCTTTCCTTCTTTTTAACTTTACTTTTTATTAAATATATATAAAAATGGTTTTTCTTTCTTTTTCTAATGATGACTGATTATCAAATAAATGTCTATAATAATTTATTAAATTTAAAGTCAAAAAGATTTAATTTTGAATTTTTTCTTTTTGTTATATTTATATTTTTCTTTTCTCTTAGAAAATTTAATTCCAAATGTTTAATAATATTATATTAATTTATTCTTAGGAAGATTTTACAAATAAAATTATAGTAGTTTTATTTATATAAATTGAAATTATTGCTATTATTATATTGATTAAATCAAAATTAACGTTTAATCTAATTTTGATTTTAACTAATCACTTAGCAGTTACATCCTTTTATCAATATATTTAGGAAAAAAGAAAAAGAAAGTTTAATTCTAGTACGAAATTCTTATATGAAAATTCATTTAATTCTAATATGAAATTTATTGAAATTTATGAATTATTACGTAAAATTATTTTCAGGCTTTATAGATTTATTGCTACGAAATTATCAAGGGAAAATTTTTCCGCAAAAAACAACTCATAGAAATTTGAATTTATAATAATTCTCTTATCCTACTTATCATTAATTTGCATTTAAAACTATCGTAATCAATATTTAGTCGATACTTAATACTTTATCGATGCTAACTTCTTCAACAATTCATGAGGTGTTATTAATTTTTTCTTCAATCTGAAATTCTCTAAGTTTGATCGTTTGTTGGTCGAAGTTCAATTGCCGTTAATCTATCATCTTTAATTTTTTCGTCTTTTATCAAACAATTCTTAAAAAGAAAAAAATGAAAAAGAAAAGAAAGAAGAAAATCAATCATAGCAATAGACTCCTATGATATTTATTCATTTTATATTAAAATTTTAAATTAATTTTTTAATCCGAAATTCCCTTGAGTTTGATTGATTGAAGGAAGGATAAAGTTCAAATTACTGTTAATCAATCGTCTTTTCAAGATTTTTCGAATTTTATTAAATAAATTTTGATTAAGAATTAAATTTATCAACAAAACGATATAACGATGTCTTAAGAAATTATA
Source organism: Dirofilaria immitis (assembly GCA_024305405.1). Classification (NCBI taxonomy): domain Eukaryota; kingdom Metazoa; phylum Nematoda; class Chromadorea; order Rhabditida; family Onchocercidae; genus Dirofilaria; species Dirofilaria immitis. The sequence continues at coordinate 2,184,549 of JAKNDB010000098.1, forward strand.
ATATATTCAAAGCTAAAATTTCAACTTCTTAAAAAATTTCAAACTTCGAAAAATTTTCCAAAAACATTTGTACTTTATATCGATTTTTGCGCTTTCCCATTTCCTGAAATTTTTAGATTAAAAGTTTAAAAAAACATTTGTTAAACATTGTCGCCTCTTGTTTTTTTTGTTGAAAACTATCAGTTTAACTTCATTAGCTGATAAATTCATTCGATCAATTTTAACAATTATAGTTTGTTTGTTGTACAAAGAAAAGCGAAGAAAAAAAAGGAAGGAAGGCATTTTTTTCTTTTTTTTTTTTGTGATATGATTTTATTTGTTTAGCAAATTTTATCATGGATATTTTAAACATTCTTGATAAACCTTTAAATTGATCTTTGTTCCAGAAAAAAAAAAGAAACAAAAAGTTAGAAATATTGTTTTCGATTTCATATTTCATTCTAGCATTTCTCTTCGTTTTTTTTGTCAAATATTCGTTTTTTCTTATGCTATTTCTTTCTTTCTTTTTTTCTTCACAAATTTCATCATCATCCTTGAAATTTATCTTACTCTGCTATCAATAATTTTTGTTCCAACTTAAGCTTATTTTTTTTAGCTAAAGCTTATTTTTCCTCACTTTCTCATTTTTCTCATTAAACGAGAGTAAAGATCACAATCTATTCTCGCTTTTTAACGTCACATTTTTTTTTCATCAATTAATTTTGAAATTTTTTGATGCTAATTTAGCATCAAATTGCGAAAGACTAGTGATAATTACTATTTTTATGATTATTTATTTTGGAAAAGTTAATGCTAGTTCTCGAATTCCGTTATTTCAAAAAAGGATGATTCATTATGATGAATAACTAACCTAAATTTTAATGAAGCATTTTGAGATGAAATCAAAAGAAAAAAAATATATCAAACAAGGCAAGACTTCTTGCTCTTTTCGGGTAAATGTGAAAAATTTCAATTTACTTTTGAAATTACTAATTCTCGCAATCAATTAATTAACTTATGAATTATATTGGAAGATTGATTCGTTAATTTGTCGAAAGATTAATTTAGTGAAATGTTAATAAAATAATTTAGAATGAAATCAAAGTTCATAATAATAAGTATGCAAGATGTTGAGAATTTTAGTTCAATGCAAAAAGGCTGCAATTTTATTTGATCGTTAAGTGCCATAAGCCTATAATTATTTTTTTTTTTCTGCTAAGCAAATCCTAAAATGATTTTATCATTTGGTACAAGCAAAAAGAAAATAAAAAATAAAAATAAAAATAAAAACGAAAAGATGAATGCAAATAAAAGAATATAAATGTAAAATGCTTTATATTTTATTCCAAAAAAAAAAAAGAAAATGTAAAATTGCAAAAGTAATAATAAAAAATTGCAATTTAATTTAAATCAAACTTATGCAGTAAGCAATTAAAAGAATAAAATTTTATTTTTACAAATCTTTTAATACTTTGATAGGTTTTCTTTTTTGTTTTTTTATATTAACCTCCTAAAATGGCTAGGGCATTTGTTGAATGTGAAATTATAGGCAGTGCTAAGCAATCACTTCAAATGATTGTTTATCATAATTTGATGAAATGATTAAATTGAATGAAAAGTATGAGGAAGAAATTGTTTAGATTTGTAAATTTAGTTAGCAGTTAAATCAAAAGGTAAAAGTCACTTAGGTGAAAATTAATTAATAAATCAAAAACTTATTAATTAATAATTATATTATTATAATATAAAATGTAATGGAAAACAAGAATGATGTAATAAAGGGAGAGAAGGAAGAAATTTTTAATTTCCTAAAAGTTATTTTTTTCTAGGGGGTAAAGAAAAAGAAATTTGTTTAATTAAAAATTAAAATTATTGTTAATTTTAAAATAGTTAAGCTAATAATTTGAACAATTAATTAAATTTATATCAATACCATTTCTATCAAATTATAAATATATTCTACTATCAGTTATCGTATTCATTCATTCTTTTTTTTGTTTTCGCAAATTTTTAATCAATTATTTATTTTTAATTATAAATCATGAAGAATAATAGCAGATAACATTTCCTTATTATCTTCATTTATTATGACATGATAACAGGTGTAATAATCTCTATGTCACTTTATTAATAAATCATAATCATAATAATAATAATAATGATATTTGCATTTATTTTATTTGTTTTAGTTTTGCATATATTTACATATTGATAGCTTTGCTTAATAATCAGAAGTAATATCGTTTCTTTTTCTTCCTTAATGCAACTTCTTAAACAGTAAAATTTCGCAGAACAAGAGAGAGAGAGAGAAAGAATTGTTATGGGCCCAAAAATATATGCATATAGAGCTTGGCAGTAGTATTAGGCCTAGTATCAGAAACTAAATGTTAATATCAAATATGTTTTCAAAGATTTGTTTATATGCGAAAATTTATAATCATCGATGTGATATAACTTAAAATTTATATAATTTTTATCTAAATTTTTGAAATATATAAAATTTGATTATAATATGTTAAAGTTAATTAGGAGAAGGCTGAATGATATAAATCGAAGTTTTTTATTTAATTAATAAATTTATTAATATTTTGTTCGTTATTTTTCCATAATTTTAATATTTCCAATCCTGGAAATATTAAAAATTTATTAAATTTGAATAAAATAAACTTTCATTAAAATATATTAAAAGATATGAATTAAATAAATATTTTTATTAAAATTCAGATAGATAGATAAATCAACAAATAAGACAAGTTAGAAAAGACAAATTTGTAATAATTTTAACAAATTTATGTATAAATGCATCATTTAAATTTATTGAAATTTTTTTTGAAATACACGAGAATGAAATATGCAAATAGACGAAAGTGAAATATGTAAACAGACGAGAATGAAATATGTAATTTCACATTTTTTTTTTTCAAATAAGAAATATTTTAAATAATTTAAAAATAAATAAATTTTTTTGCTAGTTTTCGTGCTTGATGAAGCAGAAAAGCAAATGAAAATAATTGTTAGATTATAAAATTTAAAAATGTATGAATATTGAGAGATAAAAATAAATGAAATAAGTAGGAATTTATCTTATTTATTTGTTTATTTGAAATATCTAAAATTGAATAATATTTCAATTGCCAAATAATGAATTAAAAATATTTCCTTTTTTTCCCAGTACATCGATTAATTTGAAAATTTCAAATTATTCGATAAAAATATATGAAAATTTGCATAGATAAATAAATTTTACAAGGCAAAAAGAAATTCTTTCTATCACAAATTTTTTTGAAAAAAGAAAAAATTTTTCGTTTTTGTTTTGAAAAAAATATGATAAAATGATTAGGGAAAGTTTTTTTCCTCATAAAAACGTTGAAATATTTTATTATTTGATTTTGAGTAGCTTATTTTATTTCATATTTCTTATCTTGATTTGATTAATTTAATTTTTCTTTTTCAATTTCAAATTGAACTTAGTGTCCAAGGATTAAAATTAATGCTCAATTTTGATATATGTTAAAGTTTATTTGTTTAATTTGTGAATTGAAATTTTAGAAGAAAGAATTCTTTTTTAATTTAAAAATGCGTAAAATTATTGCTTGGAATTGACAGAACGGCATATTTTGATGATTTTTCAATTAATATTGAGCAATTCCTATCTCAGAAACAGTTAGAATTCTTTTTTTAATTTAAAAATGCGTAAAATTATTGCTTGGAATTGACAGAACGGCATATTTTGATGATTTTTCAATTAATATTGAGCAATTCCCTATCTCAGAAACAGCTATTGCAATATTTTATAAATTTGTTAAAATTTATTCTCTACACTTTGTTTCATGCTAAAATCAATTTTGTATTTGATTTATTGACAGTTATTTAGATGAAAAACTGATAACATTATGATCATATTCAGTAATTTGTTTTTGATTTGTTAGCAGCCATTTTCATATCTTTTAGCCTAAGATAGTGCAAATGATTTAGCGAAAAGAAGAAAGCTGTTACTTATCTCTTATCATTCGGAATTTATGAAATGAATTCTTGAAAAGTAGCACTTCAAAGTTATCATTCATGCATAATAGCATTTAGATTTCTGATCAACAAAAACAAGCCTCTTTATTAACATAAAATTTTGCCACAAAATTAAATCTTATTATTTGCTAATTTTTAAATTAATTAATTCACCATTTACATATGGGAAGAGATTTTTTTGCCAATGTAAAAAAATTAATCAAATCAAAAACGAAGTATCCCTAGCAGATATATTGATTATTAGAAAAAGTTTTTTTTTCGAAATTTTATTTATAAAAATTAAAAATTTCATAATTCATTTGCGAAAAAAGATAAATTACATTTTTATTTTTATTTTCTACTGAAAATTTTTGAAGCAAATAAAAGGAAAAAACGATTTAAGATTATGGCTAATTTAATTTAGCTTAATTAATTAATTAGTTATAGGCGTGCATTAGCTAAAACAACAGCAGCTAAGCGATTAATTGATGTACATTCATCACAATTTCATGGTGCTATGGCAGCAGCATTATGCAAACATCGTACAAAGAATTATTGGTTTGATGCTAATGTTAGTTCAAATTTTCAAACTAAATATAAATGAGGTGAATTTAAGCCGAAAAGTCATAATTAATGTAAGCTGATGCACTCATACCTGAAATTAACATGTTCGAGGAAGATAAATGAAATTCCCGGTTCCGATCACGGATTTTCGAGGAGTCAGTAATACTTTTTGGTAATGGTTACAGCACGCTGATTCCTTCAGGGTTGCGCGCGTGCAACCCTGAATATCTTTTGAAGGGCATCACAGATGCGTTATTGCCAAATATCATGCAACTAAACGTCCTAGGAAATTGTCCATACAATTTTTTTTTTTTTGCTCAATGAATAAATGTAATATGGTGAGAAATGAATTAATTAATCAATTAATACCAATTATTTCAGATTAGACATTTCCTGATTTAGATTATTTAGAAGAATAAAGATTTTTATATTCAGATTATTTAGAACGATCAAAAATATTAAAGAAAAAAAATTATCGACGAAAAGTAACATAAATCATAAAATTGAAAATGATAAGAAATTTTCGCAAAAATTATTTGTATGGAGATAATTTGAAAATTTCACATGGAAGCCATAAAGATGAAGCATCAGCAATTAATATGTTATTTTTTTTTGATTTTTAACAGTTGCATGGAATTATTTTGAAAATTTTTCATAGAAGCTAGAAAATTTTTTTCATTTCAGATTCATGCTGATGAGCATATTTGGATGCCTTCATTAGCACCATGTACAATATCAAGTAGTTGTTCACGTGATACCGAATGTTATGTTGGTTAGTGAAATTTGTTGCTAAAATTTCATTTATACAAAAATTTGAAGTATATTTTTAATTTGTTGATTCCTTCTTTCAAATATTGAGTTTCTGAAGAAAATTTCATGATATTAGCAATAAAATTATTCCATACAAATTCATATGATACATGAAATTCAATTAGTTAGCGGAATTTTAATTTATATCGTTGAAATTTTTCATAAATGATTAAACAAAATTCTTGTAGGTGAACGAGATTGCCGAAAAATTGGAGAAAAACGAAGTTGTGCTGCATGTCATATTGTGGTGCATGCAGCATGTTTGCCAATTTTACGACAAGTGAGTTTTTTGCATTTCTAACATTTTCCATCAGCAAACAGAAATTCATTTATAATTTTATGAGAATCGCTTTCTCCTAGAATTTGGATTTTATCAGAATTTTCTATCTCAATTTTTATTTGTCAAATTCATCATTTATAAACTAAAATCTATTCATTCGTATTGCTTATTCATGCGTATAATTTTTTTTCTCTTTTAGTTGTATGTGAAATGCAAGATAACATATCAAGAAGATAATTCAGTAAGAAAGCTAATAACTCCAAGTAGAAATATTGTGGATGAATCGTTAAATGGCCATCATTGGTTGCATAAATGGAAACAGGAAGGACGTTGCTTACGTTGTGGCAAATCATTTCAGCAGAAAATTTTCCATGATAAGGTAAATTGAAACTTTATACATCACTTGTTATTGATAATTTTCATGTAAAATAAGACTTATGACAAATTTAACCAGTGTTACAAATACTCTTAAGTTATGATAAAAAGATTATAATGTTCGATAATTTTTTTTTTAAGTAATTGCTAAAAGTTAATATACTACGATTGGTTTTAGCAGCATTGATTTTATAAAATTAATATTATCCCGAAGATGAATAGAGAAAATTTATTCTTTCTTGCTTTGTTTCATAATTCAATTTAATACGAAATAAATTTTGTCAAGAGTTGAAATCAAATTGTTGAATTTGAAAAAAAAGTTACACTAAGATTATATGATTAGTAATGCAAAAGAAAATCTTCAGAAATGTGTATTTGAAATGATGTTTATTTTTATGTGTTAGATAATTTCTCTATGTTAAGTTGCAAAACAATTTAATTTTTATATCTCGTCACATATTGTGTTTTGATGATAAATGCATGCTTACTATTGAAAATATGACGTCTTTAAGCACTGAAAAGATAGGAAGTTAATTTTAGAATTAATTACTTTCTCTCATTATACTATAGATGATTAAGAATGTGGGAGGAATGATGAAAAGCAATATAAAAGAAAAATAGGAGAATAGAAGATTACAATTTATACTCAGCAAATAATTCTTGGAAGAATGAGCCATAAGGAATTCTTTGGAAATGAAAAAGTTAATTCGTTATTTAATGAGAAACTTATGGAAAATTTCTTGGAAAGGTAAAAATTAATTCAATAAATAATAAAACGATAATCAAAGAGTAAGCATAATTGCAGGAAGTAATTGCAATCACTTGTTCATGGTGCAAACGATCATATCATAATAAAATGGAATGCTTTTCGTCGCAACGTTTTGAGAGATCATGTGATCGCGGTGAACTAAAAGAGATCATTGTACCACCGACCTGGATTCAATACTCAAATCAAACTCAAACAAGAAAAAGAAAAAAATTACCAAAAGAAAAAAGTACGACTCATCCTGATTAGAGCTCTATGTTTAAGATATTAAATTTAAATGCATTCGTGATTTTACAAGAAAAAAATTAATCAATTTTTGATATCTTTCATATAATAATGAATTCATATTTATTTTTATAACTATATTTTAAATGCATTTTTATTTTGAAATTCAATGGTGTTTTTGTCTACTACATTATTCTAAAGTTTCATTATTTCAGCGGAGGCTGTTTAGGATACGACCAATGCCTATGGATGATGGTACGTGGCTTCCAAGTCAACCACTGCTTGTATTTGTAAATCCGAAATCAGGTGGTAATAAAGGTTCTAAATTGTTGCATACCTTCTGCTGGCTTTTGAATCCACGTCAAGTATTCGATATTACTGTACTGAAAGGACCTGAATTTGGGTAAATGTTTTTATCAAATTTTCCTTATGCATGACTTAATTATGCAATATGAAGTATAATAATAATCCGTAAATTCTTTATGAATAAATACAATTTAAAAGTTAGTAATTATTGCTATTTTTTTGTTATTGATTTGAAGCTTTTTCAAAATACTTGCTACAAATTAATTTTTAAAAATTCTTTAGACTTGGTATGTTTAAGAAAGTGGCATCTAATTTGAGAGTACTTGTATGCGGTGGTGATGGCACTGTTGGATGGATTTTAAGTACCCTTGACAAAGTTTGCTTTACAATTTTGCAGATTTTTATGAGTTAGAAATTGTATAAACTTTTTTTAACGATTATTGATAAAATCTGTATAGTAGAGTAAATGAAAATTCCATTATTCAAAATGAACATTTTATTTTATATAACAGCATCAGCTTTCTTTGATTCCCAATATCTAAAGTAGTTTTATTTACATTTCAAATCTTCCACCAAATACTAATTTCAGATGAATTGGCAGAAGTATCCCCGATTGGCATTGTTCCGTTAGGCACTGGCAATGATCTGGCTAGGCAATTATTTTCTTATATAATTGTTTATATGCTAGGAAATGAGCCGTATATTTTTGTTATTTATTCAATCAATTATTTGAGCTTAATTCGCTTTATCTAACTTTACTTCAATTATTTTTAATTAATTCATTTATATATTCATTTTTCAGATGTCTTGGTTGGGGTGGTTCGTTCAGCGAAGAACCATTGGCTCAAGTGTTAAGTGCCGTTATTAATGAAACATCTATCACATATCTCGATAGGTTAGTTTTTTCCGTTATTTCACTTTAAAAATCGGAAACTGAAAGTTATTTCGAAACTAATCAATCGTTAGAGATCAAGACATAAACGTAAGATTAAACTTAAAACTGAGAACTTTCTTCTCTTTGTACTGAGAAAAATTTGCTAAATTTGATTTAACATTTTATGAATATTAGGTTCTCTTTCTTAGATATTTTCATATAGACAAATATATAAAGGGAATTTATAGGTGGAAAATAAATGTTGAACCTAATTTGCAAGCATCAAATGCACAGACCGATGAAATCGACAAGGCTGCTCAGAATGAATTGACACTTACTGTGATGAACAATTATTACAGTATTGGGGCCGATGCTCATGTGGCCTTGCAATTCCACCATTCTAGAAGTTAGTTTAAATTTGAGTTTCAATAAATATTGTTTTTCTTTCTTAAATTTCTTCAATTTCCAGAACAAAAAATTATGATAACATTTAAAGAAGTAAATTTCTATGATATTACCATGCTAATAATTGACTTTTCATAGTAATTTTAGCTATTACTGCAAAAATAAAGTAAAATAATTATAAATATCCATAAGAAGAAGTTAATAGTTAACTTGACAGCATCTCTGAAATTATATTCCCATTTATTTAATCGAATTTCTAGGAATTATGCATGGTTTTAGGTGCAAATCCGCAAATGCTAAACAGCAGGCTAAAAAATCGAATAGCGTACGGTGGATTAGGTACCATTGATTTATTTAAGCGAACTTGGAAACTTCTACATGAATACATCACTCTTGAGGTAATGGATACGACTAAATTATTTTTAAATATGGATTTCTCTTTTGAAATTGATTTATAAGAAGTTAAAACTACATAGTTTACTTAACTTTTAATTTGAAAAAATTATATCTTTTATATCAATTTCAGTGCGATGGAGTTGATTTAACTCCAAAAATTAGAGAATTCAAATTCCATTGCATATTATTCCTTAATATAACATATTATGCGGGAGGAACAATTCCATGGGGTAACGACGATGAAGAAAAATATCGACCTTCCAGCTGTGACGGCAAATTAGAAATTCTTGGTTTCACAACTGCTACTCTGGTTTGTTCCTTTGAAATTTTAAATTTAGAAAAAATTAAAAACACTTTTATAAAAGGAGTAAATTATCGAAGGCTGTAAGGGATTTCTTTAAGGATTAAGTCTCGAAATCATTAAAGTCAAGCCATGATCAGTTACGAGCTGTAATCATTCTTTTCAATTTATGTCATTTCCATTTTAAGGCAACTTTACAAATGGGTGGTAAAGGTGAACGAATAGCACAATGTTCTCATGCCCGAATTACAACAAGTAAAGCAATACCAATGCAAGTAGATGGTGAACCATGTCTTTTAGCGCCGAGTACCATAGAAATTACCTTTCATAGCCAGGTTAATTTAATTCTAATGTAGCATTTGAAAATAGCTCATTCCGTCTTATTCATACTATTCTTTCTATATTTTTATTTCTAAATTTTTGTCATTCTATTCTGTTTTAATTTTTTTCCCCTTTTTTTCATTTTTATTCTCGTTTAATCTGTTACGATTTGACATTTTTTAATATTGTAGGTTCCTATGTTACGTCGTGAAAAGAAATCAAATTATATGCCAGGAGTTCTTAAGAAACAGCGTAAAATCTCCAGACAACATCAGAATTACATTAGTCAAGCACCATTAAATTCAGTAGGCTATTCATTACCTGTACTACTTACTACTTCCATCGATTATAATACTAATCGAGATAATTTGGAACGTCTCAAAGTAACAGGTAATGCATGATTTATTAATCCTAAAAATATCCGCAAACAAATGATCCTTTAAAATGAAGAAAGATTATATATTTTGAAACATTTAAATAAGTACTTTTAAGTTGAAGTAAAATTTTGAATCCTTGAAGGAAATACTTTTCTATATGATTCAGCAAATTTACGAATTCAAATATTGACGTGTCGTATATTACTTCTTATAAAATTGTATTTAGTTTGAATATTTTGTGCAAATTTCCTTAATTAGACTTCTAACTTCCTTACTGATTTAAAAATTCTTAGTTTGAAAATTTGTGTATTACAATATACTGAAATGTAAATAAGACATAGCAGCATCCAAAAGTACTAGCAAAATCATATTGAAGTTATTAACAAGTCAGAATTGAAATTGTAAGAAGTTCGAAACCTCTGACGAAAGTTTCTTTTAACTTCATTAAATTCTTATAGCTATGGAAATCGGTAAGATTTGTGTAGAAGCAGAAGCTGAATTGGATAATGTTCGACAAAAAATTGATAAAATTATTGCCGATTATTCAGATTCGAATATAGAATTGAGTAGCGAGTGGAGATTTCTTGATTGTTAGTAGATTTTTAAAAGCAATTAACAGTTCGATTTCGAAGTTATGAGCCATTTGATTTACCGGTTCTTTAAATGGATTCTTAATATCACTGATAGATTCTTTTTCTGTTTTATATTTTCTTAACTAATTAATGTTTGTATTATTTCTTGTCATTAATTAATTAATTTTAATATTTTTATATTTATAGATGTAAGTAGCGCTGAAGAAGGTGTATTTCGTGTGCATCGTTATCAGGAGCAATTCATGACTTTATCCGATATCTGCTGTTTAGAAGAATGTATTATGATCGTGAATAATGTTTTAGTCAAACAAATTCAGCAGTCAACTGATGATGCTTCAAATCAAGTTAGGTAATTTTTAAATCCTTTTTATCGTTTATTAAAAAACAATCAATTCGACTTGATTAAAATTTCATCCCTTACCAGTAATTCGTAACTTTGTCCGACGGTTCAAAATTTTGTTAAGTTGAAAAATGACAAGTTGAAAAGTTTAACTGCGAGTTGATTAACAGGTGAGAAAAACGTTTACTACGATTGGTATGAATATTTTCTCGATATGTTATAGATTCTTTCAAATTTTGAATGTTCATGTAAGAGTATTAAATAATTTTTAAAAATGTATTCGTAAATATTTTGAATTCACCTATAAAAATTATTTTTTTTGTGCAATTCCAGGAAGAATAATATATCAGATCGTGACGATTGCTTAAATGATGAAGCATTGCATATAACATTCCAATGTGATACTAATGAAGCACATCTATAACAATAATCAAATATAAGTGATACTTATGTAGTTTAAATTCAGTGATTTTATTTCTATTTATTTTTTTTTAAAAAGAAATCAATTTTACTATTTATTTTCAAAAATTATAAAATGAAATCCATAAATAAAATCATTTTATATGATTCTGAGATTTTTACATGTATGAAATGTTTTCTATGATGAGAAAGAAGATTCAAAGTGAAATTCTACATCAGTATTTGCAGAAGATGTGACAGCCTGGATTTTTTTGTTTGAGAGCCTGAAATAAACTAGCATTTATTTTGCTAGTTTTTTCATATGTAATCAAAAAGTCATTATTGTTTATGTTACTGTTAAAATTTTATCATTAATCTTGTTTTTTTCCTTTGATTTTGGACTCTCATATATTAAAAATATATTCATGAAAATTTCATATCATTTTCCAATTCAAATTATGGCTGAAATCATAATAACAATATTAGTTTATGATCGTTTTTTCATACTACTGTAAGTACATTTGTATCCTTAATACAATTTTTAAATTTATTTGAAGATTAATTTTGAGATGGTTAATTTAAAATTAATTATATTAATGTAAAATATTATTAAAAAATCATACATTGCTAAGCAAGAATCTCAAATCAAAAGTTCATCTTTTATTTTCTAATTTCTATTTTCTAGCTATAATTTCTTTACTTATATTGTTTTGCTTATAGTTTTCATGTGAAATCATTGAAAACTTTGAAGCATGGATTGTAGAATATATCATTATAGAATTTGTTCTTCAAAAAGTAACAATTCGTTTTGATATTTCAAAGTTTCTCGATGCCACAAAGCATCATAGAATCTGGCACTGTAAATTCTATTACGCAAAAAAGTAGCAATAAGTTTCGATATTTTTTCAAGTTATTTTGAAGAAAAAAATTAAAATTTCTCAAAGATTCTGGAAAGATTTTCATCCGTTTTCCTTAGCAAATCGCAAAGTTTCAAATTTTAATTTTTTTGCAAATTTAAATATATTGCCTTAATAATATTTAATAAATTAAATTTAGGGAAATGCAATTTTTGAAAGTAAAATTTTGCTATAAAAGAAAATGTTAGAATGTTTGCAATCATAGTTTGAAGTGAATAGAAATCATTAAGCGGTTCATTTCTCAATCATAAAATGACTACAGTAGAAGATTATGATAAGGAGCGGCTAAAGATTCGTGGAGGTCCAAATTAAACTTTTTATTTTTTACTCAAATATCAAAAAGAAAAACTGAAAAGAAAAATTTATTGATGAGACATTTCATCTGAATTTTTGAAGACATTTCATTTGAAACGATGTTTTTAGCAAAATTCTTACGTAATATTTTACAAGACACGTAAAATAATTTAGAGCAATATGTAAGAAAAGAATCTGAAATTAATAATGGACAACAACGTAGTAAGAGAATAAATTGGCGACAATTTTTTATCATTTGCTCGATTCTTATCTCCGCATATCTTGTTAATGGTGAACATGCTCAAACAGTTTGCAATATATGTACTACCGTACCAGCTGCTATTTTTACTTATGGACAACTTTCTGATCATACAACTCGAATTTTTGCTTATGTAAGTTTGAAGGTATTACGGTGAAACAAATAATTCAACATGTGTTACATAAAGGTTACAGTAGAGTAAATAATTCTAGCAAATAATTCTATCCATTTCAAGTGAAAGTTACAGTAAAGCAAATAATTCAATGTGTTACATAAAGGTTACGGTAGAGCAAATAATTTTATACACATAACATGAAAATTACAGCGAAAGCAAATAGTTCTACGTATGTTACGTAAAGATTACAGCAGAAGCAAATAATTCTATATATGTTATGTGTTACGTAAAGAAGTAATAATTGTACATATTAATTCTTATATAATAAGCAAAACGTCCTATATTTGTATGTCACGTTTTACGTAAGTAATAGTTCTAGTATATATTACGGCAATTTTAACTATTCCCTATATAATATAGCAATAATAATTAAATGTATGTTTGAAATTTAATTATAAATTAATGGAAGTGTCTTCAATTTAATTTCTAATATTTATTTTTGATTTTTAGCAAAATTTTGACCTGTTTGGAGTAAATTAAAGAAAATTCGATAAATATTGCAATGAGAATGAAAAAATAATTTTATAAGAAATGATTGAAAATGAAATAGGATGAAATTTGAGAAATATAGAATTAATCAAATAATTAAATAATAAATTGAATCATTAGATTTGATAATTTGAAATTAATTAATTTATGCCTTTTCTTCAGAAAATGAAATTCGAGAAATGTTAAATTAATCAAATAATTAAATAATAAATTGAATCATTAGATTTGATAATTTGAAATTAATTAATTTATGCCTTTTTCTTCAGAAAATGAAATTCGAGAAATGTTAAATTAATCAATAATTAAATAATAAATTGAATCATTAGATTTGATAATTTGAAATTAATTAATTTATGCCTTTTTCTTCAGAAAATGAAATTCGAGAAATGTTAAATTAATCAATAATTAAATAATAAATTGAATCATTAGATTTGATAATTTGAAATTAATTAATTTATGCCTTTTCTTCAGAAAATGAAATTCGAGAAATGTTAAATTAATCAATAATTAAATAATAAATTGAATCATTAGATTTGATAATTTGAAATTAATTAATTTATGCCTTTTCTTCAGAAAATGAAATTCGAGAAATGTTAAATTAATCAATAATTAAATAATAAATTGAATCATTAGATTTGATAATTTGAAATTAATTAATTTATGCCTTTTTCTTCAGAAAATGAAATTCGAGAAATGTTAAATTAATCAAATAATTAAATAATAAATTGAATCATTAGATTTGATAATTTGAAATTAATTAAATGTTAAATGATTGAATTAGAATAAATTTGAAATTAATTAAATTTACATCGTTTTTCCTTCAGAAGGCAACACTTTTCTACTGGTCAATTCATGGAATTTTAATTGCATTTGATAGCATATTTATGGATGCATTTGGATATTTTTTGGCAAATTTATCCTTCTTATAATTCTATTTTTAATGTTATCTATCAATATGATATTGCGAAAAATTCGAAAAATTTACTTGAAACTGAACATCATCAAAAGCAACATAATATAATAGCTAATAAATCGATAATTAGTAGTACTAAACCATCATCATCATCATCATCACCAATAAATCTTCAATTTTCACCATATGGCTCACAATTTGGCCTTAATACTGCTATGACAATTACCGATGTTACACAATTTTCTGGCCAAGTAATTGTAATTTTATTTATTGCTTTTCTAATTAATTAATTAATTTAATTAAAAATTTTAAATTATTTGAATAATTTTGTATTTGCAAAAAAGAAAAAATAATAATAACAATTGGCTAATTTAGCTAATAAATGTAAAAAGTTTTTTTTTCTTATTTCTTGTTATTTTCAGCATCCGTTCAAAAATGACAATCGTTATAGTAGCCTAGTAACAGCATATTCCGTGGCACATAGCCCAGATATGACCGCTTATTTGGATACATCTTATACGCATGATGGATCGCTTAAAACTGTTACTTCTAGTGATGTATGTTAATAATTTTAAAATTTAATATTATATTTTTGTTAAATGATAAAATATAAGCAATAATTTTTAAATAATATTGCAGGAACAATATAAATTTGAATCACAGAAACAACGACAAATTGTGCTAGACGAAGATTCATCAATACTGTCAGATTCTGATAATGAAAATGATGAAAAATCCGAAAGTGTAAATGATGATGATAATAATGATAATCATGGTGTAAAATCGATTCCTGCTGGTGAT
Source organism: Dirofilaria immitis (assembly GCA_024305405.1). NCBI lineage: Eukaryota > Metazoa > Nematoda > Chromadorea > Rhabditida > Onchocercidae > Dirofilaria > Dirofilaria immitis. The sequence continues at coordinate 2,199,710 of JAKNDB010000098.1, forward strand.
TGCAAAAAAGCGAATGATGAAGTTTAAATTATTGCTTATTTTTTTTTTTCACGATTAAAATAAGCCACCGATTATTTTTGATTATTCGAGAATTTTCAAAATTCTCGTCTAATTTCAGGCTCATTTTAATAAGCAAATTGATAAGCGAATAAATTAGAAATTAATTAACCAATAAATTTCATAATTAATTTAAGACAGGTGAATCATTACATGCTAGTGAAGAATATTCAACATCGTATATGACAAAAGAAGCAGACGAAACACTTATCACCAGTCCAAATGAATATGTTCAGTTATTATTATCATCTTATCAGTGATAATTTTTCTCTTCTCTCTCTCTCTCTCTTTCGCTCTTTATACGCTACTGTCAGTTTTTTAAATCAGAAATTTAGAGGAAATTATAAATTTCAAAATTCTAATTTTCCTTATTCTTTGTTTAGATAGTATTCAAGCATCCTTTTACGGAAACGGTAACAATTTATGTAAAAAATAAGCATAGTCGTCCGATAATGTGGGCACTTAAAACTAACGCAATTAAGCGTATGATTGCGCAACCTACTTGTGGTACTCTCGGAAAAGACGCTACCGTACATGTATGTTTAAAGATATGTTAAGAAAATTTTGCAGTAAATTATCAGAGTAAAAAAAAAAATTAAATGTAATGAACGTTAAGTAATCATACTATCATTGTAAATAAATCAATTAGTGGAATATGGAATTTGATTAATGATAAAATGGATGGAATCTGATTAACAAATATTAGAACTCAAATTTAGAAATTAATGAAAAAAAAGTTGTTTTTATTATCTAATAATTATTTTGTAGATTAAAATTGGTGTCACTGAAGTACCATCGGAGGAATCGAATATGAATGATCGAATTGCTATTGATTATTGCCTAATTGATGATGATACGATCGGTTTTGATCGATCATTTTTGTACAATGCTGAAGATCCATTTCGTAGACGGAAAAATTCAATATTTATTATGAAAACTAACAAAAATAAAATACGATATTTTATTTATAACTATAAACAAATAATTCAGGCGCTAATTTTTCAATCAATTCAATCCACTATATTTATATACGCTTATTAAATAAATGAATGAAATTATTATCATTCAATTTCATCGTATATTTTAAATATAATGAAACTTGTTAACTTGAAATTGAATAATTTGAAATTCTAAAATCAATAATCATATACTCAATATTAGTCAATAAACATAAATCATTCAATTTCATCATATATTTTAAATATAATGAAACTTGTTAACTTGAAATTGAATAATTTGAAATTCTAAAATCAATAATCATATACTCAATATTAGTCAATAAATATAAATCATTAAATTTCATCATATATTTTAAATATAATGAAACTTGTTAACTTGAAATTGAATAATTTGGAATTCTAAAATCAATAATCATATACTCAATATTAGTCAATAATAAAAATAAGAAAAAAACGATAAAAAAAAGATGAATGAAATTTGAAAGACTTCTTGATGATAAAAAAAAAAAAAAGTAGGCAAATGATAAAAATTTATCATTCATATTTTCATAAAAAATTAAAGGATAAAAATTTGCTGCAAAATATTTGATATTTTAATTTGATTCGAATTTGTTAACAAAGAAAATATGAATTTAATTATAGGTAGACATTTGTATGATTTATTCATTCAATGAGCAATGATAATGTAAGTGTACTGAAAATTTAAAATTAAAATATTTTAATCAATAATCGTTTTAAATTCGATTTAAATTTAAATAGACGTTTGTCGTTCATTTTTGGTTGAAATAATCGTGCCATTTTATCGGACCATTCTGATGAACCGGATTCAAACGAAAACTGTCCCGGAATATTTTCCAATCCTTGAAATGATCGTATCGAATCATACTCTTCCAAATTTGTTTTCTTAAATGATAAATCATTTGTCAAAATATTATCCTTATTATTATTATTGCTGTTGATCAGACTGATTGATGATGAACTATCATTTAAAATTGGATGCTTTAATAATGCATTATTCGATTGATCGGTGATAGAAGTTTGTTGTTCGATTATCTGATAATTTTGATTATTAAATTCTTCACTGATATCATTCATTTTTTCGTTCATTAAACTATTCTTTGCCGATGTCGAGCATGAAATTGGAATTTTCGAATCTTTTACGGTAACACCAATTAATTTTGTTTCTGCTTCTACTAATTTATCCTTCTTTTTCCATTTTTCTGTTTTATCAGTTGGATGTGTTTTGATACTTTTCCTAAAATCAAAATGAATTTTCCTTTTTTTTCTTTCATGATATGATATGATATGATAACTTATATAATATTTGAAATAATTTAAATTTAATTATTCGAAATAATTGAATGAATTAAATTCTTAATAATAAATAATGCTTGGCAAAAACAAATTTTCTTAAATAATTTAATTTTAATTACAATTGGATTAATTAAATTCTCGAGAATTAAAATAATTGTTGACGAAGAAAATAACTTATTTATTTACCAACACTTCATAGGCCAAAAACAAAATGGATTGCATAGACCATATTGAAAACATGAATAAATAAGTTCGATAACAGTAAGTAAACTTGCGCCAAGAAATAAGCCAAGTGCGCCACCAACATCACCTATTAATTAAATATTTTCATTAATAATTAAAAATTTAAATTTAAAAATTTTTTTTATTTAAAAAAAAGAAAAGAAAAATGAATCGTTTACAGTTAGTTTTTTTTTTGCAAATAATTAAATGATAAATGATAAATGATAAATGATAAATGATAAATTTACATGCTAAACTCCAAATACTATAAGTACTTTCCTGTCGCCATGTTTCAATGGTCATTTGATGTAGGAAAACATTTACCATTGCAAAATTTTTCCTAAAAAATTTTATTAAATTAAACAAAATAATTAAATGAAAAAAATATAACTCAAAATTCTAATCGATATAAATAATCATTAACACCTTTAATTAATAAATGATTTGTTTTGCAATCGATTGGAATAATTCGAATTTCAGGATAGAAATAAATTGGAATAATTCGAATTTCAGGATGTAAATAAATTGAAATAATTCGAATTCAAAGACAGAATAGAATATTCGATTTGAAAGCGAAATATTTCAGTCCCGTAATAGAAATAAATTGAAATCATTTGAATTAATTCGAGTTCAAAAATGGAATACTTGATTTTATAGATAAGTTATTAAATTCCAAGATAGAAATAAATTGAAATAATTCGAATTCGAAGATCGGATATTTGATTTGAAAGTGAAGTAATTCAGTTCCGAGATAGAAATAAATTGAAATAATTGGAACTCAAAGATAGAATAGGATATTTGATTCGAAAATAAAATAATTAAATTCCGAGTTAGAAATAAATTGAAATAATTGAAGATAGAATAGCATATTTGATTTGAAAGTGAACTATTTCAATCCCGTGATAGAAATAAATCGAAATCAATTGAATTAATTGAATTCAAAATGGAATATTTGATTTTATAGAAAAATAATTAAATTTCGAGATAGAAATAAATTGAAATAATTCGAATTCGAAGATCGGATATTTGATTTGAAAGTGAAGTAATTCAATTCCGAGATAGAAATAAATTGAAATAATTCGAATTGAAAGATAGAATATTTGATTTGAAAGTCTTTCCCGAATGATTTCTGCATTGATTTACCGGTACCCATATACGATTTACCGGTTTTTATATGAAATAAAAATTGCAAAAATAAAAATTCTTACTCCACAAATGCTGATCCAAAATCAAAATTGGCCAAATATGCTGGTAATTCTTTTTGGTATAAATTTGAATATGCTGACTGCAAATGTAAATTAATTTGACTAAGTTCGAATTTAAAATAAATTAATTTAATTAGAAAATATAATTCCATTTAATCATTTCAGATATTCCTTTTTTTTAATGTTTTAATAAAAATGATAAAAAGTTTGATAATGTTTTTTTCAACATTTCAGGTTTATTTATGCATTTTATAATAAAATAATTAAGAGAGAATGTATAATAAATTAATTGTATAATTTATTGTAAATAAATGACACCTGAAATTAAATTATTTTAACATTCCAAATATTTCGTTTTTTTTGCTCTTTATTTTTAATAAAAACTACACAACAAGGGTTTAATAAATTTTTTCCAACATTTCAAGTTTATTTATGAATTTAATTTTTGTCCAGCATATTAGGTTTACTTCAAATAAATTAGTTAAAATTTACAATTAATACAAAAAGTATTAATTAAGCCCAAAATATTATATTAATTAATTAGTAAAGCATATGCTAAATTATGCAATATTTATAATGTATTATATAAATTAATTGATAATTTATGATAAATAGATTATCATACCTGAAATTCATTCATCATTTTTTGAATGAATTTAATAAAATAATACTTTCATTTTTACGTCACCAAACGTACAATCAACAATATCATGAATAAATGCAGAAAATTGTTTCGTATGTTGCATTGTTGTATCACCAAAATATAACATTGAACCCATCTGTGATATCATATCATATCATGATAATAATAGAATTAAATAATCAGTAATCGAATTTTGAAATTAATTACAAAATTTATCAATTTAAACAAAATTGCAAGAAATCTTTATGCATATATGCTAAAAACAAAAAAAAATTAAGCTTAATTAAATACCTGTAAACCTCGACCATTCTCGACAGCAGCTAGTAAATTTGGCAATTCATCATCAGCCATATCAATAATATTACGTACCAAATTTTCATCTAAATCTTTTAACATCGGATTATACCAATCCTAAAAAGAGAAAGAGACAGAGAGAGAAGAGCTATTCAGGATGTTATTTAAAAAAAATTATGGATTTTTAAAATTTGTAACTTATAAACTTACACCTTATCATTTGATAAGAAGCTGATAATTTTAGCTGTCAATAATGTTATATAAAATTATATCTTTAAATTTGCAATTTTTAAATTTGTATGTTATCAATTGATAAAAAGCTGATAAATTTAGCTGTCGATGATGCTACATAAAATTATATTTTTGTCTTTAAATTTGTAATTTATGCAAGTTATCACTTGATAAAAAGTGATAAATTTAATCAATTTACTGAACTAATCAATTAATCTTGGAATAGAATGAAAAAAAACGAAAATAATACTTCAAAGAAGTCTTGATCAAAAAATGTCGCATATTTCGAGATTGCATTTTTTCTGCCCATGCACGTCGTTGTAATCTACCTGCTTCATACTGTAATTAACTTATTATTACATGAAAAAGAGGAGAGAGAGAGAGAGAGAGAAGAGAAGAAAAATTTTTCAAACCTAATTATTATTATATTTAATTAATTCACTTATCAAATTATTTGCCTAATTGTGTTCCATTCATTTATGTTTATAAATTATCAGTGAAAATGAAATTGAAATTATTTTTAGAAATTATGGGTATGATAAAATAATCAACAAATTTTATTTTTATTATTATAAAAATACCTCCGTATAAATAAGCTTTTGATCATTGCATCAATTAAGTATTACATGTTGTAAATATGTATGCTTATAATTGATTGATCAATTGATTGATTGATTTGTTAAGTATTAACAAAATTTCTATTATATAATATTATGATTAGATAAAACTACTATATAATGTTAAGATCAATCAATATTTGCATTAGGCAAAACTAAATGATCAAAAATCCGAATAATCGGAAATCAGAACGATCAATTCAATTTGTTCAAAGAAATTTTCAAAAAAAAAAAGTTTTAGATATAAAATTCTTCAACCTTAAGCAATAATAAAAAAGAAAAAACTTATCGATTGACCTCGTGATATTTTTGGGTAATTGTCTATCTAATAATATATATGAAAAATATTATCACTTATTACATATCAAACTTATCACATATGCTTATCATATCTATGATAATTTTTAAAAAATTAAAAAAACATCAAATTTCTCGTAACAATTAATCAAATAATGATAAACCTGATTTGCTAATGATAATGTTGTATCCATTCGTTTTAAATTAACACCCAATGTTGATTTATAAAATGATGGATTATATATTTTGTATAATTTGGTAATAGTATTGACAAATTTTGCATCTCTTTAGTAACTTCATCAAAACGATCACCAAATGTTTCACGAAGTTGTACAACGGTATGAAAACGTTTAGCACCATTAATATCTTTTTGGTTCCAAAAGCTAAAAAAATAAGCCTTAATTTTCCTTTTTAAATCAAAAAATTTTGTTTTATTTCTTTATAAATTTTAATGACATTGTTTAATGATAACTAACATATATTTCAAAAATCTTTCATACATAAATATTTAAGATATGTAAAATTTTGCGGCATACTTGTTGAAATAAATTTAAATGACAAAATGATTATAAATTTGGAAATTAAATACAAAAATTAAAAGAATAAATTTAAATGACAAAATGATATTAAATGTGGAAATTAAACATAAAAATTAAAAGGATAAATTTAAATGATGAAATAACTATAAATTTGGAAATTAAATACAAAAATAAAAAGAATAAATTTAAATGACAAAATGATATTAAATATGGAAATTAAATACAAAAATTAAAAGAATAAATTTAAATGACAAAATGATATTAAATGTGGAAATTAAATACAAAAATAAAAAGAATAAATTTAAATGACAAAATGATATTAAATGTGGAAATTAAATACAAAAATAAAAAGAATAAATTTAAATGACAAAATGATATTAAATGTGGAAATTAAACATAAAAATTAAAAGAATAAATTTAAATGATGAAATAACTATAAATTTGGAAATTAAACATAAAATTAAAGAATAAATTTAAACGACAAAATGGTTATAAATTTAGAATTTAAATACAAAAAAATTTAAATAATGTAATGAATATTAATTTAAAAATTAAATTTAAAATAATTTAAAAGAAAAAAATTTTTCATTACTCGATAAATAAGAGCAATTCGTGCTTCCTCAGTTGATGATGATGGATTTTCAATAGCAGCAAATGTTTTAGCATGATTGATTGGTAATGCATTAAAACAATCAATCGATTTATTCAATCGTTCAAATGCATTCTGATATGTTTCATCCTTCCATCCCCAACCATTATCAATTAATCTATTAAAAATGATTTTGTCATTATTTTATCAATAAAATTATGCTATCATACAATTTATCAGTCTCGATTCAATTTAAATTTTTAAACAAATCAACTTATCATTAATGCAATTTTATAAAATTACAAATTTCTTTTTTTTGAAAAATTAATTAATTTTGCGAAAAATTATTTCTCATTCCTATATTTTGAAATACAAAAAAATCAACAATAAATGATAAATACATATGCTTTGTTTTATTTTTTTTGATACTAAAATAAATTTGTAATTTAATTCTCGACAATATAAAATTGTCAAGTAAAATGAAACTTCGATAATGCCTTACATCTTATTAAAGATTAATTAATTTCTAAAATCTATAATTTAATTAATGAAAATGATACGAATTACTTTTGTGTTGCTTCTCGTAATTTTAGTATCATTCGTTTCGTTCTCAATCTTATATCTTCCTGATATCGAGATTGCTTCTCGTAAGCTCGTTGCGCTGCACGCTTAATTTGTCTAACCTAAAACGAAAATAAATTTCGTCTGATTTTTTTTTATCTTGGCCAATAAAAATAATTAACTCAAAATAAATAATCGATAATAGAATATATTAAAATTAATATTTACTGATTAATTTATTTATTTAAACTGAAAAATAAATTTCATACCTTGGCCGATAAAACCGAACTAACCTATAATGGAATATATTAAAATTAATACCTGTTGATTGGAATATATTAAAATTAATACCTGTTGATTGGAATATATTAAAATTAATACCTGTTGATTACTTAATAATTGATTTTGTTCACATTGAAAATGTTCATCACGATGAAGTTCGGTGATATTTGTCTTAAAATTTTACAAAAATTTATATCAATTGATAAAATTTATCAAAAACAAAAATGAAAATTCAAAATTTGTTAAATGCACAGATTTGAATATATTTTATCATAACTTAAATGCTTTTAATTTTTCCAATGATAACACATCAAATAAATTAGTTTTTAAATTAATTATGTGAATTAATGTTTAATTTCTTAAATATTAAAAATTTTATGAAAATTAGAAAACTAATAGTGATATTTATCCTGATAAGAAATATTAGCTGATAAGAAATCTATTCTAAATGTGAAATTAATTCGATCATTTTTTCATTTTGCAAAAAAGCAAATAGTTTTTAAAATGTGCAAGATGTGATATGCATGGAAACTCGTTAGATTATCAGATTGATTCTTGAATTTTGTTCAAAGAATATCAGTTAGATTCTCAAGTCGATTCTTCTACCTGTCCGATAAATGTCGTTTAGATTTTTAGGTTATTTCTTGAATCTATCCGAAAAATATCAAATAAATTTTCTGATTAATTCTTGAATCTGCCAGATAAATATCAATTAGATTTTTAGGCTGCTCCTCAGCCTGTTCGATAAATATTAAATAGATTTTTAGTTTAATTCTTAAATTTGTCCAAAAATAGTATTTTCAAGGTTGTTGCCTCTTCAACCTGTTTTCGGTAAATATCAATTGATTGTAAGTTGATTATATGCATAGAAATTTATTAGATTTTCAGATTGATCCTTTTAAACTTGCCCCAAAAATATCAGTTAAATTTTCAAGTTAATTCTTGAATCTGTCAACAAATATTAATCAGATTTTTACGTCAATTCTTTATTCGTTCACTTACCCAAAAATAGCCTACCTGAGAAAATATATGATGAAATAATTTCGTTTCTTAATTGCAAAATTAAAAATACTTACATCAATTTCCGTATCATAATCATCAATAACATCTTCAACATCTTCTTCTTCAGTTGTATCAATTAATGATGGAAATATGCTATTTGGTAATAAAGTCATATCTTGCCATGCTGTATAATCAATTTGATCACATGGTGATGGACAACCAATTCGATTAAAGCTACGTTTTTACCAAATTCTAATGCTGGTAATGCACATGTGAAATATTGATCAACATTACAAAAACTATAAGCTGAAAATTATATATATATATATATAAAAATTGAATATTTAAATATATTATATAATTAAAAATTAATTATTCGATTATTTTATTTTTTTAAGTAATTAAATAAAAATTATTATTACCGCCTGGATTTGGATTATATGCACGTCTCATTGAACATTTACATTTTTGCTCAATTTCATTTAAATATTTTCGTATCGTACATGTATGAATATTTTCCGGATCATCAACTGATATTGTTGTACGATGATTTTTACTTTTTCCACACATCCAGTACCCAAATATTTATGTCTCTAAAAGTGAAAATGATAAACAGAGAGAGAGAGAGAGAGAGAGAAAGAGAGAAAAAAATTGCAAAAAAGTTTAAATTTTTGATAAAATTTGCTATATTTCGCCGAAAAGAGAGATAAAGAGAAAGAGAGAAAGTGAGTTGGGAAGAAAGAAAGAACGAAAAGAGAAAATTGCAAAAAAAAGTTTTAAATTTTTAATAAAATTTGTTCTTCTTCCAGAAGACAGAGAAAGAAAAGAGAAAGATTGAAAAAAAGTTTAAATTTTTAATAAAAATTTATTATACATCTAAAACAGAAAGAGAGAGAGAGAGACAAGGAAAAGAAAGAAAGAAAGAGAAAGAAAGAGAGAAAGCTGTAAAAAGGTTTATAAATTTTTAATAAGAATTTATATCTTTAAAAGAAGAAGAGAAAGGTAGAGAAAAGAAAGAAAGAAAGCGAAAGAAAGTGAAAAAGATTGCAAAAAAGTTTTAAATTTTTAATAAAAATTTTTTAAACAAAATTTTTAAACAAAAAACAAAAAAGAGAGAAATTAAGCAGCAAAGTTTTTTTTCTCCAAATTCAAACATTTTTGCAATTTCTTTTAATTTAAATTTTTATTTTAAAAGAAAAAACAAAAATAAGAAAATAAATAAATAAATAAAATTTAGTGAAAAAAAAGAAAAAGAAAGAAAATAAATTACTTTTTGCATTTTAAATGGAATTTCCATTGTATAACCAGGTGGAACATTAACACCATAAAGTGATGATTCCGGAACATCAGTTTGATTATAAATTAAAATTTTTAAACCTGGAAGGCTTGTTGTACGAAAATATGGTGTACAACTTTCAATACGCTCATACTGCTCAATATTTAGCAACAATCGTAAACCATTATCAGAACCTGATTAAAAAAAAAAAAAGGAAAAAAGTGATAAATATTATATCATTGTATTTTATTTCTAATTTTAATTTTAAATTTTAGCCAAATAATTTTTAAATCTTTTTTTTTTTTTTTGAATGATAAAAAAGCAATTAAATTTACGGGTGAAATATTTGCTTATCAATTTTTTTCGTCGAAAATGATAATTTTATAAATTTTATGTTTAATTAAAATTTTTTATATTTTAATAATTATATATTTTTAAAACTAAATTTGCTTTTATGCAAAAAAAAAGAAAGAGAAACCTTACCACTTGATGATATATAATGCGGATTATTTGGATCCGTATTTATGGCCCAACAAAGACCGGTAAGTGTCCAAATTGCTTTGAAATTTGATAATCGACAACTGGTACCATTTGGCCAAGTACAACTAACATCATACAACTAGGCTTTTATCACAAAATAACACAAAGCAAATTGATAAAAGTTTTTGTTTTTTTTTTAAAGATTACAAAAGAAATTAGATACAGAGCTGATCAAGTTAAATATTTAGTAATTACTAGAATTAAAAAATATGAGAAAAGGTTTTTTTTTGTGCAAAATATAAGTATGAAAAAATATTTGAAGAAATTCGGAATCTTGCCTGATAAAATTTATAAGCTTATCATTAACCATTCTTTACCTAAGGATCATTCGAGATTTCCAATGTGCTGCATTTCGAAGAAATTTCACAGCATCCATATCCCAAGCATTTTTCAGTACTTTATCAAATACTGTTAAATTCGCTTCATTAGATAAACTATCATTTTTGGCTCTTTTGGCCTACGATTCTGAATTGCTGGGCCTGTTAAATAGGTTAATCTGAAAATGTTTAAATTCCTTTATTTTAATTCAATTAATTCAATTAAGCAGTATGTTATTTCATTTCAAATTACTAATATATGATTTAAAATTTCATATCCATTTCTCTCATAAATCTTACATTTATAAATTGAAATTGATTAATTTAATTACTTCTTATCGATTATTAAGAAGTGTTAATTTCAATTACTATTTTGATAAATGAATTTAGAATGTTCCCTTTATTTGTTTCTTGATATTAAAGATATAAGAATGATGGTAATCCATTATTCAATACTTGAATGGACGAGATTCATCAATTACTTAATATTTACCTGAATGGACGACATTAATCAATTGCTTAATATCTACCTGGATAAAGAGAATATTTAATGTTTGTCTGAGCGGATAAAATTAATTAACTACTTAATACCTGTCTGAATGGGAATGGACGAGATTAATCAACTACTTGATATTTACCTGAATGGACGATATTAATCAATTACTTAATATCTACCTGGATAAACGAGATATTTAATGTTTGTCTGAGCGGATAAAATTAATTAACTACTTAATACCTACCTGAACGGATAAGATTGATCAATTGCTTAATATTTACCTGAATGAACGATATTAATCAATTATCTAAATATCTACCTGGGTGGGCGAGATTCATCATTTACTTAATATTTACCTGAATGAACAATATTAATCAATATCTACCTGAATAAACGAAATATTTAATGTTTGTCTGAGCAAATAAAATTGATTAACTACTTAATACCTATCTGAATGGGAATGGACGAGATTAATCAACTACTTGATATTTACCTGAATGGATGATATTAATCAATTACTTAATATCTACTGGATAAACGGAATATTTAATGTTTGTCTGAGCGGATAAAATTAATTAACTACTTAATACCTACCTGAACGGATAAGATTGATCAATTGCTTAATATTTACCTGAATGAACGATATTAATTAATTATTTAATATCTACCTGGGTGGGCGAGATTCATCAGTTACTTAATATTTATCTGAATGGACGATATTAATCAATTACCTAATATCCGCCTGAATTGACAGAATATTTAATATTTATCTAAGAGAATTAAATTAATTAATTACTGAATATTTATCGGAATGGTTGAAATCAATCAATTACTTAATATCATCTTGAATGGACACTTAAGCGGATGAAACTAATTAATTACTCAATATTTACCTGAAATTGGACAAGATTAATCAATTATTGAATGTTTACCTGAATGGACAAAATTAATCAATTATTTAATGATTTTACCTGAATTGATTATTATTACAGATAGCAACAACGGGAAATGGTATCTGATTTGGATATGCTGCTTCAATATTTGTTGCTATAGGTGTTGTTATATACATATTGATTTGTTTAAAACTTTGAAAACATGCTAGCAATACGAATATTATAATTATTGCTGCCCAAAAATATCTATAAATTAATTTGCATATTAAAAACTTGCCTCATTCTCATCAATCTATATCAGCTATTTATTAAATGTATAGATTTTTTCTGCTATTCTTTTATTTTATCGAGAATATTCTCGACATATGTATTTTCTCTCTCGGGAATTTGTAAAAATATTTTCATTGAACAATGACAAACTTTGAGAAAGGATTATCGGTTTGTAAATGTTTAACACCATCCATATTCGCATTTTCAATAATTGTAAGTAGTACAGGTTCATTACGTCCGTCATCAGTCGAGATCACTGACAATATTGTTCCCGATTTTCGAACTTCAATTGTTTCACTTTTAATCGAATTTCTTTGCTTTCTTAAAATAAAAAAAACTTTAAATTAAATTATCAAAAAAATTTCTTTAAATGAATTATATCTTTTAATTCTTGATCAATTGATTAATCATGATCCAATGATTATCACTTCAGAAATATTCTTTTCATCGTACAAAAGAAATGCTCAATGATACAAGTACTAAATTAATCAAAGCTAATTTAAGTCTATGCTGATAAGCATATCAATCACATATTCAACTGATTAGAAAGTTAAAATGAATATTTTACAAATTCATAAAGTAAATTCAAATTAAACTTGAATTTCGAAGTTTATATTTTTAAAGCAATATTCTGTAAAACAAACCCAGGTTGATAAAGATATAAGCGACTTCCGGAAAGATCATGACGATCCGTAAATAAATTTAAATGGCTCGCAATATGATCAGCTGTTCGTGGCATAATCTAATGCAAATAAACAAAAAAAAATGATACAATATTTGATGATTAAATGAAATGATTATTTTCTTCTGTATCACCAATATATATGAAATAATTTTTTAAAATTAATTTAATCATCTTTGATCACTTTGTAATTTACAGTAATTCTGTGTCAATAATTTATCAATAAATTTATTATTAACAGTAATCTGAAATTTTCGATCAATTTAATCATTTATAATTTACAATAATTCTTTAGCATTAATTTATCAAAAAAATTGATGTTAACAGTAATCTGAAGTCTCCGATCAATTTAATCACTTGTGATTTACAGTAATTGTTTATCAATAATTTATCAAAAAATTTGATGTTAAAAAATAAACGCTTATTTAGAAAAAGAAGCGAAGATTTTGTTTATATTTGAAATTCAATTTTTGATTTTAAATATCCGATCTTTTATATTGTAATAAATATAAAAATGCAGAATTATCAACAATTATAGTGAATAAAAATAATTAATATAAACTTAAATAAAAATTAATAACTTAATAAAATTCAAATTTTTTCAATAAATAATTTTACTCAATAATTTAGCATCAAATTAGAAAACATATAATTTAGTATTAATTAAAAACATATAATTTAATATCAATCAAAAGTATACAATTTAATATTAATTAGAAATATGTAATCTAGTACTGATTAAAAGTGTATAATTTAATACTAGTTAATAATATATAATTTAATAATAATTAGAAATATATAACTTAATAGTAATTAAAAATATATAATTTAATACCAATCAAAAGTATACAATTTAATATCAATTACAAATATGTAATCTAGTACTGATTAAAAGCGTACAATTTAATACTGGTTAATAATATATAATTTAATATTAATTAGAAACATATAACTTAATAGTAATTAAAAATATATAATTATGTAATCTAGTACTGATTAAGAGTGTATAATTTAATACTAATTAGTAATATATAATTTAATGATGATTAGAAATATATAACTTAATAGTAATTAAAAATATATAATTAGAAGTCTAAAATTTTATACTAATTGATATCAATTAAAAATATATAATTTGGTACTAATTAAAATTGTATAATCAAGTACTGATTAAAAATCTACAATTTTATATTAATTGATACTGGTTAAAAATACGTAATTTAATGTTAATTAAAAATATATAATCTAATACTGAGTGAAAATATATAATTAAATATTAATTAATAATATATAATTTAATAGTAATCAAAAACATATAATTTAATAGTAATTAGAAATATACAACCTAATACTGATTAAAAGTAATTTTTATAATTTTATACTAGTTAACACTGATTATAAGTTTATAATCTTATTCTAATTAATAGTAATTAAAACCCTATTTAATTTAATATTAATTGAAAATGTATAATTTAATATTAATTAAATTTATATAATCTAATACTGATTAAAAATATATAATTTAAAAATATTCTAAATTAGCATTTTCTCTTTCTAAAATTAAAATAAAATTTTGTACTAATTTGTACAGAAATAATTTTTAGGGAAGAAAATGAAGAAGAAAGAAAGGGCGAAGAAAATTGGAAAAAATTTATTGAAGAAAATTTCACATTGTATATAGCCTAGGGACAAGATAATTTATCATATCAAAGTAAAGCCTGTTGTTGCTCAGCTGTTTTTTCTTTTTTTAAATCACATTTAAAAAAAAAAAAAAGATTTATTTATAGTATAAGTTGTTGAACTTTATGACCTTAGGTGTCATTTAAAAACTCTATTACACTGCTATTTAAAATCCTAGCTAACTACATCTAATACTATAATCATTTTATGCTCGAAATTATTTTAAATTCAAATTTTTATAAAATTAAAATTATTAATTGCAAATAAGAAATGATATAATAATATATAATTATTTATTGTGATTTAATCGAATTAAACATTAATTTAATAAATATTAAAATTTAATTAAAATTCTTTTAATAAATTTCATTTCTTTCAATTTCGTATTAGCATTTCTTAGCTCATTGCTGTAAATTAATTGCTTAATTAAAAATTAAAATTGAAGAACTGAAAGGAAAATAATTAATTAAAATCGTTTTTGGACGGTGCGGTTGGGAAAGGAAATTTTAGAATTATAGAATTTTCACGTAAAAACGTGAAAAATTTTGTTTAAGTAATTGATTTCATTTAACAAAACGAAGAATATTGACGTCCATTAAATTATATCATTTATCTAAATAATTAAATACTAATCTATAAATGAGCATTTCACAATTTTAATTAAAATCAAATACCTAATAGTGATTCTAAGTGAGAAAAAAGCCATCAGTATCTAAAATTATTTCGTTTATCAATTAATCAAATACCGATTAATTTTAATTAAATTCAAATGCCAATAGTAATTCCAAAAAAAAAAGACATATTGTCATCTAAAATTATAACCATTGATCAACTATTAATCAAATATTGATTATATTCTCAATTTAAATTTAAATCAATATTTACAACAATTTGATTAGAAACTTTTTTTTGCAACTAATGATTAAAATAATTGAGTAAGCAATTTTTCGAGAATTGATTTTTACATTAAACAATTGATAAAGATATAATCAATTTTATTCGATTATTTGTTATTTTAATTTTTTAATCAAATATTTGCTGCTGTTTCAATCATTATATATATATATCATTTTTTCTTCCCTTCCATTTTTATCGTATTTCTTCTCACTTACTTTACTCGTAAATTTTTTCAAGTTTTTAAGTTCCTTTTTTTTTTTTTTTTGTAGAAACAAAAAGTATTTAGAAGATGAAGAAAATTTTTCGTTTAAAATTCTATGACAAAATAAATGAGCAGCAAATAAATTTTGTAACTAAAAAAAAAGAAAAACTTTGAAATTTAAAAAAATAATTTATTAAATTTTTATTTTCAATTTTACAATTATTTTTCTTTTCGCATTTATTAATTGAAAATATTTTAGGCTAAATGAATTTTTAATTTTGTCATTTTATATCGA
The DNA here is from genome assembly GCA_024305405.1 of Dirofilaria immitis. Classification (NCBI taxonomy): domain Eukaryota; kingdom Metazoa; phylum Nematoda; class Chromadorea; order Rhabditida; family Onchocercidae; genus Dirofilaria; species Dirofilaria immitis. The sequence continues at coordinate 2,216,070 of JAKNDB010000098.1, forward strand.
ATAATTTTATATGCAAAATTAGAAATTTGAATTAAAAATAAATTCAATTCAAATATTTTCAATAATTAATTATCAATTATTAATTCAAATAATTATTTGAATAATAAATTTTTTCAACATATTTTGATGGGAAAAAATAGCAATAATTAGCGCTGCTTATTTTTGTTTTTTTTTCTTCTTAATGATAAATTATGCAAAAGTTTTGTTCTCGAGAATTGAAAATTCTGTGACACAGCAACACCTGTTTGCTATTCTTGTCGAGTAAAAGATAATAGTTTTAATTATTTGATATTTTATTTATCAATATTTATCTCGAGAATTGTAATTCTCGTGTTACAACAGTGCCTTGCTATTGTTGAAACGCAAAAGATAACAGTTCAATTAATTGCATATGCAGTTCAAAGGTCATAATTCCCATTATTCATATATTTTTTAACGATTATATTTATGTAAAATTTAGCTTGTACTGTATTTTTTAATGGTATTAATAATAAAACTTTTAAATATTAAAAACTGACAATACTTATTACAAATATTGATATTCAATATTGATGCAAAAATCTGATCAGTTAATGAATGATACATCTGTTAATCATAAAAACAGATTCTCGTAGAACTATCAAAAAATAGAACAAATTTTACATTTATCCTATAAGCAATGTTATTTATGAAAACTAGGCTAGTAAATAAGAGAAAGACGAAAAATGAGCCTAGCTAATCAAATACAAGTTATGACATATGATGGCCATATACTAAAGTTATGATCAAAATGAGCATTTTTTTATCAGCATTTTTTTGTGTTAATTTGATATCAAATAAATAAACGGTGGATTAAGTTTCTCATTTATAGATTTATAAAATTGATAATATTATATCAGTAGAATTAAAAAGCCTAAAATATATTGGATGATAACAAATAGTCATAAAAATTTTCATAATTGCAAGAATAATTCATTCATCAACGAATCTTATCATTTCAAAATTCTTTTTTTTTTTTCATTTTGTGATTTTGATATCAATTTGATAAGCATGTTTTAATCATTAAACATTAAGAGATAAGCAATGATCTGAAAATAGACGAAAACTTGTTAAAGTTAATAAATCAACGGAATTTTTTTTCTCAATGCAAAATAAAATAAATAAATTAGGTTGAGGAAAAAATTTATCATCAATCATTGGATGAAATTTTTAAAAGCATTGATAAGATGTGTCACATTTTTAAATTTCCGTAATCATTTATCAGTCATTTTTATTTTTTTTTTTAATTTACTTATGTAATATGAAGTAAATTTTGCAGCAATAATTTTATCATTTTTCTCAACTATGCGAGACTGATTATTGATTTCTCGCATAAATTATTAGAAATTTTTGTTTATATTGGAGTGATTCTTTTTGGAAAAAAAAAGAAAGTAATGCTTAAATGTGAATAAGAAAACTGCTATTTTTATTAAAGGTCAAAGGTTATTGGAATAAATGATATAATTTTCGTTGCTGTTATAAATTTTAATTTTTAACTATTTCACAAAGTTTGCTTTTAATTATTTCACAAATTTTAATTCCAATTATTTGGTAACTTATAATTCTAATTATTTCACAAATTTTAGTTTTGAAGAAATTCCATAAATATTAAGTTAATTTACATCGTAAAATTTAATTCTAATTTCAGTTGTAATTAAATTATAAATTGAAATTCTTTTAATTATAATTCAATTATAAATTTAATTTTTAATTATAAATTTTAGTCCCAGCACTTTTACCAATTTTCATTGCTTTGCCACTTTTTTATAATAGAAAATAAAATTTCCTTTTCCGAAAAAAGTATTTTTTAAACAAAAAAAATTTTATCACTCTGAACTTTTTGTTTTTAAATGATAAACTGATAAAAGTCGTACAACAAAGAAATGTTGAATTTATTATTTTATATAAACTTTTTCAAAATTCAAAAACTTGACAAATTTTTCGCATTTCGTATTGTTGAAAATGAAGAATAAATTTCTGATAAATAATTTATCAGTTTTTTTCCTATCTTCTAAAATTATTTATCAATTTTGATATAAAATTTATCACCTTTAATATAACGTATTTTATACTGGATGATTATTCTCGTTTAACATTATTTTTTTCTTATCAAAAATCATTTAAATTGTTTAAAATTGATAAATAATTTTCTAATCAATTAATCGATGTTAATTTTTATAATAAATTTTAAAGAGAAAGAAATTAAGTTTGAATTAATTAAATACGACTATTTAATTTATTAAAAAATGATAACAATAATAATAATGATATCAATAATTAACTTTTATCATCGATTATCATCGATTTAAATCAAATTTTTAATCGATCATTTTATTTCAAATTTTTGAGAAATGATAAAACATAAAATTTCCATTTATTAAGTTTTGAAAATGTTTCAATTTATATTTTTAATTAATCGTAAATTTTTAAAATAAACGAATTAATAATTTAAGCATAGAAATTAAATAATAATTTTCCATTTATTTCATTTCTAAAATATTATTTTTAGATAGGCTAAAAATACTTAGCCAAGTTGGAATGAAAAAACTTTATCTTTAGGCAAATTACTTATCAAAGTATTAATAATTACTTTTTTGTTGTCAGTCTAGGAATACTTAGCCAAGTTAGAATAAAAGTTTATTTTTTCCAAAGCAAATTATTATCAAAGCAGTAATAATTAGTTTTTACCGTCAGGCTAGGAATACTTAGCCAAGTTGGAATGAGAAGTTTTTTTTTTTTTTGGCAAACTATCATCAAAGTATTAATAATTACTTTTTTGCTGCTCGGGTTGAAAAACTTAGCCAAGTTAGAATAAAAAGTTTATTTTTTCCAAAGCAATTTATTATCAAAGCAGTAATAATTAGTCTTTTACTGTCAGGCTAGGAATACTTAGCCAAGTTGGGATAAGAAGTTCCTTTTTTCCGGGGACAAAATATCGTTAAAGCAATGATATTAAATTATTTTGTTTATTATTATTTAATTCGAAATTGATTTTAAAAATTTCAAATATTATATTTAATGAAATTGATATTAATTATTTTGTTTATTTTTTTATTTTCTCTCTTTCATAAGAAATTTATTTTATTTTTATAAAATTTTTTTTAAATGATTAATAAGCATTAATTCTTATAATTAAGCTGATGTCTAAAAGCCAAAAACTATTTGCTAAATGCTTGGCTAATTCTAGGCTTAATATATACCAAACTAAAAACATAAAATTTTGATATTGTGGCAAAATAAATGAGATCTAAGCTTGTTTTTCTAGATTAATTAAGTAATATTTAAATTTTAGTTATTACAAATCAGCGAATTTATTCTAATTTGATGACTGAGCTAATTTTTAAAAGCCAAAAATTATTTGTTAAATGCTTGGCTAAGTCCAGGCTTAATATAAAAAAGGGTAAAATTTTGATGCTGTAGCAAAGCAAATGAGATGTCAGTTTTTATTTTTAAATTAATTGAGTTAAGTGATATTTAAGTTTAATTTTAATACAAATGAACAAATTTTTTCAATCACTGATATAAAGTTATGGTATTTTTAATAAATTTTGCATCAAACATTTCTCATTCTCGACATTAATTATTGACAAATTATTCGAAAACTTTCGAGAAATTATTATTTCTTTTTCTATTTTCATTTTCCAATTTTAATTCCTCTATTATTGCTGCGAATTAAATAAATAAATTCAAAACTTATCTCATCATTGATACAATCGCCTATTTCAGCCTAATTAATTAATCAATTGCTATTGGTCATTTTGTTTTTGTCACTGTTGGAACTAAATTAATCATTTGCAAAAAAGAAAGAGAAGAGAAAATATTCAATATTAAAATATGTCAAAAAATTTTCATCATTTTTCTCGAGAAAATTTCCCTTTTAAATTTAATTATTTTTCTTCTAAAAAAGTACAGATAATTTCTATTAAAAATGTTATTGAAATTTCTAAAATACAATTTATTTGTTTATTTCATTTGCTGCAAAACTTTTTTTTGGATGAATAAAATTTGCAATTAATTTTATAACATCATCGAGAACGTTTCATAGAAATTAAAATAATGCAAATTATCATTTTGCTAAAATATTGCAATATCTTTTCTATCTCTTAAAAAATATCTCTTAAAAAAATATTTCTTAAAATATCTATTAAAAAAATCTCTTAAAATATCTTTCAATATCTCTTAAAAAAATGGAAATTTGAAAATGAAAAGCTAAATTTATATTTCAAAGAAATTTTGATTCATTTTTTAATTTGAAAAGAAAAGATGAAAAATTTTTCGTAATAAATTCTATTAAAAATTCTTTTATTAAATTGTTCGATGTAATTTGAAAAACAAGAAATTAATTTCAAATTTAATTATTCTATTAAAAAAGGTTTTTATCGAATTTTTTCTCAACAAAATAAATAAAAGAATATGAAAATTTTAATTAAATTTTTGGCGATTAAATATTTCAAATAAATTCCTTAATTTTGTTTTCAAACAAAAAAAATAAATTATATTTTTGTAAAAAGGCAGAAATAAAAACTGAAATATCGAAATTAAAATTTAAATAAATTTAAAAATTTTCACGCATGTTATTATTATGCAAAACTAACACTTGATAATTTTTCTTTATTATCAATTCTTTTATCATGATATCTCTTTCGCACTTGATAATTTATTGTTTTGTTATCAACTTTTTTATCACGATATTTCCTTCACGCTTGATAATTTTTTCTTTCTTTTCTCATGATATTTCTTTCGCATTTGATAATTTTTTATTTTCTTATCAATTTTTTTATCATGAGATCGCTTTCGCACTTGATAATTTTTTTATTATCAATTCTTTTATTACGATATCTTTTTGATGAGCAAAAATTTTTAATTTAATCAGCACAATTGAATTTTGACAAAATTATCGATTTTCCCTTTCTTCTTTTTAAATAGAAAAAATTTGAGAATAAAATGAATTTTGAGAGTAGTTTGCAATTATCACAAATCATTTATCAATTTCTATTATCAATATTTGTGTGAAAATGACATTACATGAAGTGATATGATAAATTGTATAGCTAAAAAACTATTGAAGAATATCATTGTACTTAAAATTTTTATAACTTTTTCCAACAAAACTAATAAGCGTTGGATAAATGATTTGCTAAAAATTTATTAGCAAATAAAAATAAATTCTACGAAAAATAAAAATGAACGAAACAAACAAATAATTTATTGAGGGAAGTTTATAATTAATTTTTAAAAATTGAATTAACTAATATTTCTAAAATATTTTGTTTTTGTTTTTTTAAGAGAAAAAATTTAATTAATTTATTAGAAATTTGAAAAATAATTTTTGGAATAATTAATTAATATTTTTTTGAAATTTTTTCAAAATATTTCCAAACTAAAAAAAAGAATGGCCTAAAATTTTCTTTTGTACCGTAAAATTTGGAAAAAAGAATTTGCATAAAAACAAAATTACTTACAGTATGTATAAATCATTTATTTATTTGTTTACTATATTTATTTTAAAAATATTTTCAAAATAAAAAGAAAAAGAATGGCCTAAAATTTTGTTTTGTACCGTAAAATTTGGAAAAAAATTTGTATAAAAAACAAAGATTACTTACAGTATGTATGAATTATTTATTTATTTAAAAAATATTTTCAAATTAAAAGAAAAAAGAATGGCCTAAAATTTCGTTTTGTACCGTAAAATTTGGAAAAAAAATTTGTATAAAAAACAAAAATAATTTATAATATATGCATTTCATTCGAAAAAGAATAGCCTAAAATTTCGTTTTCTTCTTATTTTCCACTTTAAAACTTATTTTCATATTTATTTTAATTAATTTTTGTTTTTTTCTTTTAAATATTAAAAGAATTTTATTTTTGCTATTATTTTTTTCTTAGAAAAAAGGAAAAGAAAAAAAGAATAATAAATGTAAAAAAATTGAATTAAATTAAATTAATTCTTTTAATTTGTTTAAAAACTTTCTTTTTTTTAGGAAAAAACAGAAGGCAATAAAACTTCCGTTAAGATTTTCGATTACTGTAAAAATTATTTCGCTCAAACGATTATCGATCATAAAAAAAAAATTTTGATTAAAAAACGATTTATGATATCATTTTTTAAATCTTTTTATCTAAAAGAAAAAACGATAAATAAAATGAATGAATGATGAAACGGATATTAAAATATTTATTGCGATAATTTTATTATCAATAGCATTATTATCACTATTATGTGTGTTATTAATGATGATATTGATGTGAATAAATCATTATCATTTATCATAATCTTCTATGATCATCATCATTATTATCATAATCAATAAAATTATTATTATTCGCCAAGTTTTGTATTGTAAATATGACTTTTTTTTGTTTTGCAAAAATTTTTTGCTCTTTGACCTTTTGTTTAAAAATTACAACCTACCGCAGTAAGTTTCATATTATTTATTATTTCTCGTTCATGCTATTGATTATGTTACAACAATGATAGAAGTTTTAAACTAGCATATTAGTAAGTTACCCAAGACGATCTCAATCATTTTGCTTGAATTCGCCGTATTATTTACGAATCAATTGACCATTGTTCGCTACATTAGCAGAATCTTCGCAACGCTTCATTCATTAAGTAACGCCAGCTTGCGTTATTTACGTCATGTAATCCACTTAGCTTTCTTTATTGCACTCGTTGCTTCTATTCAACCGCACAAAAACAATTCCGGAAACTTTTTTATAACGAATTTTTAGCCTTCTTGGCTATTAGGCTATTAGTTAGAAATAAAAAAATTTTTCTGATGAAATATAGATGGTGAAATTTTTTTAATGAAGCAAAAAAAGGCCAAGAAGAAAATGAACGAGAAAGAAGCATAAAAATGATAATTTATCATTTGTCAAAAAACTTTCGTCGAGAATTTATAGTTTCGTTTTTTCGCCGTTTTCCGCTTATTACAATTTTAAATAAAAAATTTTTTTTTTAAACTATTTAAACAAAAAAAAGAAATTGAAAGATAGCAGAAATAATTCCAATAAAGTACTATCAGATAATTATTACAATCATTTTTGCTATCGGTGATAATTTGCTACCATTCGTTGTCATTTTAATTTCACGATCAATATCATTCATAGATCTTTAATTTTGACACAAATATTTCAGCTATAATTATCGATCATCACAGAAATATGCATATTGATGAGAAATAGTAATTATCAGTGATATTATACCATCATTTATCAAAAAAAAATAAATGATAAATGATGATATAATCTGAAAGTAGGAATGCATTACATAAATCAGAAATGAAAATACGCCTAATTTTGATCAATTAATTATAATCAGAAAAACTTAAATTTTAATTATTTAATTCTTGTTTTCTTTCAACGATAAACAAAGAAATTGAATTTGAATTTTATTTCTTCGTTTTTTTTCTTTTTTCCATCAATAATCATTTCTTATCTTTCTTAAACTTCTTGATAACAAAGATGATTACGAAATTTAATGATTAATTTTATATTTTAAAATTTTTCGCCACAAAAATTTATTATAAATTAAAATTAACATTACATTTCATATCGCCGCATCATTTAAAATTAAACTTTTTTCTTTTGAAAAAAATTTTATCATTTCTCATCCTATTAGATTACGATTAATGTTCGGAAATAATCAGATCATTTTGATAAGAAAAAAATTTAACTAAAAACTGAAATCTTTCAATCATAAAAATGAAAGATTAATTGATACATTTTCCAAAAAATTTTTACAAAGTATTATGATTAGAAAAAAAATCTCATTAAATGCCTAATCATTTGAAATGTTGCCTGTTATCTTATCACTGATATTAATAATTTAAAAAATTATTTAGCTGAATTAATATTCAAAACAATAAAAATAATTAGTAATATACAAGCAGTAATTTCAGCAAGAAATGATATCGAAAAATGATTAAATTTACAAAAACATTAAAAAGTAATTGATTAAATAGATAACGTATTGATAACAAATTGATTCACTAAAGATCTAAATTTAACAAGTAATTTTATAATACAGTAGAAATTGAATGAAAATATTTTTGAAATATATATTTTTCTCAAACTATGGTATCGTAACAAATCATGCTATCACTGCTATCAATTTGTCAAATGATGATAACAAACTATGCTATTTCAAATTATGCTATCATTATCATTAAATTATCAACTATTAAACTATGTTATCATAAAATATTTAAAACTTGAATAAGCTAAAAAACGAAAATTAAAATTATCTTAATGATAGCATAATTTTTTGTTTTCAGACTTTTTCAATTCTGACTAATAAAATGATAAAATAAGAATCAATCAATCAATCAATCGATTGATAATATGTTGTTGAATATTCAACGAAAAGTAAAATAAAATAATTGTTCATAACTTTTAATAATAAATTAACTGATATTAACAAATTAAAGGATAATTAATAATATTTTATCTTTGATTGATCATTTCATTTCATTCGGTGATAATAGTGTTTCAATATTTTTTTTTAAATAAACTATGTCTGTTTCTTTTTTTCAATTTGTTTAATTGTTTCAAAAAATAATACGAGAAAACAGGTCTGATAATAGAGATTGAACTTATTATCATTTTTTGATAAAATCTTTTCATACAAACAATAAAACATCTTTTAAAATAATTTTTTTTTTGTATTTTTACAAATCTCCTACAAATTTAATAAATGTTTTGTGGAATTTCTAGAAATCTAAATGATCAAAAATTATCAAATGTGCAAAAAAACAAATTTTGATAAGAAAAAAATTATCAAATGTTAAACAAATTTTGGTAATTTTGATAACCAACGAATAAATATTATTTGAGTAAAATTTTAAATAAAATAAAAATTTTTTGAATATTTATATGAAAAATTTTACAATCATTAAAAATTATTGATAATATCAATTTTTGAATAAAAATTATTGAAATGTAAAGCATTGTTATCATTTTTTTGCGCACACCGTTATCAGTAATTTCATTGATAAGAAATTTTGATTATTTAAAAATTATATTTTTCTTATTACAAATTTATAAAATTTATTCATTTTATTTATTTCAATTCGACATAAATTATCGTGCTATTAATTATTTTATTATTATATTCTAAGTTTTAAAAATATTAAATTAGCAATTTAATTTTTCATAGAGGAAAAAAGGAAACTTGTATTTTCAACTTTTTTTTTTAATTTCAGAAAGAAAAACAGACTGTTCTAAATCAAATGATAAATTATCAATAGGTTGAAACGAATTAATAATAAATGATAAGTTGTATTAAATCGTAACATTTTTCTATTTTGTAAATTAATCTATTCTCGATGATGAAAATAAAATTCTTCTTTAGAAATTCTCGAAAATAGCCAACAATTTATTTGATCGTTTTATCACTTTTCTTTTCTGAACATTTCGAAAAGAAGAGGAAAATTTGTTTGTTTGTTTTTTTTTTTTTTTTAGACAAAATTTTTCGTGAAATCGATTTTTTAAAAAAAGAAAAAGAGCTATATTTTGATCATATATTATCGATTTATTTTCTGATCATATATTATCGATTTATTTTCTGATCATACAGCAAACAATATATATATTAATATATATTTCAAATTACGTTTCAATTAATCGATTTATTCATTGATCATACAGCAAACAATATATATATTAATATATATTTTAAATTACGTTTCAGTTATCGATTTATTGTTCGATCATATATTATTGATTTATTTTTTGATCATACATTATTTCCCAAAACTGTTTTTTCAAAAAAAATTTAAAATCTTTTGAACATAATTTATTATATTTATGTGTTAATTTTTTTGAAATATATATTAATTAATTAATAAAATATATTCGGCTAAAAACTTTTATCACGAAATTGCTCCATACATTTGAAACTATAAAATTCTTATTTCAAGTTATAAACAATGAATATAAATTAGTAACAATTTTATCAGTAATAATTTATCAAACAAGAGCAAGAATAGAAATAATAGTGATATCGTGATATTACTATATGTATATGTATGTTAAACAAAAATATCAATTCATTTCAATTTCGTTATCATTTTATTTTTTTGTCTTTTTATTTTTTCTAATTTTTACAGTTCTTTTTTTTCAAATTTAGAAAATGTTCCAAATTTTGAAACATTCAAAGTTTTTACCATTCTTATCTGTCAGTGATAAACTATTGATCTATTATTATTAAGTGGTTATCAAATAGTCTTGGCAAAAAAATACACTATGAATCAATATCAATAGTTAAAACCTGAAATATTTTAGATTAGAGATGATTATTTTTTATTTTTTCCTTAATAATTTTTATTGCTAAAATTACTGGTTAATTTATTATCACTATCACTACTACGATCATCTTTGTTATCTAAAATTATGGTTAATTTGTTATCACTCCAGCTACCACTATTATTTTTGATCAATTTATTACGAGCAATTTTTGGACATCCTGAGGTTGGAACAAGTTTTTCATTTTGTTATTATTTTTAGGGCGGAAAAGAAATTAGAAAGCGCAAGGAAAAATTTCTGAAAAAAAGGACAAATAGGGTGGGCGGAAATTGTAAACATCAATAATGACCTACAAAAAAAAAAAAAAGATATGACTATTATGAATTACCGATTTCTCCTCTTCATTTCCCCTTCTTCTCGATTCGTCTACGATCAGTTCAGTCTTTTTTTTTTTTTGAAATAACTTAATCAGTTGAAAAATGTTAGGTGATTATTAGATGATGATAAACATATATATATATAAGAAAATTTATTCATATTTCGTTATACTTTGTCATTAGCCGATATTCATCGTCTATATCAGTTCGTTTACACTTCAATCTATCATTTAATCTCCTTTATTCTTGTCTATTACAGCATTTTGCATAAATATTTTGATCACTTCACTTCACTTTATTAGCAACTTTATTTATTCAGCATATTAGAGGATTAGTAGATTTTTCATAAACATACAGTATCCAACAAATATATCGTATCAAAAGTAGCTAGAAATATTTATAAATGATAGAAATTAGCATATTTTTAGATGAATTTTTACTTTTTTGCAATCCGTACATTCTAATTTTCAATAGATTTCTCATGAGCATACAGTATCCAACAAATATATCGTATCTGAAGTATCTGAAAAATATTTTTACAATCTAAATTAACATTTACAAATAATAGAAATTAGCATATTTTTAGGCGAATTTTGTTTTCTTTTATAATTCATACATTTTAATTTTTGCATTTATCATTATTTTATAATTCTATAATAATTTGAATATATTATTTTTAAATAGCATATTTCATAAATTAGCATTTCATCCTACCTAAATGCAACTTATAAATTATATGATAAATAAAATGGCATAATTTACATAAATTCGAAGCATTTATTTTTATCAGAGCATCTGCATATTTATCAATTATTAATTTGTTATGATGAATTATAAAATTGAAATTTGAGATTGTATATAGATAGATTTTTGGAATATGAATTCATTAAATATATATATGCTCTTACTTATCATATATATTCTCACTTACCGTAAAATGATAAAAATAATGATAAATATAAAAGTTAAAATGTATGAATTTAAAATGTATTATTTTATTGAAATTTTTGGACATTTTAATGTTACACTGATTGATTACGGTATGAAAGCTACAGTATGTTGGTTACGGTACGAAAGTTTATATTACATTAATTACAGTGTGAAAATTCTCCACTAAAAAGTTACACAATGTAAAATTTTAGTTTTATTCTTCTTATTATCTTTTATTTCATTGAAACAAATTAATCTTTTAAAAACTAGTAAGCATTTTGAGTGAGTAATTAAAATTTGATTATTTCATTTTTCAGAAGACATAAAAGAAATCTTACTAGTCCAAAAGAAATTTTATTAGATGAGTTAAAAATTTCATAAAAAATATTTTCTTCAATTAATATCCTCATAATGAGAAAAGAAAATAATGAATCAAATTTTATGGAAATATATGAGGAGTTGAAAATTAATTTTAATTTTTGTCGCTCCACAAATTTTTTTAAAATATGATTTCAAGCTATTTTAAAATATTGCAAAAATTTTAATTTAAAAAATTTTTACATAATATTAATGTTTTATAAGAAGATCAATTGATAAGGAAATGTCATATTATCTTGATAACTGATAATAATGATATTGTTAATATGATATTTTTATAATTGAGAATCAAAAAAAATTATTTAAAAATTGGTGTAGCTTAAATGGCAAAGAAGAAAGTTTTACAATCATTTATATTTTATTCATTATCATTTTTTTCATTTATAAAAATATCTTATTGATAATTTCTCATTGTTAATAGGCGTGTCTTATTGATAAATTGATAATTTACGATGTTCCTTTTTTTTCTTCTTGATGGCAAATTCAGCAACAAAAATTCGAAAACATTTTCATTCGTCTTTTTCGTCTGCATACTCATATCTTGCATAATCCTTTTGTTTATTTCCTGCCACTTTAATTTGACAAAAAGCAATCGAACAGTTAGAAATATATGAAAAAATTTAGTTATCTAAATTTTTATCAATAATTTTTGATCTTTACTCTTCACTACGGATTCAATGAAATGTTTATTTGATATTAATCATACGTATATTTGACGTACCTATATTATACGTATATTTGACGTGCGTGACTATATTATAAATATTACCTGCGCATATTACTACGAAAACTTTTTATACCTAGCACATTCTTTGTTTCTGAATTAGACATTTCAGAAAACTTTGATTACATGAACCGTATCATATTTCGGATGTTTCATGAATCGTATTACATTCCGAATATTTAAATAATTCCCAAAATAAAGTTCTAGAAAAAAAAATATTTTTAAGCAAAATATCGAATGATAAAAAGTGATAATTTTAATTCAATGATTTTTAATAAGCGTTTACTTAAATGATAAATTCCATTTATATTTTTATATTGTTATTTATATAAATTTTATACAATAGAATTTATATTTTTTAAATTTCTTTTTCGATTTGTGATAACATTTTTTTATTATCAATTATTTTAAATCAATAAAACATCGCTTTAGATGATAATACTCATCATTTGGTGCAGTTTTAAATCATAATCATTATCATTATCACTATCATTATTCTTAAGTATCCGTAATTGCTATTTTAAATTATTTTATATCCAACGTAATGATTAATTTCTCAGAGACAAAAAATCGAATAGAAAATAATAAATAATATATTTTAAAAATTTTTATGATTTAATATAATTTGTTATTGAAAGATAACGATTATCAAATAAGAATATTTATCACTAACAATAACAAAACATGTTATAAAATAGGAAATTAATAAACAAACTTATTGTACTACTTGTAAACAATAATGATTTATCATGAAATAAAAATTGATAAAAACATGCCCGTTGTAATACTAACAACATTTCATCTATAAAATAGGAAGTTGACAAAACAATACATTCATTGCATGATTATTAATAAGATAACAATTTGTCACAAAATCAAGAATTATATTCTTTCATTTTACAAAATGAATTTTCCTTTTTTTTTTTTTTTTTTATTAAATATACTATTGAAATATCCATTAGTCTATCTAAAGCAATAATCTCAATGTAATCTTTCGTTAATGAAAAATAAATTAAAAAATTTTGAAATATCAAAAATTGTAAGTTATATGAAATTTATTCTTTTTTTTTATCATCCAAAATTAACAAAATATTTCTCGCCAAATAAAATCGCAAATTTTGTAATTCAAATTTTTTTTTTTTCACTTTTAATATTTAAAATTTCGTAATTCAAAATTAAAATATTATTTTTCTCAAAATAATATTTCAAAAAAATTATTCGATACAATTCTCTTTGTATGAATTAATAAGGTTTTCATTGATAAAATTTAGCGAAATGTGCAAATCAACTATTTCTTTTTCGGTTTTTTTTTTCACCTTTTTTTTCTTTCCTTCTTTTTTAGATTATAAATTTATTCTGTAAATTAAATTCTCAAACTTCGAAATTAGACATTTTTCATAGACATGTAATGGTTCATCTGAAATTAAAAATTTTAAAAAGATGTCAAAATTAAGAACTTGTTTATCATTTCGTCTCTTTTCAAAACTTCGTTTCTTTTTTTTTTTTTTTTTTTAAATTAAAAGTATTTCTCATTGTTGATAGAATGTATTAATGATTAAATACTAAAATTTTTTGGACAATTGCTCAAATTTTTGAATATTTTCAATCAAAAATTTTTGTCATTTCTCGAGAATGCTCAATTTGCTCAATTTTTTTAAATAAATAAATTAATTAATTATTGAAGTTTACCTGAAGATGTCATTTCTATAATTGTTGAAAATCAACATTTTCCATTAAATTGTCGAATAAATTTCAAATATCTTATCAACTATTAATATTTGATATTAGTATTCGAATAAATTAATTATGAATGATAATATCTAATTTCTTTATCAAAATATTGCGTATTTTTAACGACGATTTTGTAATTGATTTTAGTTTATTTCATTCGAAATATAAAATAGTTATAATGTAAATTCCGTAAACAATTATTATTTCTTTTATCACATGTTTATGCTTATCATTTTTTTTACGTTTATTTATTATATTTATCATTTTTTTTTTTTGTTCAAATAAATGTTGCATAATTATTTGAAGTTTGAAATGAATTTGATAATCATTTTGATAATCATTTGATTTTTTCTAAAAAAAAAAAACAACCTAATTATAGTCTACTAATTCATATTCCGATCAGGTAATGGAATTAACAATAACGGAAAATTCAATATTGCGACAAAAAGAAGCGGAAGCAATGAAACGTTCCGCATTCTTCGGTATCACCGTATCAACAATGGCTACATTAACAGCAATCATTGCTGTACCTCTTTTATATAATTATATGCAATATATACAATCATCTCTTGAAGGTGAAGTAGAATATTGTAAACATTTAACAAATGATTTATGGCAACAATTTGATAAGGTATTTATATCGCATTTTTCAATAAATTTTTATTACTTAATTTTTTAATATAAAATTTAGAAGCAAAAATTTGATACGTAAAAATTTTTACAAATAAATTAAGCAAAAAAAAAAAAAAAAAAAGAAAAAATCGATGTAAAATTCCAACATAATAATTCGGATAGCAAAAATATTCGTAACATAAAAAAGATTGATAAATTTATTATCGAAGAAGAGAAGAGAAAAAAAATAATAAAATTATATGGATAATTTTTAACAAATTATCATTATCATTTTGATAATTTCGAAAAATTTCTCATATATCAAACAATAATTTAAGTATAAATTTAATTGTAATCAATCTTTTTCAAAATTTTTAATTTTATTTTTTGAACTCATTTAAAATTGTAATTATAAGGATGAGAGAAGTTCTTAATTCATTTAAAAATGATATTATGTCAAGATAGTTTAATTTGTTGAAAAAAATTTATTATAAAATTATAATTGTGATATGATAAAAGGATGTTAATATATAAAAATTTTTGATGTAATTATTTTAGAAAAAATTGTAAATTTTTTCTTTTTTCTTTTATTATAGATGCAAATATTAACTGATACCGAGAATGGTCGAATTAATGATCGCTTAAAAAGACATATAATTCGGCGTAACGTTGAACGACAAAAAAATGCAAAAATCAAGAAATAGTAGCTCATGTACATGATGATACTACAACTGCTACATATAGTGATGAAGATGATGATGATGAAGATGAAGAAGATGGAGAAGGCGAAGATGATGATGATAATGATGATGATGATACGATTAGCGAAGAAGAGGAGGACGATGAGGATGAGGATGAAGAGGAGAAAAATGGTCAAAAATATAGTTCCAAAATTAAGGAAACTAAAGCTAATGGTTAGTAATTCTAATCAATTCAATTCAATTTCAATTCAATTCAAATTTCATTCATTCCAATTATAATTCAATTTCGTTTTTTTCTTTTTTTTCCATATTTTTCCTTCACAATTTATCATTGAAAAGTAATAATTGTTAAATGAATGAGATTTAGTGAAATTTTCAAATCTTTTCATCATTAGTCGATAATATTTTTAAAATTTTGTTTATACAAAAAAAAGAAAATTTTTCATAAGAGATAGAAAGTTCCATTTTAGTTAAAAGATTTATTAAACCTATGGTTAAGTTGAAAATTATACTTTTGAAACGATTAACTTCAACACATTTATTAAAAGAATAAATAAATTTTAAAATAATAAAAAAAAAAAGGAAAAGAAAAATGAATCAATTTTTATTTCCAAAAAATGAAAAACAAAAAATAAAATCATAAAATAAATGGATTGAAATTTTTATTGTTATAGAAATTTTTCAAATTACCAGAACAAATTTTAATTTATCATTCGTTATCATTTTTAAAATCAAACAACCTACATTATCATTCCTAATTTTAATTTTAATAAAATTATCTTCAAATAATCAGAAAAACGGATAAAATAATAAAAAAGTGCAAAAAATGATTTTTCCAACGTTAAATTAAACAATAAAATTTTTGTAATAATACTTTGCTGATAATTAATTGTACTTGATATCTCGAGATAATCTTTATCAATATAAAAGTAATTGCTTTTTCTAATAATTTCATCTTCATCTGATTCATATGAATTCATATCAATAATAAAAAATACGAATGAAGTTATAAAGTACAAAAAGTACAAAACTTTTAGAAAGAAATTCTCCAAAAGAATAAATTTTAATTTAAAATTTATAAACAAAAAGCCATCGTAAAATTAACTCGATTAATAGTAAGTTAAAAAATGAAATAATAAACGAATAAATGCATATTTGAATTATTTGTATTTTCTAGCCATAAGATAAAGTACTTTGGAAGATTTTCAATTTTTAATTATCTTCTTTCTGACATACTTATAGATAAGTATAATGTGAACGAAAAGAATGGCAGCAAATTGGTTAAAATTTCTCGTAATAATGTTGTTACAAAAACCGGGATACGTGAAACTGTAACTAATAGCAATGGAAAAATGTGTTGCAGCTGTGGTGCCGGAGCTTCTGGACCACCAGGTCCTCCAGGACCGGATGGTGACGATGGTTTGTTATTTGTATCATTATGATTATTTCAAATTTTATTATTTCATCAATTAAAAACTTCATTTCCAGGTATTGATGGCCTACCCGGAACGGGCGGATTACCTGGTAAAGATGCTGACCCAAATGCAATACCGAAGTTAGAAGATCTGTGCTTTGATTGTCCTCCTGGTCCACCAGGCCCAGTTGGAGCTCCAGGACCGAAAGGATTGCCAGGACCAGCTGGAATGAAAGGATCAAGCATAGGATCACTACTACCAGGATCACCAGGACCGCCTGGGTTACCTGGACCAAAAGGACATCCGGGACGGAGAGGACAACCTGGTGTTCGTGGTCTACCTGGTATTTTAAGTGAATACCTTGAAGTAAAAGGACCACCAGGTCCTTCAGGACCACGTGGACTACCCGGTAATATAGGACAACCTGGTATAATTGGTAAACCTGGACCTATTGGCCCAGTAGGGCCACCAGGTAATCCTGGGATATTAGGCAGACCAGGAATGAATGGACAACGTGGAAATCCAGGATCATTTGGCAAGCCAGGAAAACGAGGTTCATGTAGTCACTGCCCGATACCTCGCACTTCCCTGGCTTCTAATTTTCTAGGACATATCATTATGATATGTATATATATATATATAACCGTGCTTTCAAATCAACACAATCTTGCTTATCCGTGAGAGCAACACCATTTGCTTCAATTTTTTCAGAGCAATATTTTTTAGTCAAAAATTTGTGTAATCCTAAAATTATCTCGTTTTGATCTAGAATTTTGATTACACTGTCGATAATTCGACTATTTGGTTTATCTATTATATTTCCTGTGTTTCTCTTTTCTGAATTTCATTTTTGATTCTTTCTTCTTTTTAAAAACACATATTTGCAAAGAATATTTCCAATAACTTTTCTTCCTGTTTTGCTAAATCATTATTTCAAAATCTTTTATTATCTATTTCTGAAACGATTTTTCTAATTGAAATTAAAAATCTTTGGTTATATATTTTTTTTCTCCCGTTAAAATCCTAATATTGCTTTTATCTTTTAAAATGTAGCCTATGTATTAAAAAAAAAAAAAAAACTAGCAGCATAAGTAAAGGGAAAAATTTGAGATATAACATGTTTTTTCTTATTTGATATGGAATTTTAGAAAAAGAATTGATTAACTTTTTCGAAATAATTTTCAAATTTCTTCAAAATAAAATTTTTGCAAAAAAAAATGAAAGGTGCATTAAGAATTTTTTTTTTTTTTTTTTTTATAGACGGCAGCATGTTATTGAGAGAAAATGTCACATATAAGCAATATAGGATTTTGAAAATTTCCTCTGAAAATTCATATCTTAATATACTCAATAACTGCTCTTCGGCATCAAGTATTACAAGACATTATTTAAGAATCTGCTGGCAGAATTTTCAAGAAGCTAAAATTGATGAGCAAAATTTTGAAGCAAATACGAAAAGATAATGACGAAATAAATTTGTGATATACCGAAGTTGTAAATAATTTGTGTGTTTTTAGTAAATCAATACAATCATTTTCATTATATATTCTCTTATTTTTACCAAAAAAAATTTCTGCATAAAATAAATAAAATCGAAATAAATGAAAAATCTTGCAAATTATTGTTATTTCAAAAGGCATTTATCAAAAAAAAAAAAAAAAATTATGTATGGATTTTTTCATCCTTTTATTTTATTTTAAAATTTCATTAAAAATTAGTTTAAATTTAACTTTTCATAAAATACTAATCAAAATTATAATGTAACAAACTTACTAGTAGCATATAAATTCTGCATGTTTTACGCTTTAAAATTATTGTAACATAAAATTGCAAATAGAGTTTGTGTACATTTTAGATAAGAAATCTTAACGATATTTTTTTCAAATATAAATTTAATATTGTGTTCCATTTTTAAATTTACAATAAAAATGGAAACATTCTCAAAAAAAAAAAAAAAAATGAAATTCAGATCGTAAAATGCGAAGAAATTACTATGGCCTCATTATTCCGTATACAGAAAATAGCCTTGTTGGAAAAAATTTTTTTATATCATGATGGTATAGGTGAATTTTAGTGAGAAAAATTCTAATGTTTGACAAAGGCTTTATTTCTTCATCTATGATAAATAGAATCAGATAATATTTAAAGATTAAAGTTAATCAATTGATCGTGATAAAGATAGATCTAGCATATTTGATATGATCAAATTAGAGGATATTATTATCGAATGAGCTAAATGACTGCTGATGTTGATTAACTGCACAAGCACTGACTGAGTGATCTATCTTTATCATAGAAATATTGGCGGTTAAAACCCGCCAAAGCGTTCTTGTTATATCGGTGATCTTTGGTCTTTGTGATAAGTAGTGGCTTATAGCACATTAATTATACAAAAAGGGTTTAGTTATCAGATAAAAAAATGAGAGATGAATTGATAATATTTCAAATATGCAGAGAAGCTTTGATCGTTATAACATCTTCAGACAAAATTATCACAGATTTCAACATTTCAAACAATGCGAATAAAGCAAAGCTTTATTAGCAGATCGAATGATGAAAGAAGAACAAAAGAATTTTTGCAATCGAGATTTAGATGAATGATTCATTAGCCCGAGTAATATTGCAAATATTTATTACAGGAAAATTTTCCGATTATTTCGTCATATTTACATCATAAAATATTTCATCTGTTTCGTCATATTTTTTGAATTTTCCGAATAACTTTACCTCATTTTCCAATTTAAGCCCTGTATTCTGGCTGGCAAAGATGTATCATTTGTGGTATTTTGAAATTTTAGTTGAAAATTTTTCTTTCGCTTTATGAATTCGTTGAAAACTGTATGAGCAAATTTTTGCCTGCATTAAGCATACTTCAATATTGTACCAATTTTAATCTAACATTTTTAGGATATAAATTTTGGAAAAAATTTATTAATAAATTGTAATGAAATCAATTAATTTACTTCTCTTTTTATGCTTCTTTTTTATAATCTTTTCAAATAAAAATTAATAACTTCAAACATTCATAGCATTTCTCAATGATTTAATAATATATTTTGAATAATTTTTTGAAGCAAGCAAAAAGAAAAAAAAATTCAAATTTAGTTACTCGACGACAACTCAAATTCTCTTCGATAGACATTGTTCAGTGCAGTTCGAAAATGCTATCATCTAACATTTCGAAAGACAGTTCGACGTAAAAGCGAATTACAATTCAAAAAAAAAAAAAAAATTAGCTATGAAATTTCGCTTTTAACATATTTGACAAGTTATTGCTGAAGGTAAACAAAAAATAGAAAATTTTATATCATATTAAAGCTATTGAACGATCAAAATCGATTAACCGTAGCAAATATAAATTTTATTCAAAAATTGAATTAAGAAGATTAGACAATAGCAGAAATATAAAATGCATGAAAAAAATTAATAGGTTAAGCCTTAATGAGATACTTAAAATGTAGATCAAAAAGTTAAAAAAAAAAAAAAAAAAAAGGAAGAAAATTAAGTTTGTCCATATTAGGTCTATCTTATAGATATAATAAAGAAAATTCAATCTTATTAAAGTTGCCTTAATTTCAACAAAAGAAAAAAACATTTAGCTTATTCATACTGAACCTACTTCTATAGATAAAAATAAACCAGCATATTTGATTATATAAATTTTTATTAAATCAATAAACTGAAGCATAATTTTATTATGAGAATCAAAATTATCTAACTTAATATTCTAGAATTTTTTTTTTTTTAATTTATTTATTAAAAAATAGAAGGGAAATATAAATGATATTGAAATTGAACAACATATGAATCAAATTAATTTTTTTTTTGTCTTTTGAATAATTGCTAATCGTTCAGTGTGATACAATTGTTTTTCTTCTGTTAAAAACTATTTCATCAAATTTCTCGATTAATTCAAAAAGACAAAAAAAAAAAAAAAGAATTAACAGATAATATTATTTTCTTTAACTTATTATCCAGTTCAAGTGATATCATTTGAATATATTTTACACTTATCTTCTGCTTTTTTAATAAATAAAAAACGTAAAAATATTAAGTTAAATTTAGTAAATCAAAACCATCATATCGTAATGGCAATTTCTAAATTTTCTACCAAATCGCAATGGGAGCAATTTCTAAATTGTTTAAGAAGTCGCAAAATTAAATTTAATAAATCAAAATCATCATATCGTAATGGAAATTTCTAAATTTTCTACGGAATCGCCATAGAAGCAATTTTTCAATCTTCTAAGAAATCGCAACGGAAGAAATTCCTAAATTTTCTAAGAAGTCGATATGATCAATAACTTTGAGTTAAGATTTTTTCAACATCTGTTACTTTCTTTCCTAAAAATCAAAACGCATGAAAAAAGTACCAATATATAAAATTCGAAACTTTTAGTTGAAAGGTCATTCGATGTCATATGTTTAAGTAACATAAAGAATTAATAATATTAGCAGTAATTTTTATTGATAACTTAAGTTAAATGATTAATTGCTTTAAATAAAAAAAAAGCAAATTTGCAAAAAATAATTATAAATGCTTATCTATATTAAATTCAACTTATCAGAAGCGAAGATTCATCGAAATTTTTTAGAATTCAAAAAAAAAAAAAAAAGAATAATTGATAGAAGATTAAAAGGAGAATTCTAATATACGAGAGTAATAAAAAAACAAATAATAATTTAAATGATTGCAAAAAAATTCTGCAAAATATTTTTTGCTTAATGTAAGATATTAATTATCATGCTCATTTCATTTATGTATATACGTATACATCGTTACCTAATATATATATATTAGGTGAACTGAAAAATAACTTCTATTAGGTGAACTGGAAAATACATCTATCGAAAGATTTGAATGTAGTTCTATTTTCAAAATGTATATATAAATTGATAAGAATATGATAAATGATGATACGGTCATCGATCATCCATATGATCAAATGAAAGAAGCTGTTATTGATCCGCTTATCTAAATTACTCTCGTTTATCATTTTCTATAGTAACAAACATGTATAATTTACACGTATCAGAATATAGCATCATCAAAAATTATTTTATGTATACCAGAATTTAATATCATCAAAGATTAATTTACGTATATCAGAATTTAGTATCATCAAAAATTAATTAATACATAGGTCAAAATTCATATCATCTAGAATTAGTTCATCTATTTTGGAATTTCTATCATCAATAATTAACTCATGTATTTAAGAATTGATATCACGAAACATTAACTTAGGTAGAATTTATATCATCAAAGACTAGCCTATAAGTTTCAGATATTTTATGACTTGTTATTTTAAAATATCGCTGATTGCTTATCAAAAATGCTTGTTCGACAGCATCTTCAAAATTTCAAATAGTCGCTTATTTTTAAGCCATCCTTTATTCTACCTCTTACTTCTTAGCTGCACCTGAATGCAATTATTTTCGTAATCTTGTGATTTGAAAACAATTCTAATTTCATCGAAAAATAAGCTTTATGAGCATTCGAATGACAGCACGAATCTTTGGCAACCTAATCAGAATGCTAAACTAAATTGATTACCATCATCTTGAAGTATAATAAACATTTCAGATATTTATTCATTCATTTATTTATTTATACTGTAGCAGGTATAGAATCAAGAATAATGATATGATTAATTTTTAATTATCTTCATAATAATTTTATCAATTTTATCGTCATGCTATTGTTTTTGGCATCTTTACTTTTCGTAGCTTAAAAGTTTATATTTTTCTCTCGCGTCATTATCTTATAAAAAATCCATTTAATTACTTCAGCATTTTAGTTTCCTATATTAGTTCCATTTACATGATGTTTATTTACATTATTTTGTTTACATGTTGTTGTAAACAAACTATACGTTGCCAATTGTTTTGGCTAAATATAATATAATGTTAAATGTTTGTAAATACCAGATATGATGTAATTTCGTCAATTATATTTTTCTCAAATTTAATATTTTTGTTGCAATGAAGGAAAGAGTAGAGAGATAGGAAGAGATAAGGATTTATCATTGATAATCCTGATTATCATTTTATTGGCTATAAAAATTACTTATTATTATGTTAATCAGACGTGGTTACTAACTATTTTATTAGCTTATTATTTTATTAATTACAAATATTGCTTATCATTTTATTAGCTTCAAATAATCTTTATCATTTTTATTGAAATGCACTTTTCAAAGAAAACGCTAAAAGTTGTTATCCGTCATTCGCAAAATATTATGAAATATTTTGCGATACTTTCCATTATTATTTAGGCGTAGAATAATTTTATTTCACAGCAATTTGTATTTTTCAATGTTTTAAATATGGAAATTATTAGATAAATGATACATAAACAACAAAAGTTCGTTGCACAGACTAGTAAAAATTTGGATTTTTAAAATGAAAAAAAAACTATTCTTGTACATATCATGAATTACTATTTTCGAGAATTCTGATACATGCAGCAAAGTTATGACAAAATAGATGATTGTCTTAATAGGCAAAAACTATTCCCATATATCTTCAAAATCGTGATAGATAAGTATCAAAGTATTAACAATCCTGGCTACTAAAAAGATAGAAATTTTAAATGATAGAGAAAATAGATGTGAAGTATTTGAACAGTTATGATTCTAATATTGACAATAATAGATTTAAATAAATAAAGATTACGATAATCCATTATAAAGTTATTATTAAGATTTAAAATATTCGTTACTACTTATCTTATTATGTTAATCTAAAACAGAAAAAAATCCATGTGAATATATAGTAAGAAATATTTGCAAACTATTTAAATAGATTATCATTTTATTTTTTGCAGCCATACATGTCAGCCGATGAAATGGATAGAATTTAAAATTACTTATTTAATGCGTCGTAACCAAATTAATGTCCATTTTTTACTATCGCAACTGCAAAAAAAATGCAAATGACAATATGCATTATGATCTCAACAGTATTACTTTGTTAGCTTCAAGTTTTATTTTTATAAAATTCCTGTCCTTATGAATATAAGCTATAATATATGTCTAAAGCTAAGCTATAATATATGTCTATGACACAAATGAAAAAAAAGCAGCATAAGAATCGTAAATAATTTGAAATTTATAAATTTTATATCTAAGCATTTCTTTTAAAAATATCTATATATAAAATTATGTTTTTGTTTCTTTCTTCTGCTTCTCCTGCTCAAACTTTTCTATAATACTTTCCCATTCGAGAATTTGATAATTGAGCTCCTCCAGAAGTATCACAAATTTTTCTTTGAGATCTGCCACATTAGCATGATGCCTGATAAAATTTAAAATAAGAAAAATTGCGATTAAATAAAATATCGCTTAAATATCATGCTAAGTTTTACAAAAATCTGTTCAAACGAAAAGTGCTTCGCAAGCGAAACTATAAAAAGACAAAATTATAGCAACGTAAAATGTCGCAAAATAAGATTAAATTGGAATTATGTTTATGTTCGGAAAAATTATTATTAAACTAAAGAAACATTTAATTACAAACTTTTGCACATCTAAAGCTGACTCATTGATTTCATTTTCAACAATATCAAGCGCTGGTATATTATGACCCACATTTGCAATTGATTCAGATTTGAATACAACCTATATGAAAAGAATAAAAATAATGCACAAACAAATTAGACAGACTCTCGAGTAATTCTGATTCGCTTCTCTCTCGAGAAATGCAATAATCGGATTTTCACGTTACACAATAATAAATTTATCCTTATTTGATATAAAAATGGAGAAAAAGATGTCAAAATTTCTTAGTAAGTTTGCAGTAATAAATGCTAACAACATAGTCTCTAACTGCTTTTTGATTAATTTCTAGCTTCTGGAATTTTGTGACTCGAATCTTAAAATAAGAAAAAATATCACTAATAATTTAAAACGTCGAAATTACCTCAGAATCTTTCTGAAACTCCTCCAGTAGCCTAATCCGCTCGATCATTAAATCATGACCAAACTCAATTTCTCTCTTCTTTTCTGCTAGTGTTACATAATCATTCTGAAAATTTCATTATCAACATATTGATTGGCTTTTCAAATTATCTTTATCCTAGTTAATAATGTACGATGAATAAATCATAGCACTCAACTTCATTTATCAAGTAATCCTTGGACGATTTAAAACGGTTAAGGATTTTTTAAAGTCGAAATATTTAAAAAAATAATTGATATAATTATCTTCTCCAATAAGCCATTTTGGCTATCTGATAAATAATGAATTATTCAAAAATAAAAATAAAAGAAGGAGAAAAAAAAACTAACACCAGCTGCTAGATCATTAATCTTTTGCAATACATCAGTTGGAATTTTCAACAGAAAGCCACAACCAGCTTCCGATAATTTTCTTCGCAGAAGCGCTAATTCTTCATTTAAATTTGTAAAACTTCCTAGTTTTCGTAGCCCTAAGCGATCTTCTAATTTTGCTAATCGCTTCTCTAACATATCTTCCATTGCCTGATAATAAAAATAATTGAAAAAGCAAAAAAAATTGATAACACATTATCATCTTTTCGCAATGATCATGACAACAACGATTCAATTAATTCAAGCATTCATATTACATTGAAATAAAAAAAAATTTTTGACTGAAAATGTTTAATTAAATCAAAATGAACTATTTTCTGATGCATAACTCTAAATGTCATAGATACTATGTTATTAATAATGTAGCATATTATAATAAAATAAAATCAATTATTCCTATGTATGACATTGTCCGAATTAAAATATCAAATTATTGGATAATTTCCTTCGTAAATCTTTTTTTTTAAATGAATAATCGTATTTATATTTTATTGTAAAACATAATTTTATTTAGATCAATAATCAATGATATAACATTATAAAAAAAAAAACATTTATTGAAAGAATATTATCGCACAAATATTTACAAAGACGGATTAATTTACTAGTATGATGACTTAAATATAACTAATTCCTTGAATGTTATGAACCACTCTGTAATTTAATAGCTTAAAATCTAAAACTTCACTGCATACAAATGTACATATTTATATAAAAGAGAGAAAAAAGCGAAGGATTGAAAAAAGCATAATTTCAAAAAAAAAAAAAAAGGATGACTCACCTGTTGTAAAATCACAGAAAAAATTAACTGAATCAAATGAAAAAGTTCGAAAAACAGGAATAAAAATATCGCATTTAATAAACCTTCTTGAGTTTCTAATATAGTCATCGTATTTGTCAATTTCAAAAACATCAAATCATATAAAAACAATTTACAAATGATAAAAATAAAAATTAAGTATAATCATTTAATATTAAGTCATTTCGCAGCTCTCTCATATAAATATCTCGTAATATTCTAGTAAAAAAAAAGAGA
The DNA here is from genome assembly GCA_024305405.1 of Dirofilaria immitis. NCBI lineage: Eukaryota > Metazoa > Nematoda > Chromadorea > Rhabditida > Onchocercidae > Dirofilaria > Dirofilaria immitis. The sequence continues at coordinate 2,242,573 of JAKNDB010000098.1, forward strand.
AATCTACCAAATGATTATATGAAAGTAAGTAAAATTAGAATTAAAAAATATATAAAAAAAGAAAGCGGAAAATACGAAGATTAGAAGAAGTACTATTGTTTTTTCTTGCACTAATATAACAATAAGACAATTTTGTGCAACTAATTTTTTATTATGAAATTCAAATTCATTTATCACTCGCTGAAATAAAGGATTAATTATCATACATATCTTGTATAGGTAAAAAAATCTCCGAGTTATCAAAAATAAATGTTCTGATGAAGGAAAATACATCGGAATTCGATCTGTGAGCATTACACTATCTTACAGAATTGTGATAAAACCCCAGAACATTTCCTATACAAATAAGCATTTCGATTAATAATTAGTCTGCGCATCCAATTAACATTCCAATACCAATTACTGCGAAAACCAGAGATTGCGTTAGAAATCTTAAACAATCGCCAAAGATACCGAAATTCTTCCAGAATCCATAGTATGCTTCTATCAAACTTAACGGTCTAAAGTTAAAGAAAATGATTGAAATTTTAAAGGCATCCGAAAAGTTTTTCTTTAACGATAAGTTCATAATTTGAAGAAAAAACGTAGCGACGAAGGATTTATCAATCAATCCAATATTCCCGAAAAAAATCTAGAAATCAAGTAAATATATAGTTAAATCACAAAAAGAAAGCAACAAGAAAAGAACTGCAATTACTAAACTATCGTTTACAAATAACAAAATAACGTACTTTTCCCTATTTATACATTGAGAGTGAGCAAAAAGTCCATCGACGTTTGACCGTTCTGTACCATCAGTAAATGTTCTGCTGCTCTTCAGTAAGACATCATATGAATGTCGCCGTTCTGGGACTTTTAGAACTTCATAAGCTGTAGTTAATTCGATGAATGCAGCACTTCGTCGTTTCACTTCTTGATCATCTGAGCAATTCTTGTCTGGATGTAACTAAATTTTGATTCAATTTTCTTCGTTACTCTTAGGATTCAGAAAACAATTATGCATGAAATCAAACCATTTTTCTTCTCCTACACATTTCATTCTAACAAAAAATGAGAGAAGAAACAGATGATGTTATCATATTCAAAAAGCTTCATGCTGTCTGTAATCAAAAACGAAATTTTCCAAGCAGCTCATCTAGAACTACACAACTTTCCATCAAAATTTTACCAGTGTGTTGAAAATGGAAGCTTTCTGAAATAATATATGAAAATAAATCAATATCCTATAAAAGAACGTGAAAGATCTATTCCTAACAGCCTATAAGGTATAAAGAGACGGTAAATTAATGGTCACTTTTGAAAGAAAATCTTACTTTTTTTGACCTTTCATAATAAGCACTTTTAATTTCTGCCTGTGTTGCATCCTTTGCAACACCAAGTATTTCTGTAATATGTCGAACTGCAAAATTATTTATAATTTTTAGCTACGTTATCATCTATCAATTAAGCACTACGTTTTATCATTACTTTCATATTTACATATTTATGGTATAAATTCTACAATTCAATAATATGTATTATATCCTCTAACTCTTACAGCTTATATAATCGATTCTAAGATAAGATCGATTAGTTAATAAATTAAAAAGAAAAAAAAACAAGAAACTATTTTTAATTCATTATCAATCAGCATATTTTTTTATAAAAAATAAAATTTGGATAAAGAAAAAAAGCTTGCAAAGACATCTTCTAAATGAATGGATAATTATTCTCTCTCCAAAATTGTAAAAAAATCGGCAACACGAAAAATACTTCGTCATATAATATACCACTTGTTGCCTCCATGTACTAAGTCCTGACAATGCTTGTTGTATATTTGGTTGCCAGCGCCTGATAAAAAAAAGCATGGAAAGCCTGTAATATTGAAAATTTATTTTTCATTTACATATTTTTCCTTTGTTCGGTATTCTACTTTTGAACAACAAAATGATGTCATTAAAATGATGGCAAATAATTTGCGTTAAATATTAGCTGTACTATTTTTAAAAGGTTAAGAAACAGTTCGAAAAAAATATCTAAGTTGAAAACTACGCATTCGATCACTTTTTACTCTCAAACAGAGTAGCAACGACAGCATAAATTATTCATTCAATCGAGACTAGGTGTTCCATAACCATCAACAAATTGTTAGACAGAACTATCTTTTATATAAAAAGTACTATATCAAAAGATAATATATCCTGTGATTCTCATATTTTATTACATGCATCATGAAATAGATAACATCTTAAGAATAATTCTCAACTGTTAAACTTAATTCGTTAATAATTCTCAACCGTTAAACTTAATTCGTTAATAATTCTTAACTGTTGAAATCTTTAGTCACTAAAAAACCTTGAAATGCTGAAAAATATCTTAAAAGCTTACTCCCTTACAAACATTCCGCAAAATTTAAACTAAACTTCTTCGGACCATTTTTAACTACCAATACTTTCCATTAAATGCTACCGTTCAATTCTGATCAGATGACTTGAAGTTTTCATAGTCGTTGCATGCTATGAGTCATGAAACAGGTTCTCAAGGGAATTCTTTGTATGAGGATAGCGTTGGTGTAAGGTAAGGTTGGACACGTTTCTTCATGAGTAAAGTGGGGTCACGTTTCTTTATCATTATTTGGATCTGTGAAGATTATTACTCATCACATGGCTTACTGTATTAACTTGGTCAATAATGTAAAAACTCCTACCAAAAAAAAGCATTACACAAATTGAAAGTAGTTTAACATCGATCTAATCTTTCAATCATTCTCTATATTTCGTTTCATCTGATAATGTTAGCTTTTATTGTTTTAAATTAATCACGTTTGAATTAATCACTCTATTGTTTTAAATTAATTTGATTAATTCATTCATTTCGAATTCATAATATAGAAATCATATAGGCTTTAAGTTAAAAATAAGCCTAAATTAGGATTGCTTGCTGTACGAATAAATAATTTTAGTACTTGGCCAGATGAATTATATTATAAAATAATAGTTAATATAAAATTAAATATAAATAAATAAATAACATTAAGAATAAAACATTCATAATACATATATTTATATATATATGTATATATATTTTAAAAAAGTATAATATTCCCTGAAAATAAAACTTAAAATTTATTTCGAAGTAAAAATTAATAATACAATTCGATCATCTTTTCGGGGTCAAATACGACATTTATGCCTAATGTTTTATGAATTTGTGAACAAAAGATTTGATGATAAAATGCCGATAATGTCATTTCTAATTTATAAATGTCCTTGTTGACATTTCGAATTTTCATATGCGATTTATATAGCAATATCCTATTTTAAAATTCTCTTCTTGCTGATTAACGAAAAAGACAATTTGATTGACTGTTGCGTTATCTGATCACATCTGATCGCTTATCATTTCACCGTATTTTATCACAACTGTCATGTTGCATTGTTAGAATTGATAAAATTAACAATTCATAAAATTTTTACATTGAAATTATCTCTTTACTGTCTGTTTATCGATTTAAAAAATAGAAAAAAGGCAGTTGATTGGCTGTTGCTATATGATCTGATCGCATCTGATCACTTATCATTGTATCTTATCACAACTACCATGTTGCATTATTAAAATTAATGATTTGACAATTCATAAAAATACAAAACTTCTACAATTGAATTATTTTATTTTCTTAAAGCCAAATTTTATACAATTTTACAAAAAATAAAAAATAAAACCAACAAGAAAACGAAAAAAAACCCAAATGAATAAATACATTGAGCCTATTTATGAAAAAAATTTTTTTCTTTTAAACAATTAAATACAATTAAATATAATATATATATATATATGTATATTTTCAACTTAGTAAATTTAAATTTATTAATTTAATATTTCTTTGTTTTTTTCCGTTGAATTAATTTTTATTTAAATTTTAGGTAAAAAAATGAATGAGCAATTTTAATCTTTCCCAAAATATTTTTCAATTAATCTATTTTCAATAATTTGAATGATTTTAATTTTTCGCAATTTTCCTTATTTCCCTTTTTTGATATATTTTATTAATAAAATATTAATTAATTAATTGTCAAAATTATTAGATAAAATGTAGAAATAAATTTTTGTTTTTTTTTTTTTTTTTAAAAAAGAGATGGACAGTAGAAAACAAATTAGTTTTGCGAAATAATATTTGAAAAAAGTTTTATATCGAAATCACAAATCGATTACTCATTAATTTAGCAATTAAAATTTTTTTTGATAACTTTAATAATAGTCGAGAAACAAAAACAAAATATCATTCAAAAATCATTTAAAAAAATAATATATAGATATATATTAGATATTGGAATTATTTTAATTGCTGAATTATTAAGTACTACTAATTTATTTACAATATAATATAAATTAACTGAAACAAAAAATCAGCTTGTTTTTTCAGGTTTTGAATTAAAAGAAAAGAAAACCATCAAAAATAAATCTTATTCTTTTCATATATTTCAATTATTTAAATTAATCAATACTGATTTATCGATTCTCCCTTGATTAGTTTTCTTTTCATGCATTTACAATTATTTAAATTAATCAATACTGATTTATCAATTCTTCTTGGATTAGTTTTCTTTATCGTATATTTACAATTATTTAAATTAATCAATACTGATTTATTGATTCTTCCTAGATTATTATTTATTGATTTCCTTAATTAGTCTTCTCTTCATATATCTACAATTATTTAAATTAATCAATACTGATTTATTGATTCTTCCTAGATTATTATTTATTGATTCTTCCCAGATTATTATTATTATTATCTTTTTTCTTTCTTAATGAAAATTATAAATAACATTTAAAATATTCATTTTTGATTACGTCAAATATATTAGCTAATTAATTTAATAATTTAAAATATATGAAAAGATCGGATTTTATTATCAAATAATTTTTCCTATCAATAATTTCTATTATATTAAATTTCAAAAATCCAATCATTTTTCATTGTTCCTTCCTTTTCTTTTTTTTTTTTTTTTTAAATGAAATGAAAAATTTTAAATTTTTAAATGTTCAAATAAATTAATTTTTTTTTTTACAAAAATTTTCAAATCTTTAAATAAATTACACTATTTTTTTTCCTTTCCTTTAAAATGGACATAAATTTTTGCACATAAAATTAAATAACAAAAAAGAAAAGAAAGAAAAGAAAATGGGAAAAAAAAATTGATTACTGTCATTTCTTATATATTTTAAATAAAATTTGATTTTTAAAGAAAGAAAAGAAAAATAAGAAATGAAAAAAAAACGAATAACAAAATTTAAAAAAATATTTAATTACATTTGCTTTTTTTTTTCTTTTCCTCCGTATGATTAAAATCTCTTTTCAAATTATAATACAAAATATAAAGAATAAAAAAAAAAAAAAAAAATCAAAATTCATTTATGATAATTTGATATGCATAATTTTGCTCCAATAATTTGTATAGACATTTTCAACGATAATGAATATTTCGATAAATTGCCGTTATCGCTGCAATAATAACACTAAGCGCTATCTGCAAAAATAATGATTAATTTTAAATTTAATTACAAAATTTTTAAATTATCTTTTTCCTTTGCAAAAATGATAAATCAATAGCTAATTTATCAGATAATAATTAATTGATAAGATTGAATGAATATATTCGATATCTATTTTTAAACTTTTAAAATTTGTTTTATAAAAATACAATTAATATTTGAAATTGATCTTTGCTAATTACTAAAATGATTCTTTTTTTTCCTTCAACTTATTCCAAACGTTTGGTAAAAAATTTTGAACTTTTCTATCAAAAAAAAAAAATGAAAGAAAAAAACGAAAAGAAATTATTTCATTTGAACTTTGCCCTTTTAAATGCTAATAATTGTAATTCTATTTTCTCATATTTGCTAAAAAAAAGGTTTTTTTATATAAATGATTTCATTTTAATTTATTTAATAAATTTTAATATGACAATTTGTCAAATTTCAAATTTAAAATTTCGTAATATCAAAGCAAAAAGAAAAGAAATTGCTAATTCGAGAAATTGTTAATTCGAGAACAAATTGAGTGAATATATTAGAATTAAAAAATGATAAATAAATTTACCAAAACAATAAATGGTATAATCATCATAAGAAAATTCCATGTTACACAAATAATATCATCATGATTAATTTTATCAACAATCGCTTCCGATAATCGATGACATCTTCGCCTAAATTAATTATTATTTTTCAAAATATAATCGTTAATTATTTATTTATTATTGGAATATTATCTCATCAAAATATTTAATTTAATCATTTTATGCAAAATAATACATTTTATTCGAATTATAAAATTTTACAATAAATTATTCCAAAAGGAAAAAAAAATTGCAATAGAAATTCATGCCTTCGAAAATGTCGATCAAAATCGAGAATTTCAAGTGGTTGTGAAACAACATCCAATATTAATGCATCATCATCTTTTATTATAAAAGATAAATCTCGCCTGCAAATTATTCTATCAAAAATAAGCATTAATAATCTGTAATAATAATAATAATAATCATTCTCGATGATAATAATTTTAGCATTCGAGAATGCCTTTTCGAGAATTATCATTCTTCATATATGATGTTTCCATATAAAACATCATATATGAAGTAAAATAAATGAAACCTTGTCATTTTCAGCAATTAATTTTGATTGAATTTTTTTTTCCAATCATTTCAAAATAATTAAAATCTCGAGATTTACATTTTCTTGATGAAAAAGATAAAAAAAAAAACTACTCTCTTGAAAAAAATTATTCCTTTAAGAACAAAAAAATACGAAAATTTGAATATTCATTAATTTTTGAATAAAATCAAATTTTAACATACTGTTTTCTATTATTGCCTGAACAATTTGGTTTCGGACATTGATCAATTTTTGGTGATAATAAACTTAGTTGACATTGAAAATAAACATATGGTTTTTCAGCAATACCAAAAACCGATACATTTTGTTCAACATTTAGCTATAAATTAAAATATGAAAAAAAAACATAATAATTTCAAAAAGGTTTTTAATTTTCATTTATATAAAATAAGTTAAACATTAACATTTTATGCATTAATATATATTTTTAATTTAAAATTTTATAAAAATTTGAATGAAATTATTTCAGTACAATTTTCATTTCAAATTAATTAATAATTTTATTTTGTTTCTTTCGTTTTTTCTTTTTTCATAAAAATATTTCAAAAATTATTTAGATTTATGTATGTACATTATCAATATAAATCAAATCTGGAACAATGGCACGATCCATCGAGCATCCTTGATTATCAATAAGTTGATGCTTTGAATCACTTGCAATTAGGAAACAATTTGTGATAACAAGACATAAATTATGATCCGAACGAACGCGACATGACCAATGATGACGAACTATTTCACCGATAATTGCTTCATCAACAATTTCATTATCTTTTAAACGTCGTATCTCATATTCGCATAACGGTACTGACGTTGTTTCATGTAAAGCATCTAGAAATTACGTTAAAAGTGTTATTAGCAGAATGATATCGAAATTTAACGATTAATTTCTGTTTATGAAAAAAATCCAGCGAAATATCATTTAGTCATTACGAAAGATATATCATCTAATTAATACATCTTATGATTTAACAATCTTCGATACGATAATTGAATTACCGTAATCTTTGCAATTGCAGAATCTGATACTGTAGATGCTAGAACCATAGTAATTGTTATTTTGAGTTAAATTAATTCCAATTTATTCGATTAGAAAAAGAAGTACGAAAAGTTTACGAATATTAGTAGTAGCAGTAGCTTGAGGTACGACTGATCCTGGAAGTAATGATTGATCCGCTGCTCGAATATGCAAACATCGTAAAAGATAAATTCGATCACCAGCAGTAACGTAATGAGGATGAAATGATATTAGTACTGATGTTGAAATTATCACACCTGTTGGCATTAATGATCTGAAAAGAGGAAAAAAGATTTATCAATTCTAATTTATATATAGGAATTAGGAATTGATATTAGGGATAAATATAGGAATTAATTGTATTACCTAAAAATTAATTTAATTTTATTAAAAATTTAATTAAAAAAACTTCACTACTTTAAACAATCAAAATAGGGCATAATTTTGATCAAAAAATTTCAAATAATATTATGAAATTTTTAATTTACTGAATTATTTACATATTAAAATTATCGAAAAAATTTTTGAAATTTTCGTCATTTTTGTTTCGCTAATTTTTTTCTAATTTTTCTTAAAACTTTTTTCATTCGATGAGCCAATAACTATTGTAACAAACAAATAAAAGCCAAATTTTTCGATGGGCCAATAATTATTGTAACAAACAAATAAAGGCCAAAAGCCAATTTGAGCTAAAATTTCGGCATATTATTAAAATTTGCTTTTATTCAATTTCAAATTAAAAAATCACTTAAAAAAATTAGAAGAAATCAAAAAAAAAGAATAAGAAAATGCTGAAATTTTTTTCGATAATTTTGATATCTAAATAATTCGATATTGCAAAATTAAAATTTAATATTTCATTTTAAATTTAAATATATCATTTAAAAATTTTATTCATTTTTTTGCAAGGAATGTTTTACAAAATTTGAGATTGTAATTAAAAAGATTGATTTTATAATATTCTATTGTTCTTAAAAAAACTGACATAACTTAGGTTGTTATTAGAGAAAATTGATTTTATCTTAGGCCATAATTTAGAAAAAAAAGTTAGTTTTATAATATTTTATTCATTCTTTCCAAAAAAAAAAAAATTCGATAAAACTTAGGCTGCAAAAAAAAAAAGAAAGTTGATTTTATAACATCATATTCGTCTTTAAAAAAATCTACTAAAATAATAGGTTGTAAATAAAGTTTACTTCTATAATGCTGTATTCTTCTTAAAAAAAAATCGATAAAACTTAGGTTGTAATTGAAGAAAGTTAGTTTCACGATATTCTATTCTTCCTAAGAAAAAGAAGCCGAATAAAACTTAAGCTGTAAATAGAGAAAGATGATTTTTATAATAATGTATTCGTCTTACAAAAATCTGATAAAATATAGGCTGCAAATAAAGAGGGTTTATTTTATAATATCGTATACTTCTTAAAGAAATCAATGAAGCTTAGGTTGTAATTAAAGGAAATTGTTTTCGCAACATTATATTCTTGTTGAAAAAAAGGCCAGATAAAACTTAGGTTGTAATTAAAAAGGTTTATTTTATTATATAAATGAAATGAGAATTAAAAGGCATTTTCAAACATTTTCAATTTGTTAACAAATTATCATTTCATCCTTGTTGGAATATTAAATTAATACGAATTTAAAGAATTTATAATAAATCAGAAAGTCACATAATCGTTAGTTAATTCAACTTACTCACAAAATTTACATAATGAACCGAATAAATAAGATTAAAGTATTTTGAAGCTTACAATAAATCAATTCTGTGTCGCTAAATTAACAAATAAAGTAACATATATTCTCGACTTGTTCAATGCCTTGTGGGATAATTTTAAAACTTCAACAAAAACAATAAAAACCGGAAGATTAATTTAAGAAATTACTTTCGAGAATAAATCTAAATCTCGATCAATAATGCTAAATTAACTATGAATACGATAAATTCTTGATTTATTCAAATGCTTTTTGGAATAATTTAAAATTCCAACAAAAAGTCAAAGTTTAATTTAAAGGATTACCTAAGAGAATAAACCAAAATCTGGATCAATGATGCTAAATTAACAATAAATATAGTAAATTTTTGATTTATCCCAAAATTTTTGCAATAATCTCGAAGTTAAAGTTTAATTTAAAGAATTGCATTCGAGAATAAATTCAAATCTCGATCAATGATGTGATAAATTGTTGATTTATTCTAATACTTTTGGAATGATTTAAAATTACAACAAAAACAAAATCTAAAAAGCTAAAGTTTAATTTAAAGAAATGCTTTTGAGAATGAGAAAAAAAGAAACGATTTATTTCTTCGCCTTTTTTTTTAATTCGTTTTTTCTCGATGATTGAATGTAATTTTTGTCATTCGTTTAAACAAATTACTTAAATTATTTACAATTTTAAATTTATTGATTAAAAAAAAGTTAGGAAGAAAAAATTTCAAATATTTTCTTCCGTCGAAATCTTACAAAATAATAAAACTTTTAGAAATGATTTTTCAAAAAAAAAAAAAAACTTTAAAGTACTGATTGAGTAAGAAAAAAAACTTCTAAAATAAAATACTTATATTTCATCGTTCGATTCTTTTATGAAACTTTTTTTCTTCGTTTTTTTTTTGTTTTATTTCCTTTCTCAAATTATTGTCTTTAAAGATATATGCACATCATTCTTTCCAGCCAAGATTGGCCATTTTCTAGAGCCAACATATACATATATGCATATATATGAATACTTCTTGAATAATATATGAATACTTCTTGAATGAAATAAAAATAAAAAATCAGATTTTAAAGCATTTAACAAAATAAAATTGGCAATAGAATTATTTGATAATATGTGCCAAGTGAAAAAATTTATTCTTGGCCCAGAAACGGTATCAAAAGGAAGAAATATATAATACATATTTGGCCTACTTAAAGGCCATAAATTAAACTTTTTTCATCATTCACACTTTTTCATATCATTTAATTGTTCATTCCAAAAAAAAAAATAATCGCATTTTTTTTTTAAAAGACAGGAGGCTTAAAGAAGCATTCAATCATTTATTATACTTCTAGTGATAAATGTTAATGATTGATAAAAAGGTTAAAGGACAGCAGGTTTAATGAGGTGTTCAATCATTTATTATACTTTTAGTGATAAATGATTGATTAAAAAGGTTTAAAGGACGGAAATTTAAAGAAGCGTTCAATCATTTATTATACTTCTAGTGATAAATAATAATGATTGATTAAAAAGGTTAAAGGACAGGAAGTTTAAAGAAGTGTTCAATCATTTTAGTGCACTTCTAATGATGAATGATAATGATTGATTTACCTGATGTTAGAGAATTTGGAAAAAATAAATAAATATAACTGTAAATATGATAATAAACTAATATAATTCATTAATTAATTAATGGATTATTAATTAATTAGGTATTAATTAATTAATATAATAATTAGATTAATTTGATCTATTAATTAATTAGGTATAAAATTACCTGAATAAAGTTACCTTAGATTATTACATTTTTCAATAAAAACATTATATTTGAATCTGAATTACTCATAAACTAATATAATTTGCTAATTAATTAGTATATAATTAAATTAATAAAAATTATCAATTAATTGATTAGGCATAAAATTATCTATCAATTTTAGATTATTACAAATTTTTTTTACATAATTTAAAAAACAATCACATCTAAATATAAATTAATTATTATTCGTTAAATGATTCCATAAAATTAATTACTCGATACATAATCATTATGATTAAATAATCATATAAAAATGATAAGTATTAATCATATAGGTAATATTAATTTTTTTTTGAAATTACAAAATGAAAAATTATTTTGTCAAATTTTAAAAACAAAAAAAATTGATAAAAGAAAATTTTTTTAAATTAATTTTATTTAAATTAATGAAAATTTGTATTTTAAAAATCTATCTTTTATCATTCTAGAGTAAATATTATCAAGTATAACAAATTTGTATTAAAACCTAAGCTTATCATTATTCATTTGATAATTCAATGATAGCTTAAAATTAATTGTTAATTTAAAGTTTGCAGTTCAATTTTAACAAAAAAAAGCAATAGTTTAGAGCTTAAAGTTTATCAATTGAATGAACTAACCTTGTCCTACTCACTTGACAATCCAGGTGTGGTATGAGTAATTCAATTTGATTATTTGTCACCAAAACCTGATAACAATAACGATTTGGTGCATGTCGTACATTTACATGACCAATAAAGGTCATGTTTGTTCGCCATTTAACATATATAGCATCTGTTGCACAACTGAAAATGATAACAATTATCAAAAAAAAATGATAATTAAACTTTAACATCATAAAAAAGCAGCCTTTCTAATAACGATTATCAAAAAAATGATAATCAAATTTCGAGATCATAAAAAGCAAATTCTCTGATAATGATTAATAGAAAAAATGAATAACTAAAATTCAGGAATATAAAAAAAGCAATCTTTCTGATAATGATTATCAAAAAAAAATGATAAATTAAATTTAGGAATATAAAAATAAAGCAGTCTTATCATAAAGTAACTAAAAATATTAATTAATTACTGATAAATAAGATTTCAAGTTATAAATGATAGAAACTAAAAACTAAATTTAAAGCCATAAATAATAATAATAAAAAAAAACTTTTATTTATTTCGTACGCAAAATACGCAAAATTATTATTTGGTACTTAAAATTGCAAAAATTAATCAAAATTAACGATAATTAATTGATGTGTTAAATTTCGGCTAAAAAAAAATTTTTATTTTTAAAATTAAAATTTATCATAAAATTTCTTACAAATTTCAATGATTTTATATTTAATCAAAGTTTGCAAAACTTTTTAATTTCAATCAATATATCATTATCATTTACGATAATTCCTTTGAGAAATCATCAGACGGTCGCAAAAAAACTTATTTACAATCTCGAAAAAATACGAATTTGATTAATTTTCTTGTCATTTTAAAAACAAAATAAAAAACAAAAAAATCAGTTTCAAACTTAAAATATATTTTTTCCAAAAAAAAATAATTAAAATGGAAAAAAATATTTAAATAATTTCAGTGAAAAAAAAGAAAAGAAAAAGAAATTTAATGAAAAATTTATTTGCAATATTATTCATTCGGAAAAATTGTTTTTTTTAATTCATTCATTTATTTCATTTTCATATCTTCTCTGATATAAAAAAATGAATGATAATGTAATGATATTTAAAATTACTAAATTAATGATAATAATAATAATAATAATAATAATAATAATAATAATAATAATAATAATAATAATAATAATAATAATAATGATAATAATAATAATAATAATAATAATAATAATAGTGGTAGTAGTAATAAATAATAACAATAATAATAATAATAATAATGATAGTAATAATAATAATAATAATGGTTATTCATTTTTCCAACAAATTATTAATTTTTCGAAAAAAAGATATTGAAATTTTTAAATGAATAAAATTGAAATTTATTGAGGAATTTAAATAATAAAAGAAGCTAAAAACTTAAATTAATACTTAAAAAGAAAAAATCAAAAAATATACGTACGGCAATTTATTGCGCAATTTAAATAATATTAAAAAGAAAAAAACTAAAGAATTTAAATTAATATTTAAAAAAAAAAATGAAAAAATGAAAAAGTTCAATGTATATGGAAATGTATTGTGAAATTTAAATTAATATTAAAAATTTTAAGAAAGAAAAATTAAATTAAAAAACTAAAAACTTAAATTAATATTTAAAAAAAAGAAGAAAAATTCAAAAGATATATACATATAGATGTGAAATAAATTTTGATATTATTTGCTTAATTAAGATATTATTTATAGATACCATTTATTTATTTAATTTATTAATTTATAAAATTATTATTTTTATTCCAGTTTTTTCTTTGCAATATTTTTTCTCATTTTTTTTCCAATTTCATTTTTAATTTCATTTTTCTTTTCTCTTATTTTAAATTGAAAAATAAGTTAATTTAGAAATGATCAATTTGAAAAGATTTTCGCTTAAAAATTTTTGAAACTTTTTCATATCTAATTTTACAACAATTAAAAGCAGAAATTTATAATAGATAAAAATTTTCGCCTTGAAATTTTATAACCAACTTGACCGCAATTTGAACAAATATTAAAAATGTAATCTCTAGTATTATTATTATTATTATTATCAGATATGATTATGATCGATATTTGAAGATAATAATAATATGAATATGTAAAAACTAGTTTTTCAACAATTTTCAATGCAACAATTTGATCAAAATGATTTTAAAAGGCATGAAAATTTCATTTGTTAGTAAACAAATTCAAATTTTAACAAAAATAAAGAATAAGTAAACGAAAAACAAAATACGAAAATCGTAATATCAATATATACATATATACTTTAAAAAAAAACAGAGAAAGAGAATAAAAAAGGAAACAAAAAAACAAAATACGAAAATCGAAATATCAATATATAAATATATACTTGTGAAAACAGAGAGAGAGGAAAGGAGAGAGAGAAAGGAAAAAACCCAACAAATTAATTAAAATATGAAAACTTTAAATAAAAAAAAAATTTCCAATACAAATTATTGAATCATTTCGTTCGTTTCATGCAAAAATAAACATTTCGCTTATATAAAATGAATTTTGTATGCGAAATTGTATGCGAAAATGCGAGGCGAATTAATGATGTCGCTAAAATTATGCGATGAAACTAAAGCGCAAGAAAAAAATAAAAATAAAGAATCGCTTATATAAAATGAATTTTGTATGCGAAATTGTATGCGAAAATGCGAGGCGAATTAATGATGTCGCTAAAATTATGCGATGAAACTAAAGCGCAAGAACAAAATAAAAAACATAAAAGATAAAGAAATTGGAAGAAAAATTTTAAATGATTTTTTTTTTAAACAGTTAATTATCTATGAATGGATAAGATTACGAAATAAAAGAATTAATTTTGAAAAGTCAAAATTGATTTTGAAAGAAAAAATTTTCTTTTTAAGATAAGCTTTTTTCCCTCTCTCTCTCTCTTTCCCTTTCTCTTTTCTCTTCCCTCTCTCTCTCTTTCTCTTTCCCTCTCTCTCTCTTTTTCATTTTTTTTTCAATAAATTTTCAAGGTCGAATGTGATAGAAGGAAATTGAAGATGAATGATTTAAATATAGTTTTTTTCTTTTTTCCTCCCATTTCTTTTGCTTAAAAAAAAAAAAAATTTTAACGCTTGAATTAATTTCTGATATAAATACAAATTTGTATAAATCTTTCTCTTTCTCCCTGTCTCTCTCTCTGTCTCTCTCTCTCTCTTTCTAAGCAAAATAATTTTTATTATCATTGTCAAGGACATTATTACAAATTATAAGATACAGAAAAAAAAGTGAAAAAGACAAAAAAAAATGCACTTATCATTGAAATTAATCAAAAATTTATCTTATCATTAATTATTAAGTTTTCAAAAAAAAAAAAAGTTTCATACAATTTTTTTTTTTTTGTATATAAATTTTTCCTTTTTTCACGTATTTTAATAAATCTCACGTAATTATGAGACAATTTTTTTCACTTCTGAAATCATAAAATGATTACATTGATAATAATGATAAATGATAACATTGATAATAATGATATTTAGCTATTCTTATCCAATTATTACAAATTGAAGAGAGAATTTTTCTTCTTTTAGCCAAATAAAATGGATTATTTTGGTATAAGAATTATCAAAATTTGAAAAAAAGAAAGAAGAAAAAATTAGTAAATATATTATTGCAAAAAAAAATTTTCACTAAGCCAAGGATTAAAAAAAAAAAGAGCCAAGAGTAAAAAGCTAAAACATTAGGCTAAAAATGTGTACCGTTTTTTTTTGTTTTCAAAATTAATATTTCAAAAAATTTAAAAATTATCAAAATTCGAATTACACTAATGATTATATTGTATCATAACAAATCGTAATTGCAGAAAGAAAAAATATATCTAATAAACTGATAATTGATAATAAATTATCACCAATAACTCACCTGATAAATGGTTCACCAACGATTTCATTTGCAAATAAAGCAAATATATTTGTTGTAAGAATATAAATAGTTGCTAGAATATGATGATATTCCAAAATATGCGGCATTTTATTTCTTTACATAATAATTGATAATAACAATCAGAAGCAATAAATGATAATGGCAGTGATAGCGATGATAGCGACTTGATAATAGATGATTAATAATATATAGGTATCGTATTGCGTTAAACGAATTTATAGTAAAATGATGATACTTTTGTTTATCAAAAACAAGAAATGATATAGGCAAGAATCGTTTTGAATTGTTAAATAAGAGATTAAATGTTTATACATTGCCAAATCATCGGAACAAGTGCTTTTATCCAATTGGGAATTAATTTTAATTCTTTTAAATTCTTATCGAGTATTTCATTTCCAATTCAACTTCATGCATAACAATTGCAAAAAAATGACTTTAAAGAAAAAAATATGCTTTGAAAATTTGCATTAATTTTTATGACTAAGAGAGATGAAAGGTAAGGAAAGATTAAAACAGTTATGAAATAATAGATAATAGTGTAACAATAATAATAATTATTACTATTATCAGTAATATCAGATAATTAAAATACTTAGATGATAATAATAATAATAATAGTTAGCAATAGTAATAGTAGTAATAATAAACGAATAATAATATGATAAAGTAAAGTTCGTCTTTTAGGCCCTTAGGGATGGTAACCAGAATCCAAAGATTCCTGATTTTACATACCAGTATCAGTTTGGACAAAGAAGGAGAGAGAGCAAGACTAATTGCCCTTCTTTATGATTTCTAAAAATTTTTAAAACGAAGGAGGGGAAAGAGGGGAGAAAGGGGAGGTAGGAGAGGGAGAGAAGGCGGAAGATGACAAAACATGAAGATGATGATAAAATTTATATGATGTCCTATTCTCCTCTCTTCCTCATTCAATTATTGCCTAACTCTTACTTCATCATTTTTATTTCATCCCGTTCTTCAGTATTTTCAACATATTAATCATCTATCATTCTGTCATTTGTAATTTTGAAATTGCTAAAATGATTCATCCATTCTTTTTTTTTTTTGATGTCACGTTTAAAACGTTTACTTTGCACGTCATGAATTTACTACTATTACTATTAATCTTTGTTGCATGTTAATAGCATTGATGATGTATGAAAAGAGCACCATACTAGTTGAAATTTAATTTTTTTTTTTTTGTTATCATGATTAAATTAATTTTCTTTCATTTTTCATTCAACGATAAGATGAGTGAAATCTGGTTTAAACATTTCGTATTACGTATGTAATGAGATAAGAATATGTATTTGAACTATTTGTGTTACGTGCATAATTTGATGAGAAATTGATCATGTTACGTGCATAATGTGATGAGAATCTGATATGAACTATTCCATGATACGTGCATAAAGAAAAAAAGAAAAGATGAATTTGAATTATTTCATATTACGTGCATAAAGAAAAAAGAAGGTGGATTCCACGTTACAGAAATCTGGATATGAACTATTCCATGTTACGTGCATAATGAGATGAGTAAATTTGAACTATTTCATATTACTTGCATAAAGAAAAAGAAGGTGGATTCCACGTTACAGAAATCTGGATATGAACTATTCCATGTTACGTGCATAATGAGATGAGTAAATTTGAACTATTTCATATTACTTGCATAAAGAAAAAAGAAGGTGGATTCCACGTTACAGAAATCTGGATATGAACTATTCCATGTTACGTGCATAATGAGATGAGTAAATTTGAGCTATTTCATATTACGTGCATAAAGAAAAAAGAAGGTGGATTCCACGTTACAGAAATCTGGATATGAACTATTCCATGTTACGTGCATAATCAGATGAGTAAATTTGAGCTATTTCATATTACGTGCATAAAGAAAAAGGATGGATTTGAACTATTTCATATTACGTGCATAATGAGATGAGAATCTGAATTTGAACTCTTTCATATTACGTGCATAAATGATATGAGAATATGTATTGGGACTATTTCATGTTATGTGCATGATTATTAAGAGGAAAATGAAAGAAATTGTTATGTTGATGATAATGTAAGTTTTACACTCTTACTTTCACAATTACATATTTTTGAAATAAATGTTTCTACACTTATCATTTATTGGATAAAATTGAAAAAAAAAAAAATAAATTGCATCATTTGCCTAATATACTATAAATGAATGAGATAATAAACAAAAGATAAGTAATGAAATTTTAATCAATAATTGATACCATGAATCAAAACACGTTTATTCTAAATATCACTAAAAAATTATTCTAACACTTTTCTTATCTTTGATTATTTTAACAATAATAATAACAAAAAAAAACAAAAAAAAAAGATCACTTTCATTGATTAATTTCAATGATAAATTTCATTAATAATTTGATAATTTAATATTGTTTTCTTTTGATAATTTAATATTGGGTTTTATTATTATTATTATTATTATTATTATTATTATTATCAATGTGAATTAAATAATAATAAAATATATAATTTTAAATTGTTATTGTTAAAATAATCAAAGATAAGAAGTGTTAAGATTATATTTTATTGTTAAAATAATCAAAGATAGAAAGGGTAAAAATTATATTTTATTGTTAAAATAATCGAAGATAAGAAGTGTTAAGATTATATTTTATTGTTAAAATAATCAAAGATAAGAAGTGTAAAAATTATATTTTAAATTTTTTAAAAAATAAATTCATTCATTTTTCAATTAAATTTTTTATTACAAATTCAATTAATTTCCATTTTAATTATTATTATTTTTTCCATTTTTTTGTAAATATAAAATTAATTTTTTCAAATTTAAAATTAGTTTTTAAGTTTAAAATTTTTAAATTTCAAAATTAATTTTTTAAATTTGAAAAAAATTAAACGAAAAAAGAGGCAATTAATTTTGCTAAAAATTTTATGCAAAATAAAACGAAAATAAAATTTTATATGTAAAAAGGGAAAGTAATAATAATTTCGCCCTAAAAAAAAAAAATTGGAACTTTAAAGAAAGGTTAAATTGCGACGTCGCTTTTTTGTTTTACATTAATTATTTAAAGATTTGTTGAAGTATGTTTAGAAGTTTTTCCTTCTTTGCTTTTTTTTCGGATAAAAATAATTTTTAGAAAAGGAGCTTATCATCGCTATTCGTAATATTGATTTTATGTTGGATTTTATTTGAAAGGAAATTTGATAATTTAAACTTTTAGCGCTTTCATTTTGTATTAAAATGATAAGCATTAGGAGTTTCAAAAAAGAAAAATTTTCAACCAATTGATAAAATTTGTTTACAATGTGATTTTTATTAAATCATTTTTGTGATAGTTTTGATAAAATTTGTTTACAATGTGATTTTTATCAAATCATTTTTGTGATAGTTTAATTTTAAATTTTCTGATAAAATTTGTTTATAATTTGATTTTTATCAAAGATTTCTTATTTGTTATTTTAAAATGGACATCCAAAATATTTATATATTGAAATTCTAAATTGGAATCTCGAAAATAGAATTGATTATCTTTTAGTATTAAAATTATAATGCATGATAATAATAGTAATAGGATTAATTGACTATCTTTTGTTATCTTTCGAATATTTTACAAAGTATATGAGAGAGATTAGTTGATAATTTAATTTCTCATTCATTCTTTCTAAATTTTTATTTTCAATCAAATTTTAACAATTAAATTTAAATATTATTATTGTAATTAAGTATGAAAAAGGAGTATAATTAGTTGAACTATTAAATTATTGATTATTAATTATCATCAATTTATGTTTATCATAATAAGCATATAAGAATAAAAATAAATTTTGCACAACAAACTATAACGAACTAATCGGGAAAATGTTGAATTTCATCATCAATTCTGCGCAAATGTCGCAATCCATTGAGGTTCCTTATGAAGATCGTTTTTTTTTTTTTTTTTGATGAATTTTGCACAAATTTTACATTTTCGCATGAATTCTACGCAAAAGTCGCAATTTCTGATGGATCTTGTGCGAATTTCGTATTTTGCGCAAATTTTGCAATTCATTATATGCATATAGATGTCGTATTTTCTCGGACAGATTTTGCTAAATGTCGCATTTTGTTCAATATTATATTAAATAAATGCTATGATTATATAAAATTAATTATTGATACCTGGATATTTTAATTAATATCGAGAATTTCCAGGTGCATTGAAGAAAATTGATTTTTAGCTAGCCTATTTGGTTATGGGATGATAGGAAAAAAATTAAGCCAAAAAAAAAATTGGATGAGAAAAAGTGAATTATGCCGATTAGTATTTCCATTTGACATTCATGCACGGAGAATATTTTTGCAGATTGCAATCTTCGTCAAGTTAGCCAAAACTAAGCTAACGAATGGAAAAAGTAAATTAGGCCCAAAGAGTGATGCTCTTGAATTATTTATCTTATCCTTCCCTACTACATGTTGGCTCTTTTTTTTTTCCTTTGTTGACATAACTATGAAATTGTCTCATGAATCAAATTCATTATTAAAATATTCTCATTATTATTTCTACTTTTTTTTTTTGAAGTGATTTTTATTTTTTTAATTTATGCAAATTATTGATTTAATAAATAATAGTCATATAAGTTGTTAATTCAGAAATATTGGAAAAAAATTCAAAATATTACAAACAAATAAATTGAAATGGATCACAAAAAATGGATTCAGAATATTGGAAAAAAGTTCGAAATATTACAAACAAATAAATTGAAATGGATCACAAAAATGGATTCAGAACATTGGAAAAAAAGTTCGAAATATTACAAACAAATAAATTGAAATGGATCACAAAAAATGGACTCAGAATATTGGAAAAAAAGTTCGAAATATTATGAAACAAATGAATTGAAATGGATCACAAAAATGGATTCAGAATATTGGAAAAAAGTTCGAAATATTATGAAACAAATGAATTGAAAAAATGGATTCAAAAAAATATAGGAAAAAAATGAATCGCAGATAATGGATTCAAAGTATTAAAATAAATAAGTCACAGAAAAATGGATTCAGAATATTAGAAAAAACGAATCGCAGAGAATGAATTCAAAGTAGTAGGATAAATGAATCATAGATAATGGATTCAGAATATCGGAAAAATGAATCGCAGAGAATGGATTCAAAGTGATGGAAAGAATAAATTGCAAAAAAAAAGAATGAATATATGAATGATAAAAAAGAATGATAGATTATCATTGCATTTAAATATGAAATATTACAGTTTTATCAAAATTTGCAATATAAATAATTTAAAAAAATATTTCAATCATTCAATTACATATTTTTATTTGAAAATGAAAAATTTGAAAAATGAAATTTAAGTTTTTTTTTCTTCCATCTAATTATAATTGAATGAATTACGGCCCATTTCTCTAACTACAACCATATTCAATAAATTTGCTAGGATCATTTCATAAATTATCAAAAATGCTCTGATTACGAAATGATGCAAAAAAAATATTTCAATCATTCAGTCACAGAAAATGAATTCAGAATATTGGAAAAAAGCGAATCACAAGAAATGGATTCAGAACATAGAAAAAAAAATGAATTGCAGATAATGGAATCAAAGTATTACAATAAATGAATCACAGAAAATGAATTCAGAATATTGGAAAAAAAGAATCACAGATAATGGAATCAAGGTATTAGAATGAATGAATCATGGAAGGATGGATTCAGAATATTAGAAAAAACGAATCACAGAAGAATGGATTCAATGTATTAGAATAAATGAATCACAGAAGAATGGATTCAAAGTATTTTAGAATAAATGAATCACAGAAGAATGGATTCAGAATATCGGAAAAATAATTGGAAGAAAAAAAAGAAAAAAACTTTGCTAGGCTATTTTATTCTTTTTTTTTTGATATTTGATATGAAAAAAATTTTTTTTCTTTCATTTATTGATATTTAATCCGATTTAAGCCATTTTAAGATTTCATTAAAAATTCCATTTTCCCAACTTTTCTTTTTGCATATTTTCAAACGAATAAAAATATTCGTTGAGATATTATTGAAAACTTAATCATTTTTATTTGATATTTAAAATTATTTTAAAATTGAATGTTAAAAAAGTATGTAATCACTGATAAACTATAATTACTGATAGGCTAATTAATGCTTAGAGCATAATTTTCAGCAAATTAATTAATGCTATATAAAGTTTTTTCTTTTTCACAAATTATACTATCATATAATTTAGTCAAGAATAATTTGATTGTATGATAAGGATTTTTAAAATTTGCATGGAATTTATATAAATTATTATCTAAATTTTTACACTATCATATATTATCATATAATCAAACAACGACTTTAAAATTTTCCAAACTTCATGATATATATAATATCAATTTTAATTTAACTGATAAAAACGAACAATGAAAAATTTAAAATTTTGATATTTAAAATTCTTTTTTTTATTTTAAATTTAAAAAGAAAAAACAAAATAATTTTAATAAAAATTATTCAAATTTTTGAAAATTTTACCTATCAAATTTATCAATATCATTTAATCAATCTATTGTTTGATCATTTATCTTTTAACAATCAATTTGTATTTTGATTTTTGAACTTTAAACCAACGAAATAAATAAATTGCTTTAATCAAAAAAAAAAAAAATGTCATCAACAACTGGTTCTTTTCTTTTTCCTTTATCAAATAGATATATCACAAAGAAATATTTGGCAAAAAAAAAACTTTTTTCCCGTTCATTATTTCTCGAAAGAAATAATGAAATTGAAATATTTGTTTATTATCATTTCGATAGTGATATTTATTGAAATGATTATATCATCGTATGTAGCAACAATTCATCATAATTCAACACTATCATATTTATCAATTAATGCAACTTATCAAGCTGAAGATGTTGGCATTCGTTGGCAGAAATTACTTCAATGTAAGGCATGGAATTTATGGTGGAAATTACAGGTAATTTAATCAATTACATTTATGATTATTAGTTTGAATAAAAAAAAAGGATTAATTGATTATAAATGATCAATAATATATATTGCATGAATAATAATAATGATTGATAATATTGATAAAATCAATGAAGTTAATGTAATTTAAAAACTTATTTTATTTTAATTCATCAATTTTTACTTCATTTTAATTATTCAATTATTAATTTTAATTACATATATAAATGCCACATTTAATATTTTAAATAAATTACCATTCATCAATTTTTGTTTTATTTTAATTATTCAATTATTAATTTTATATTTACGATATACAATTTATATTTATTAATTTAAAATTTAAATTATAAACAAATTTTTAAAAAATTTATAAATTTCAGCATGATGATATTGTAGCAACAAATGAAATGATTGATTTTTCTTTTATACGACGTAAACAAATAACAATCAATCATTTAACACAATTGATTAAATATGGTTTACCGAAATATTTATTATCAAAATATAAGGTTTCGTTTTTCTTTTTAATTTTATATTTATTTTTAATTTCTTTTTTCAATTTCAAATTTTTATTTTTTTAATTTCCAAAATTTTTAAATTTATTAAATTATTTTTCTTTTCTTTTCAATTATTCGAACATATTAAATTAAATTCATCAAAAAAAAATTAATTGATGTTTATATTTATAAAAATTTTAATTAATATATTAATTTAAATTCAAGATTGTACATATCAATTTCGAGAATGTATGCAAAAATTATAGTCGATATTTGCTAATTGATTCGTATACTCTAGCAAAGTTTGTTTATTATATCGTTTTTTTTTTTTTAAATTATTATTTGTTATAAATGAAAAAGTAAATAGCATTTCTTCGGGATCTTTTTATCATATCAAATATCTCAGAAAATTTTGCATCGTTTTTTTTTCTTTCGGATAAATTTTAATTATTTAAATTTAATAATTTTATCAAATTTAATGCTAATTAAACGATAGGAAGTAATTTTGTTAACAAATTGAAATGATAAAAGATAGGAACTTTTTAAATTTAATAATTTTATTAAATGAAAAAATCAATCAAAATTATTATAGACAATATGGAATTAATTTGTATCAACTATGCTATAATTATGAAGTTAAAATGATAATATCTTCCGATATAAACGATGATAACGAATATCGCAAATATTTTCAATCATATTTTTCAACCAGGTTTGAATTTTTACAGCCAAAAAGCGAAAAGATCAAAATGATAATATATCATAAACTTAGTAATAAATGATTATGATTATGATGATGATGATGATGATGATGATGATGATTATCTTATTCAGATTCATGAATATTTTTTTGAAGGTACTGTAGTAATTATCACTTGAATCTTGGAACAATTTCAAGCATTCAACTTAATGTATCAAAAATTATATTTTCTACAACTGGGCACGCTTCAGAACTAACTAATTTGTTATTTTGTTTGTAAAGAAAACTTAGGATTAGGCATTTCAAGAGATAAAACACAAGTTAATCCATTTCTAATATTTTTTCCAGTTAAATTTATTGTCGCTTTTCTTTCAAAAATCCTCATTAATAGATATTTAATATGGATAGATACCTAAAATTAGTATTATCGTGATTATTACATGAAATTTCTTTTAATAAATATTTTAATTTATAGATATTTAAAGTTAGTATTATCACAATTATCACGTAAATTATGGATATTTAAAATTAATATTGTCGCAATTATCACGTGAATTATGAATATTTAAAATTAATACACAATTATCACGTTAGTTACGGATATTTAAATAGTATTATCACAATTATCGCATAGTTGCGAATGTTCAAAGTTAATATTATCACAATTATTACGTTAGTTATAGATATTTAAAGTTAGTATTATTACAATTATCGCATGTGTTACGAATGTTTAAAGTTAATGTTATCACAATTATTACGTTAGTTATAGATATTTAAAGTTAACACTACAATTATCACATAAGTTATCAATATTTCAAATTGTCGCAAATATCCAAATTCGCTAGATTAAAACTAAGATGCGACGAATCATTGTTGCGTTAATATATAATAAACGCAATAAATCATGTAACATATTTTACATTCTCTTAAGATTATTTTTTATACGTTTGCTTGTTATCTTATCTAATTAAATTCACATCACTTATGATTAAAAATTCTTTATCTTAAAATACTGTTATCAATTGTTATCACATCACTTATGGTTAAAAATTCTTTATCTTAAAGTACTGTTATCAACTGTTATCACATCCCTTATGGTTACAAATTCTTTATCTTAAAATACTGTTATCAATTGTTATCAAATTTCTTAACATTTTTTTTTGTTGCTATCTGAATGAATATTTGTTGTAAGAATACCCCATCTGCTGAAATATGTTTTTGTGTTAATCAAAATTGTATATATACTCATGATTAAGATGTAAACAATCAATATAAACACATTTCTGCTCAACCTAGTAGCCAAAATCAATACATCTGTCTTCAGATGCTGTCCATCTGGATCGACATCAACATACTTCGTTTTCCGTAATTGCCTACCAAAGTTATCAAAGAACATTCTCCGAAAAATTCCCTCCTTTTTCGTTACAACTAATTTATGTTGTTACGAGCCAGGAACGAACCAGTGACCTTTACCGGTAACCTGGCGACCTTTAGCCTGTGACCTTCATAGATCCCCTAAATTAATGTGACGAAAAAGGAGGGAGGATTTTTCGGAGAATATTTTTGATAACTTTGGTGTCCAGTTTATGAAAGACGAGATGTGCTGATGTCGATCCAGATGGACAGCATCTGGAAGACGAGATGTATTGATTTTGGCTACTAAGTTGAGCAGAAATGTGTTTATATTGATTGTTTACATCTTAATCATGAGTATATATATACAATTTTGATTAACACAAAAACATATTTCAGCAGGTGTGGGATATTCTTACAACAAATATTCATTTAGATAACAACAAAAAAAAATGTTAAGAAATTTGATAACAATTGATAACAGTATTTTAAGATAAAGAATTTTTAACCATAAGTGATGTGAATTTAATTAGATAAGAGATAACAAGTAGACGCATAAAAAATAACCTTAAGGGAAATGTAAAATATATTACATGACTCATTGTTTATTTATATTAATGCAATGATTCATCGCATCTTAATTTATTTAATTTAATTTAGTTTAGCTTAGTTTAGTTTTAGTTTAGCGAATTTGAATATTTGCGACAAAAGTTGATATTATCACAATCACAAATTATCACGTGAGTTATAAGTTTTTAAAGTTAGCATTGTCACAATCGGAAATTATCACAGAATAAATATTTAAAATCAGCGTTATCACAATTATCGCATGAGTTGTAGATATTTAAAATTAGAAGGAATCAAAATTATCACAAAATTCGGAATCTAAAGTTGCCAAAAGAATCTTTATTACTTTTAATATCAATAAATATTGTAAAATGATATATTTTCTAATGAATCTTTAAAATTATCAGTAATTATCATTAATTTTTAAAATTTTGATGAAAATTTTAAAATCATTAAAATTACAACACCATTACATGTTTTCTTTTTAGTACGGCGATTTCTCAAAAATCTGACCTATTAGAAATGCAAAGAAAGAAGCCAAATGATAAATATAATCAGGATTATGATATGCAATATAATGATAAAAATTTATGGTTGAATAATCAATCAAATGGAATTCGTATCATTAATCCGAGAGCAGAAATTATTTATCAAGTAAGTAAGAAAATGTCAGATGAAGAATTTTTTTTTTTAAATTTAATTTTATTTTATATTTTTAAAATAAACGAAAATAATTATAGATGGATATTGATTATGTGCAAAATGATTCAATGATTGTTATACGTGATCAAAAAGTTGCTGATTTTTTTAAACTTGGCGATATATCATCAATACTTGAACTTCACAAAGGATTTAAAATTGATCTTAAAAAAGCTTGCATAGAAAAAAATTTGATATCGAGAACGAAATGATAAGAAATAACGATAATACTGATAATATAACAAGAAGTTTGTTGCTATTTCACAATTATGAAATGGGAAAAAAAAGTTTAGCTATGTCATATCATTTCTGTTTCATCTGCTATTATCATTTAATCAACAAATTTAATTTGGCTAATAAATTAGCTAGAATATTTTATTTGAACTAATAAAATTTTTTAGTTTCTCAAAATTCGGATGACATGGATTCAATCGATAAAAAGGTCAATCATTATCCTATGGCTTCATAATTATTTCTTTTAAGACTATTAATTTCTTTTTTTTAAAAAAAAAAGAAGCGATGTATTTGCGAATATCATAGTATCACTAAATAAATGTTTAAAAAATTTTATAAAAATTTTAACGAAAAATTAATTTAGGCAAAAATAAATGCGACAAATTCAGAAGAAAAATTAGCGCTTTAGCGAACTTTTTAAACATGGCATTCAAATAAGCAATATTTTAAATGTATTTGATAGTGAAATTCTGTCAAATTTGGTACCACTTTCATCATCTACTCTAATGCCACTTCTGAATCAAAGTCATTATGATTCCAGGTTTGTCTTTCTTCACGTAATTTCTTCTTTCACTCGTTGGTTTTTTTTCTCCCGGCTTCTTTATCTATTTGTTTCCCTAGTACCACAATCGAAGTCATTATGATTCCAGGTTTGTCTTTCTTCACGTAATTTCTTACTCGTAGTTTTTTTCTCTCATCTTATGCAATTATTTGTTTTCTTGATACCACAGTCGAAGTCGTTATGATTCCACGTTTGTCTTTTTTTACGTAGTAATATCATTTCTTAATCATAATCCTTTTTTTCTTTTCTTATCTGCAATCATTTGTTTCCTTAATACAACTTCTGAATCGAAGTCATGATGATTCCAGATTTATCTTTTTTCGCGTAGTTTTTCTTTTATTCGTAATTTTCTTTTTTTTTCTATCAGTTTCTGCAGTTATTTGTTTCCTACAATTTTTTTTTCTAAAAGCAATCTAATATCATTCTCATTATCTACTCTAATGATACTTCTGAATCGAAGTCATTATGATTCTAGGTTTAGCTTCATTCAAGTAATTTATTTTTTGCTCATAATCAATCTTTTTTCTTCTCTCAACTTCTACATGTATTCGTTTGCTACAATTTTTTTTAAAGCTACTTCTTAATCAATCAATATTTCTAGATCACCACCAACTATTATGGACGATAGTATTACAGAAGTATTTTTTGGAATATTAATTCAATCGATATCAAATTTTGATCAAAGTACAATGGTATTTATGATAATACTATGATAATTTTTTTATTTCTTCCAATAAAATTTATAATTAAAACCGAGAAAATAATTTTTCTTTTGAATGATAGTAAATTTTTGAAAGGTTGAATTTTCAAATTACTTTTAACAAATTTAATTTTTGTTGGATAAAAAAAAAACTTAGGATTATGATATGGATATGTGGTTACGTATGACATGGCGTGATCCACGTTTAGCGCATGAATTTGATCGACCAATTTTAATTAACGATGAAAATATTCTTAAGTTTGTATTTTTAATTTACGTCTTTAAAAAAAAAAAAGATTTTTTCGTTTTTCGCCAAATTCAGTTAATTTTAGCAAAAAATTTCGATCTATTTTTTCATCAAATAATTTATCTCTTTCATAATCATTTATAAGAATCATACTTTTGAAATACATCGAATATTTATCAATAGCTGATAAATGTTTTACAGTGAAATTTAGACACCATAATTTCAAAAATATTTCCAATATTTATTTATCAGTAACTGATAAAAATTTTGCAGAAAATTTTGCAGCAACATAATTTTAAAATATATCAAATATTTATTAATAGTTTTTAAAATATATCCAATATTTATTAGTTTTGCAAGAAATTTAGGCATCATAAGTTCAAAATATTTCCAATATTTATTTATCAGTAACTGATAAAAATTTTGCAGAAAATTTTGCAGCAACATAATTTTAAAATATACCAAGTATTCATCAAATAGCCTTAAAATAATTATAATATTTAGTTTTGCAAGAAATTTTAAACATTATAATTTGAAATTTATTTATCAATAAGTAGTTGATAAAATTTTACAGAAAAATTTGGCGTCCAACGCCATTTTTAAGAATGCCAAAGAAGCGAAATATCATCGAATGACAAAATTAAATTTTTGGTTATATGTATTTCCTAATGGTGAAATTTTCTTCGAAACTCAGTACGTTTTAATTACTCCTAATTACTAATTAAAAAAAAAAATTAGCATAACGCATCAATTGAACTTTTTAATAAACTTAATACGATTAGTTGATTATATATCATTTAATAAGCTAAACTAGTAATAAACATTTTGCAAGCCTGGATTTTTGATAAACCATATCAATAAAGCATATCATTATTTTAGCAACGCATCAATTGAACTTTTTAATAAACTTAATACGATTAGTTGATTATATATTAGTAATAAACATTTTGCAAACCTGGATTTTTGATAAACCATATCAATAAAGCATATCATTATTTTAGCAACGCAACAATTGAACTTTTTAATAAACTTAATAAGATTAGTTGATTATATATCATTTAATATGTTAAACTAGTAATAAACATTTTGCAAGCCTGGATTTTTGATAAACCATATCAATAAAGCATATCATTATTTTAGCATATATCTAAAACCATCATGTAAACTTATCCTATGCAAATATCCGCATGATAATCAAGTTTGCTCATTGAAAATTACTGCTAGTAAGTAATTATGTTTAGCTTATTTTGTTCATAACAAAAAAAAAAAATTATCAGTTGTTTAAAAAAAAAAAGAAATGATTGAAATGGATAAAGTTGACATGAATGATAAGTTTAATCATTTTTGATAGATTATCTATCTTTTTCAAATAAACGAAATCAAATAGGCTTGTGAATCTATGTTGTTATCAAATCAGTTAAAAATAATCATTTAATTAAATTTTATCTACCTTCTTAAATTTGCATATTTACACATTTAAGTATTTAGTAATTCAATGCAGATGAATAAATTGATGTTATTTGGAAAATTAAATTTTTTAAAATAGCCTCGGATCAAAGTTCAATACGATATAGTTGGTTTCCACATTTGAACGATGCAATTCGTATGAATAAACTTATGGATTCGGAAGAACTCTATATCGAGAAATTTTACAAACGAAACTGTGATGGTGTACGTAAAACAGGTAGCAGCTTTGTATGCAAAATTTTAATTTTTCAATGAAGCATACAATTTGTAATGCGAAAAATAAAAATTCAATCGACATAGAAGGATTGGAATGGATTGAAATGATTTTTTGGAAATTGCACGCATTATAGTAATTTTCACGTTTTACTCTTATCTAGTTTCTGATTTAGTTAAATGAAACATTGTTCATTTCATATTTCTTTTACCAATAAACAATAAATATGCGTTATATCTTATTTAATTGAATAAGAAAAAGGAAAAAAAGAAACGTTGAATCCTTAATTGAATCTTGAATAATTGGAATGGATTGAAATGATTTTTGGAAATTGCACGCATTATAGTAATTTTCACGTTTTATCCTTATCCAATTTCTAATTTAGTTAAGCTAAGCATTGTTCCTTTTATACTTTTTTATCAATAAACAATAAATATGCATTACATCTTATTTAATTGAATAAGAAAAAGGAAAAAAAAGAAACGTTGAATCCTTAATTGAATCTTGAATAATTGGAATGGATTGAAAATGATTATTTGGAAATTGCACGCATTATAGTAATTTTCACGTTTATCCTTATCCAGTTTCTAATTTAGTTAAGTTACAGTTCCTTTTATACTTTTTTTATCAATAAACAATAAATATGCATTACATCTTATTTAATTGAATAAGAAAAAGGAAAAAAAAGAAACGTTGAATCCTTAATTGAATCTTGAATAATTGGAATGGATTGAAAATGATTATTAGAAAATTGCATGCATTATAATAATTTCCACGTTTTACTCTTATCAAATTTCTAATTTGGTTAAACGATAACATTGCTCCTCATATATATATATTCCTTTTATTAATAAACAATAAATATGCATTCTATCTTATTTAATTTTAGAGAAAGAAAAAGAAGGAAACGTTGAATCTCTTAATTGTTAGAATTTTCATTTTATTGTTTAGGTAATTTTTCATGTTTACAAGCAAGTTGTCAACTTAAACGTCATCTTCGTTATCATATGACACGAACATATATTCCAACAGCAACATGTGTTATCTTTTCATGGATTAGTGTTTGGTTACCGGAAGAATTTGTCACAGGACGAATATTTGGCGCTTTAACACTTTTTTAACACTTAGCGCTGAAAGTAGCGCTGTTAAAGAAATGTTACCAAAAGTTTCATATATGAAGGTTAATGATTTTTGATGTTTTTTTTTTTTTTTTCGTTCTTTCTTTTTACTTTCATTTTTTGACCTTTCTGTTGAGAAGCGAAAAAGGTCAAATTAAAAAGGAAGCAATTTTTAAATTACATTTTAATGTTTTGAAATTTTTTTTAGATTTTTGATTTAAAATTTTATATTCCTTTAAGAAAAGAAAGTTCTGAAAAATTGAGAATCTTTTTTTTTTTTGGATTTACAAAAATTATTTTTTTTTCAAATTCAAATTTTTCTTAGGCTATTGATCTTTGGTTTGGCTTTACGACAAGTTTCGTTTTTATAACAATGCTCGAAGCATTAATTGTTATCTCATTGGAATATAAATCTCGAAAACTGGTAGATAATTGATTATTTAAGTAATTTTGCTAACTTCACTCATCAATCAATCAATCAATCTATTTTCATTTTTTAGTTTTTACTTTTTTTACATATCTTTTGATACTTTTTAAATTTTTGAAATATTTAAATTTTTATTTTATTATTTGAAAATTAATTAAATTCAATTCTCTTTTAGTTCTATTGAAAATGTTAGATATTTTTTAATAACAATACAATTAGTGTTGCTATTTAATTAGCTTAAATTTCAAAAAATTTAGCAAAATAAATTTATAAAATTAAACAGTTAACCTTTTTCTACTATCAGATTGCTTCTTATCATAAATTGATAGTATATCTTGTTCTTGCCAAATATTTAATAGACATTTAGTAAAATGATTACAGAGATTAAAAGCGGAAGCAGGTGTAGATGATATATCACGATATCAGATAATGCTACTTATGCTAAAATCAAGTCGTTATCATTCAACTGCTCGTAATATTGATAAATATTGCCGAACGTTGTATCCGGTTATTTTTCTTCTCTTTCTTATTTTCTACTATTTTGTGGTTACGGAAGGTGATGAAACAAAATGTCTTCATAGAATTAACGATGAATTTTGATATTTTTGCAAAATTTTCCATAAAATGTATTATTTTTTAATCATAACAAAATATCAAATGGTCCATCTGAATGAAAGATCGAAATGCACGTACTTGATTCATAATCAGATTCGTTGAAATTTAATTTGTTATTTCAAATTAATAAATCATAAAATTTGATATTTCTTTGCAAAAGTTTCCATAAAATTTATTATTTTTAATCATAAAGAAATATTAAATGATCCATCTGAATTTCTATTATAGCAGGTTGAAATATGCATATTCGTTTTCATTAATCAAATTCATTGAAATTTAATTTATTGTAGCAAATTAGTAAATCATAGAATTAACGATAAATTTTGATATTTATTTTTGCAAATTTTTTTTTTGTAAAATATATTATTTTCTTTAATCGTAACAAAATATCAAATGATCCATCTGAATAAACGATCGTAATACACGTATTTGATTTGTAATTAGATTTGTTAAAATTTAATTTTAGTAAATCATAAAATTAACGATGAATTTCGATATTTATTTTTGCAAAATTTTTCATAAAATGTATTATTTTTTTAAAATCATAACATATATTATCAAATGATCCATCTAAATAAATAATCGTAATGCACGTATTTGATTTATAATTAAATATCAAATGATCATCCATCTGAATATGATATCAAATAATCCATAAAAATAAATGATCGTAATACAGGTACTTGATTTGTAATTAGATTTGTTAAAATTTAATTTTATTTATTGTAGCAAATTAATAAATCATAAAATTAACGATGAATTTTGATATTTATTTTTGTGAAGTTTTTTTTTGTAAAATATATTATTTTCTTTAATCAGAAAAAATATCAAATAATCCATCTGAATAAATGATCGTATGTGATTTAAAATTAACTATCACATGATCCATCTGAAATAGAATATCAAATGATCCATCTGAATAAATGATCATAATGCACGTATTTGATTTTATAATTAGATTTGTTAAAATTTTTATTTTATTTATTGCAAGTTAGAAAAAATAGATAAGATTAACATTTTAAGCTAATT
Source organism: Dirofilaria immitis (assembly GCA_024305405.1). Classification (NCBI taxonomy): domain Eukaryota; kingdom Metazoa; phylum Nematoda; class Chromadorea; order Rhabditida; family Onchocercidae; genus Dirofilaria; species Dirofilaria immitis. The sequence goes on from JAKNDB010000098.1 coordinate 2,275,684, forward strand.
TTTATACCATATTATTTATTATATATAAAGTAAAATTTATTTCTAAAAAAAAAAAAAGAAAATGAAAATATTCCTGTTGCTTCTTTTCAAAGTTTTTCATTTTTTCTTTCAACATTTTACGCAAATGTATAAAAGTCAAAATATATCAGCATCACATTATGAATATTCATATATATATATATATATATATTTAAATATCTTATCATCATCTTTTGTCTATATGTATACCATTTATCAAATTTAACCTTTTTTAAAAAAAAAAAAAAAGAAAAAAACAACGATGATTGAAAAGAAAAAACAAAACAAAACAAAATGATTCATTATTCAAATGAATCTGATTGCTCTTTAAAAAAAGAAAAATATCGAAATAAAAATTTTAATTTTTATTTCGATAAAATTTAAAATTACTTTTTTTTTTGATTTTCATTTATCTCTTCTATAAGTTTGAATAATTGTTGTTTTCTTTTAAAATAAAAATTTAAATACAATTTTTGAAATATTATTTTTTGTATATAAATTTATTTTTTGCTAACTCAAAAAAATTGATATAACTACTTTGGTATATCAAAATTTTCATCTTTTTTTTTTTTCTTTCTATGATACAATAAATATTAAAGCAAACAAAAAAAAAAATGAAATGAAATTAATTTTTTATTGAAAATTGAAAAATCTATTGAGCAAATTTTTTTTTTTATAAAATTTTCAGATACGTAAAAAAAAAAGTTAACCATTGAATTTATTTATCAAAAATTGAAAGTTTTATTTAAAAAAAAATCACATTTATTACCAGGTAAATTAGATTTATTCAATTTTATTGATTGATGTTGAAAAAAAAGAGTTAAATAATGAATTTATCAAAAATTACAAATTTTCAGATTTATCACCGGTAAATTAGGTTTATTCAACTTCATTGATTAATGCTCAAAAAATGAGTTAGAAGTGAATTTATCGAAACATTACAAATTTTCAGATTGATACCGATAAATTAGGTTTATTCAACTTCATTGATTAATGCTCAAAAAATGAGTTAGAAGTGAATTTATCGAAACATTACAAAGTTTCAGATTGATACCGATAAATTAGGTTTATTCAACTTCATTGATTAATGCTCAAAAAATGAGTTAGAAGTGAATTTATCAAAAAATTACAAATTTTCAGATTGATACCGATAATATCGATTTAACGGTTAGTAAATTTTTGTATATGTGAAAAAAAAAAAAAACGAACTTTAGGTATTTATTGAATTTAATCAAACAATGAATATTTGCACCAAACCCGAAAATGAAAAAAAAAAAACGAAATTTTTCTTTTTTTTTCTTGCAAAAATTGAAATGATTTGTTTCATTATACAATAAAATTCCTTTTTTTTTCCCTCTCTCTCTCTCTCTCTTTTTGCTTTTTTTTCCTTGAAATATTTGCAAATATTATTTCTTTTATGTTGTGTTATACAAAAAAATATTAGGTCAATGAGAGAGAATGACAATAAAAGAAGACGAAGAAAATTTTGGAAAATTTAAAATTAAATCTATTCAAATTGTTAAAAATGATATAAATTCGGACACAATTAAATGAAAAAGAAATTATTCATTATCATACCTTTTTTTTTCCCCTTTTCTTCCTTTTCGACAACTCTTAAAACGATGACATTATTTCAATAAAAAAAAAAAAAAAAGGAAAGGAATGATAAAAGAAATTGATAAAAGTAGAAAGGAAAGGCGGGCGCGTTAATATATTATTGGCCAACATACATTTATCAAAAATTAGACGACCTAAAAAAAAAAGAAAGGAAAACAGATGATATAAATAGAAATTTAATTTTGAAAAATTTTTAAAACATACACAAATCGTCGTATAAGTGATAATGATAATTATTTATTATTATTATTATTCATTCCTAATCGTTTAAAAAAAAAAAAAGAAATTTTTTGATGTTAAAATTTTCTCTCAAAATTTTAATTAAATTTTGGAAAAAAATTTCGTTAACTATCATTCATTATTTATCCTTTAAAATTTTCGTTTCTCTCTCTCTCTCTCTCTATTTCTGTCTCCCTGTCCCTTTCTCTCTCTCTCTCCCTCTCTTTCCCTTTATTTAAAATTACTATTTCTATCTTTTTTCTTTTTCGGTTTTCTTTCTTTTTTTTGATTCTCGAGAATTTTTCGTTAAAAATGAAATACATTTAATTTAATTGATAAATTGAATTGATAAATTCTTCTATATATCAGATAGTGATTATTTCATTTAAAATTATCACATGCAAGATGATAAATTTGGCTAAACTTAGTCTAAAAATATAAATATGAATATATTAGGTATAACTTGGCTAGCTTAGTCTTATATTTGATATAGGTAAGGAATAATATTGAGGCTATCCAGGACTGTCTAATTTATTGCTTAAATTATTTCGTGAAATTGAGAAAGAAAAATATTGTATGACTGATAAAGAATTTATCATAATTGTATTATATTGTTATCAGTTTCAAATTTTTTCTTTTTTTTTTTTGCTAGATGTAATATGGTTAATTTTTATGGCTATATATTTAAATGAGCCAAGAAAATATTGGCGCTTTTCTTTTTTTTTTTCCTAGCAATATAAATCAATTTTGATTATTTACTTCTTCTTTTAACGGAAAATTTAGAAAATCAATTGTTTATTATCAATGTTTGTTTTAATTATTCAACAAAATAATGAATGAAATGCTTTTTTGATTAAAGAATTTAAAAATTTATTTTATATTTTAAATCCTTCGCAATGATTAAATAGCAAAATGATATGTTTATTAATTAATTATCTGTTAATCATTAAATCAAGATAAAGAATCGAGAATAGCTAAATGATATTTTCATTAATCATTTATTAATCATTAAATTAGAATGAAATTTTAGATTATCAAAATGATATTTTTCATTCGTTACTTAAGAAGAATGAGACTTTCGAATACCGAAGTAATATCTCCATTAATCATTTATTAATCATTGAATCAGAACGTAACATTAGATTATCAAAATGATATCTTCCCTTTGAATAACAAAGTGATATCTCCAGTTAATCGTTCATTGATCATTGAATCAGGATGAAATTTTAAATTATCAAAATGATATTTTTCATTAATCACTGAATAAGGATGAGATTTTTAAAGATTAAAGTGATAGCTTCATTAATCATTCATTAAGCATTGAATCAGCATAGGTTTTCCGACCATCTAATCATTAAATAAATGAATGAAACTTTAGACTATCGTAATTTATATCTTCATTAATCATTAAATGGACAATGAAAACTTTAGTCTCTCTCTCAACGATATCTTCATTAATCATTAAATTTCGTATAATTTTCAACAAATCTAATCATTAAATAGAGGATGATGAAACATTTCAACTATCATAATGATATCCTCATTAATTCATTAATCATTAAATTAGGATAAATTTTTGACTATTCAAAAAAAAAAAAAAAAGAATGATATTATTAACTGAATTATTGCTCTAAATTATTGCTGAAATGATTTTTCTTTTTTTTTTTTAATTTGATAATATATTTTGTTGAAAAATTATTTTTTTTCTTTACCACAATTTTTATGTTCCACCATTTTTACCAAAATTATCAAAAAAATAATTTAATAATTTATCAACGAATAAATTCATTTATTCGTTATTATCATCGTATGCATTATTACATATATAATTTTAAAGAAAGAAAAAATAAACAACTAAAAAAGTTTGAAAATAATAAAATCATCGATGTGAAAAATTTCTTTGCTAAAAATATTTCTTAAAAATTTTTTTTTAAAAATATAAAATTATTAAAATCAAAAAAGAAAAAACCGAAACAATTATTTTTAAATTATACCACTTTTCCCCCGCTCTCCTAAAAATGAAAATATTTGCTAAAAAGTTATTAAAATTTTATTTGAATAATAATTATACCATAAAATATATCTATCTATTAATCTCATTACAAAAATAGAGAATTTTTTCTGAAAAAAAATATATTGAAATTATTATGAAATATTATTTTTTACTTAATTTGCAGTAATCTAATCTTTTTTAAATTTACAGTAATCTAATCTAATTAATCTAAATTTACAGTAATCTAATCTAATTAACATTATTTTATCATATTTCAAGTAAACATAAAATGTGGTGTTTTTATTAATTTATCTATTTTTATCAATTGAAAAAGAAATTGTTTTAACATTTTCTATATTCCAAGAAAATATCAAACTGATAAGTAATAAATGAGTTATTTTAAATTGATTTATGTATTTTATCCATCTGAATTGTTTTATCATATTTCAGGAAAATATTAAACTGATAATAATAATAAATGAGCTAATTAATTTATCTGTTTTATAAGCCTGAATTATTTTTTCGAGAAAAACCGACAGTAATAAATGATTACTTTAATTAATTTATCCATTCTAGTCCTTGAGTTGCTTTATCATATTTTAAGAAAATACTAAATTGATAATGATAAATATGCCATCTTAATTAATTCATCCATTTTATTATCTGAATTGCTTTATCATATTTCAAGAAAATATTAAACTGATAGTAATAAGTGAGCTACGTTAATTAATTTATCCATTTTATTATTTCAATTGCTTTATCATACTTCAAGAAAATATTATTAAACTGATAACAATCTTATATCATTATTTGTTAAACTTGTTTTCCGGTATCAAGGAAATATTGAACCAATAATAATAAATGTTATATTTTATTATTTGTCAAACTTATTTTCCGATGTTTTTCATTTTTGAAAGATTTTATCGAAAAATTATTCATTTTTAAAGTTCAAAAGATATCATAAATACTTTCACCACAAAGTAAAACTTTTTATCAGTTGATTAGGTTAAGCATTTATTATTTCGATAATTTTTAATGAAATAGTTTTTAGGAAGAAATTATGAATACTTTTATTTATTAAATACTTTATCTTACTATGTGCTTTTATTTTATTAGTAATTCATCATTCAATTATCTCATTTCTAATTCGATAGAATTATGATTGGAAATATTGATTTAAATCAAGGCAACATACTGTAAGCGATATAGAAATTTAACGAATCTAACCTATATAGATTGAAAATTCTTTAGACTAAGAAGTTTTTTATACTGGAATTTTATTTTCGCCTTCTGAATCTTACATTTCGTCATAAGATAATTCTGCATTTTTGTTTTTTTTTAATGCCACCATTTTATTAGCAATTTATCATTCAATTATCTCATTTCTAATTTTTTCAATAATTCATTTTTTCTGAATTTCCTATTTTGCCGCCTTCTGAATCTTACATTTTTTCATACGATAATTCTGCTCTTTATAAGATTACTAAATATCTTTTCAATCATCCATTTTTTACTTCTGAATTCTCCTCCTTTTGAATCTCACATTTCATCATAAGATAATTCTATTTCCTATAAGATTAGTAAAAATTTTTTCAATCATTTATTTCTTCCTTCTGAATTTCTCATCTTGAAAATAATCCTACCTTCTTCAAAATTTCTAAATATATTTTCAATCACCCCTTTCTTGTTTCAAAATTTCTCATTTTGCTTTTTCTTCCTTCTAAATGTAAGATTCACATTTTGTCATAAGACAATTCTGACTTCTTATAAATCACTCATTTCTCGTTTCTAAATTTCTCATTTCTTTCATGGATGAATTATAAATCATTTCTACAACATTTTTTTGATATTATTATTTTATCATAATTCCTTAAAAAAAGTTTCGTTAAAATAATCTAAAATATCTATTCTAAAATATGTATATAATTTATAGAATCCTATTTCTCTTCATTGTTCATTATAAATTTCAAAAAGAAAAAAAAGAAAAAACCTGAACAAAATAAATGGTGTCATACAAATTGATTGCCATGCAATTATGCATGCTCGAAATAGTAAAATTTGCAAAAAAAAAAAAAAATTCATTTATCCATTTCAAATGACCTATTGAACCATTCTTAAAGGATTCATTCATTTTCATTTGAATTCATTTCGTAATTTATCATTCATCATATCTCAATGAATATATAAACGTATCGCCGGTGATGATATTTTCTCACCTCAATCATTCCTATAAATGGTCAAATTTTGTTCGTTTAAAAGTAAACTTAGTTTTAATATTAAAAATTTAATCTATCTAAACGATTCATTCATTTAAAATTTAAACTGATAATTGTTTGTTTGTTTGTTTGTTTTTTTATTTAATAAATAAAATTTTTGTTTAGTTTAAATTATCAAACAAAATGATTTATCAATTGATTAAGCTACTTTTATCAGTTGCAAATAAGACAAAAAGAAGTTTTTTCTTTTATAGAATAAAAAAAGATTGATAAGTTGAAATATACAATTTTTATTTTGTTATCACAGAAAATACATTTATTTCAGATGAGAAATTTAACAAATTTTTTTTTAAAAATATTTTCACAGATTTCTGACATTAGTGATAATCTATCATAATTTTATCATAAAATATAATTGATTATAATCACTGTTTTTTTGTTTTCAACATGATTGTAATCATTATTTTACAATAATAATTTTTGTTCAGTTTAATGTGTCGAAAAAAAAACATTAATAATAACTATGCTGTTACTGATTATAAAAAAATAATAATAATAAGTGTGTGCTACTGATTATAATTTCTTCTTTATCATAAAGTGTGATTAGAATATGATATTTTAAAAGATTAAAGAATTAAAAAGTTTTTTTTCTTCTTTTTCGGAATTGACACCAATAATAATTAAGTGTTATAATTTTATGATAAATTCTGATTGGAATGTGATATTTAAAAATTTAAAAAAAACTTCCAATAACAATATGTTAAATATTAAATATTTTTCTTTAAAAAAAAAAACGAATAAAAATGTCCCATAAAAATGCCATTAAAAGGCATCAAAAATTTATTAATCGAAAAATTTCATTTTATTTAAACATTTTGAAAATTGGAATATCATATAATTAATTAGCAATTAATTGGTTAATTAAATCTTTTTATTCGAAATTATTCACATATTAACTAAAAAAAAAATTGGACGAAAAATTTGTTTAATTAAAACAAATCTTTTTTATTACTTTTTAATTTTGCTAAAAATTTTATAATTTTATTAACTTAAATTTATAATTAATCCATTTTAAATATATAATTTTAATAAATTAATTTTTATTAAATTTTATTTCAAATTAATAAATTTGATTGTTTTAAAATAGTTTTGAGAAATAAGATGAAAAAAATAAACCATGGATTAAATAAGAAAAAAACTTTTTGCTCTTAGAATCTTCTAAACATTATCATCATATCTCTCAGACATTGCTTATATATTTTTTGCAAAAAATTTCTGCTAAAAATATTTTTAAAATCATAAATTTGTTAAGGGACGTGAAAATTTTGCACGGTCGTAAATAATTTGATCAATGCATAATTCGATTGGTTATTTAGATCAGTAGCAATTTAGAAATGATAGTGTTGAACGATTTTGATCAATGTTTAATTCGACGGTAATTTCGATTGACAGCGATTTGGAAATGATAGTTTTAATGATAGTATTGAACGATTTTGATCATTGCTTAATTCGATTGATTAATTTAGATCAACGAGAATTTGGAAATGAGAGTGTCGAACGATTTGATCATTGTTTAATTTCGCGGTAATTTACATTGACAGCGATTTTGATCAATGCTTAACTCGATTGGTAATTTAGATCGACGAGAATTTAGAAATGATAGTGTTGAATGATTTCATCAATGTTTAATTCCGCGGTAATTTAGATTGACAGCGAATTAGAACTGATAGTTTTGAACGATTTTGATCAATGCTTAACTCAGTTGGTAATTTAGATCAACAGCAATATAGAAATGCTAGTGTTGAACGATTTTGATCAATGTTTAATTCGGCGGCACTTTGATCAATGCTTAATTCGATAGCAATTTAGATCAGTGATAATTTAGAAATGATAGTTTTGAACAATTTGATCAATTTTAATTCATTTCGATTGACAGTGATTTAGAAATGATAATTTTGAACAATTTTGATCAATGCTTAATTCGGCGGTAATTTGATCAATGCATAATTTGATAGCAATTTAGATCAATGATAATTCAAAAATGGTATTCAAATATCATTTAACATTTTTCAAAAATATTAGCTGATGTGAAAAAAAAAAAAGAAAAAGACCGGAAATATATGAGACGAAATGAACTTTAAGCTGTACGAAAAGTAATACTTTTTTTTCTTTTTTTTTCGTAAAAATACGTTATCAGATATCAAAGATCAAATTTTTGTTGAAAAATTTTTTCGAGAAAATTTCTTTTTTTTTATTCTGACTACTCTTTAACAAAAACCGTCATTTGTTGTCGGAGAAAAAGTTTTAGGTCGAAGGGCGTACACACACACTTATACACACATATAATGTACAGACATATTATATATATATATAAACGTATAAAAATCTTTTACGAAATTCATTTATCTTTCTTTTTTTTTTTTTTAAACATTTGCATTTAATTTTGAATTAACGATGTCGTTTTTCGTAAATTGAAATTTTTTTTAATGAAAAGAATTGGAGGAAATAAAAGAAACGAATGATAACCTTTGATCAAATTTTTTTTTTTTTTATCCAAATCAAATTGATTAATTGATCGTGTTAATCATTTTTAAACCATTTTAGCTCTTCTCTTTTTTTTTTTTCGTTTTGTTATCATAAATTTTTGAAAAAAAAAGAAAAAGCTATTTAGCTAATTCATTTTTAACATTTGTCCTAAATTCTTTCCCTTCATTTTTTTCTTTCTTCCTGTTTTTCATTTCAAAAAAGTTTTTTTTTTGACAAACAATTTTTAAATTTCAACTTTTAAAATTTGTGGAAAAAGATGGAATTTTCTCTTCCTCCCTCTGTCTTTCTCTTTCTCTTCTCTCTCGATCATAAATTCATATTCTAGCGATGATTTCTATCGAACTTTTTTAATTTTTGAACTACTTTTTTCTAGATTGTTTTTTTGACAACAAGCGTGGAAAAAAAAGATGAAGATATATGTTTATGTTTATGCTCTCGAAAATTATTTCATACTATTTAGCTCGAGAATGAACTGGTTATTATCCAAGTTCTTGAAAATTTTAATCGTTTCTAGATCATTTTCTTTTTACATGGGCGCGAAAAAAATATAGATTAATGATTCTCTGAAAAATTATTTCATACTATTTAACTCGAGAATAAGTCGCTTAGTATATTCATGTTATAAAAGGTTTTAATCATTTTTAGATCATTTTTTTGCACAGACGATTGAAGGTTCCGAAAATTATATTCTGCGATTTAACTCGAGAATGAATTTTGTTATTATTCAAGTTATAGTTGTTATCCAAGTTATAGAAAATTTTGGTCATTCCCAGGTCGTTTTTTTTACACAGGAGCGAAAAAGATATAGGTTAATGATTCTGAAAAATTATTTCATACTATTTAATTCGAGAATAAGTGAATTAGTATTAAAGTTATAGAAAATTTTGGTCATTCCTAGATCGTTTTTTTACACGGGAGCGAAAAAGATATAGATTGAAGGTTCCGAAAATTATATTCTACTATTTAGCTCGAGAATGAGCTAGTTATTATTCAATTTATCGAAAATTTTAATCATTTCTAGATCGTTTCTTTTTAACTATTTAACTCGAGAATAAGTCAATTTTTAGTATTCAAATTATAGAAAAATCTTGAACATAATTTTATCTAACTTTCTTTTGGAACTTTTTTTTTTTGGAATTGTGTTTTTTTTTAGAATGTTTTTAGAACGGGCGTAAAAAGATGTAGGCTAATGTTTCCTAAAATTATATGCTATTATTTCAGTTGAGAATAAATCAATTAATATTTATTTCAAAAAATAATTATTTTAAAATTGTTTTTTAATAAAAAATTTTTGATTAACAGAAACTTTAAAAAACTTTTAGATATGTGTTTGAAAAGAAATTTTTGTTTGAAAATTTTTACTAAAAAAATTCAAACTTATTTGAATTAAATGCATTTTCTCATTTTTTTTTGCAAATAAAAATAAATTAAAAATTTTTTCGTTTATCGCTTTATCGTTTTAGAAAAAGTTCCTTTCTTTTTTATTTCAAATTTTATTAGCTATAAAATATTTTAATTTTTTATTATTCAAATTTAACAATTCCTTTATTTAGCAATTCCTTCATTTCATATATCATTTTTAAATAAATCATTTTGAGAATTTATTTTTAGTGTGAGCGGTAATTTTCATATTTCAATGATTGTTAGTTATTATTGTTGCGGGAACGACAAAATTAAAATTTATTTTCGAACTAAAAATTTTTTTTGATAACAATGATAATTTAAATTTGCTGAAGTAAAATCAAATTTATTTCAATTAAAAATAAATTTCTAACTGATAATGATGATAATTTGTACTATAATGATATGTTCTAAGTTTTCCGAAACACATGCTACTTTGTTACATTGATTCAATCATGGTTATTTAATTTTATCTGTAATTGTTGAAGATTCGGATGATATCTGTCCTGATTAAAAATGATTGAATTTTAGAATTATCAAATGATAGTGATAATTATTTTGCAAAATTAATATATTTTAGATTATCAACCTAAATAATGGTGATATTACGTCGTCACGCTGAAAAAATGACGAAAAATAATTTTTTGATTAAATAAAAATTAATTTTAGGAAAAAATGAAATTGCTAGTAGCTGCCATTTTCTTTTGCCTTCTATCATCAATTGCTCTATCAAGTCCATTACCAATGCCAGGTTTGATAAGTTTTTTTTTTTTTTAACTCAAAAATGAAATATAATTTCATTACTTTATTTTTATATCATTAATCTTTAATTAAAATATGAAATACATATTTATTTATGTATGTCTAATTTTTGATTTATACTATTAATTCAATGAAAAAAATAAGTTACGAAATATTTATTTCATAATTAATTCGCAAACGATTCGCAAACGCAAACGATTTTTTTCGCAAATTATTTACTCATTTTATCCAAAAAAAAGTTACGAAATATTTGTTTCAAATTTGCATTTCAATAAATTTGTTATTATTTTTGATGAAAGTTGTAATTTTTGATTCGAATATCTCTAAATTGAAATTTGAATATCATGAAATATTGCCATTTAAAACTAATATTTGAACATCAAAAAATATCAGATTTTAATAAAAAGAAATATTAGATAAGAATGTCGAGAAATATTGCCATTTAAATTAAAGTTTGAATGCAGAGAAATATTGCTATTTAAATAAGATTTGGATATTGAGAAATATATAGATTAGAATGTCGAGAAATATTGCCATTTAAATGAAAATTTGAACACGAAAAATATATAATTTGAATATCTGATAAAAAAATATTGCTATTTAAATTAAAATTTGAATATTGAGAAATATTAGATTAGAGCGTCGAAAAATATTGCCATTTAGATTAAGATTTGAATATCGAGAAATATTTCTATTTAAATTAAGACTTGGGTATCGACAAATATTGCTATCTAAATTAAGTTTTAATGTCGAGAATTGTTAGGATAGAATATCGGAAAAAATTGCCAGTTAAATTGAGTTTGAATATCGAGAAATATTGTTATCTAAATTAAGATTTTAATATCGAGAAATATTAAATTAGAATATCGAGAAATATTGCTATTTAAATTGTAATTTGAATATCGCGAAATATTCCTATTTAAATTAAGGTTTAAATATCGAGAAATAAATTAGCATAAATAATCGTTGTAAAATATTTTCAGAAGAAGCAGCTGAAAAAACAGAAGAAGTTCCTGCTTCTAAGGTAAATTTATCTAATTGCTATAATTAATTTTGATTGAATATCCAAAAATTAATCGCTTCTCCGAATGGAAAAGATCTCAAAATTTTAATTAAGTTTTTTCTTTAAAATTTAATTTTAAATTATTTTTTATGGTAATTTCGTTATTTTTTTATACGATCAAATTCAAAGCAAAATTTATAAATTAAGGAAAGAGAATTTGCAAAATATAGGAATAAATCATATTTGTCGAAAAATTTTTGCATCAAATTAAGAGCTACAAAAATTTTTGCCTTTAATTTATAAATGTGAAAAATTTAATTAAAAATTTCCGACTTTTTTGGAGGAAAGAGAGGCAAACAAACTTGAAATATATAAAAAAAAATGAAAAATTTTTTGACCGATTCTGAATATTTTGCAAATTTTTTTCGATCAAAACAAAACAAAAAAATAGAAAATTAGGAATTTGTTTGATTTTTCATTTTGTACGAAATTTTATTATCATTGACAAATTAATTGCCATTTTGCAGTCTATTCTTAATTCAGGTAGAAGAGAAGGATTCAAAAAGGAAGAAGTGAGCGAAGATAAGAAGGAAACGAAATCGGAAGAAGCGACAAACGAAGCATCGACAACTGAAGAATCAAAATCTGAACATTCAAAAGAGGAGAAATCAGTGGTAGCATCAACTGATGCAACCAAAGAAGGTGAAAAAGCAGAAGATAAGATAAAAGATGATAAGAAAGATAAGAGTGAGAAATCTACGGATTCAACGAAAGAGGATGAGAAAATTGCAGAGGGAACTACCGTAGCGCCAAATGAAGTTGAAAAATCTAACGAAACATCAAAAGAAAGCGAAAAATCTACCGAAGCATCAAAAGAAAGTGAAAAATCTGCTGAAGGAGCAAAAGAAGTTGAACAATCTACTGAAGCATCGAAGGAAGGTGAAAAGTCTACAGAAGCACCAAAAGAAGATGGAAAGTCTACGGAAGCGCCAAAAGAAGGAAGTGAAAAGCCATCAGAAGCGCCAAAAGAAGAAAGCGTAAAGCCTTCAGAAACGTCAAAAGAAGAAAGTGAAAAGCCTTCAGAAGCGTCAAAAGAAGAAAGTGAAAAGCCCTCAGAAGCGCCAAAAAAGAAGCAGAAAAGTCTGATGAATCGTCTAAAGAAGCGGAGGGACAGAGCACTACTGTAACACCGAAAGAAGGTGAAGATTCTTCTGTCAAGAAGGATGAAGAATCAGAAGCAACGAAGGAAGCGGAAAAATTAGAAGAGCCAAAAACCGTAGAAGCAGCAAAAGAGGAGAAAGTAGAAACACCTATAGTAAAATCAAGTAAGAATTTAATCCGATCATCCGAATTTTATAAATATTAAGCAAACAATTTAATCTTTTCGATGGTATGATTTTGGCAGAATGGAAAATAAATTTTAATTAAAAATTTTAATTAAAAACTCAATTTTTAAAAAACAAATTAAGCCAAAGAATTTATAATATACAATATATTTTTGAATTTATATATCTTTCTTATTAAGAATAAATTTTCAAAAATTTAAACAAATTTCATTTAATAGGAAATAGATTATAACGATAATAATTAATAAATACATTAAAATTTTAGAAATTCCAAACTTAAATATTTAATGTATCATTTGTAAGCAATAATCAAGAATGTTAGTGCTCGAGAATGTTAGAAATATTCAGGTTGAAAAATTTGACTAAAATTTCAAATTTCATCTAGCCAAATCATTTCATTCATCAAAAAAGAATAAATTGTTTATTTAAAAAGTAGAAGGGTAGAAATTTAAAGATTGAAATAATCATTGGATATTTTGAATTTTTAAGTTTTGATTTTTTGAATTTTGAACATTTTTGGGATTTTAAATTTCGAATTTTTAAATTCTAATATTTTTAATTTAAAATTACGAAATGCTATTTTGCATAGTTCCTAACTTTCCATATAGTTTTGCTTATTCCGCATGATATATGATCGGCTTGTTATTTCCGCCTGAGCAAATATTTTTGTAACCTTTCTTTTTGATATATAACAATATCTTATATTGGAAAATTGAATTAATTTCCATATTGATAATATTAAAACTTTTAAAATTCGAATTTTATTACTTTCATAAAAATACAAAATAATTGCTTCCTTTTTAAATTTTATTTAGTAAAATTTCCATTCAACTTTTATCTATTAGATTTCTAATTTAAGTTTTAATTTATTAAATTTTGATCATTCCAATATTTTCAGTTACTAAAAATTATTATTATTTGCTTTCTTTGCAATTTAAATTTTATCCTAAACTTTATTTATAAAAATTTCGATCATTTTTATTATTAAAAATTTAACAAAGAAATTAAAATTTCAGGGTGAAATTGATTCAGAAGGTATAAAAATTGTCGATGAAAATTAACAAAATAAATGCAAGAATCGCCCAATTTCTGAATTTCTACGATAAAAAAAAGCAAAAAAATAAAAAATGCTCTAGCATTTTTCATGAAATCCTGTTTTTTTTGGTTTTTTTGAAATAAATTTTATTTCATGTATGTTTTATTATTATTATTATTATTATTATTATTATTATTATTTTATGATTCAATCACCCTGTATTCCGTTTTTACAACAAAAGCATTTATTTATTTATTTCAATTTTTCGTTCTTTTTCTTATTAAAGATTTTTATCAAAAAATAAATAAATAAATAAATATTTATGAAAATGCATTTGCAAAATTTTATTCACATATTTTTGATCATCAAATTGCAGCTATTCTTGATTATAAATAAAAATACAGCATATTCACTGATGATGATGAATCATTAGAGATTTTATTTAAAAAAGCAAAAAGAACATGAAAAAAATCATTAATGAGTCAGGGATTAAATCGAGAATAATCGAGAGCAAACAGAATAATAAATATCATTTATTGCAATCAATCAGGAAGAAAAGAAGACAAAACAAAGGAAAATTGATAAATCATTTGTTTAATACAAGAAGACAAAATTTTTTATTTGTACAAAAATATAAATCATTTCTATTATTGCAATAAATGAAAATTTGATTCAAAAAAAAATGAAATGCACAATTTAGGATAACTTTCTAAAATTAATTTAGGATGAATTGAATGCTTTAATTTAGGTTGATGACTTAATCCGCAATGGAATTAATGATTTAATTTAGGATATATTAAATGTTTTAATTTAAGATGGATTAAATGATTTAATTTATGTTTGATTTGACGACTGACTTGATGCGGAATGGAGTTAGTGACTGAATTTAGAATTGAATCAATCATTTAATTTAGAATCCATTTCAATGTTTTAGTTTAGAATGGATCTAATGACTTAATTTAGGATTGATTTAATTATTTAATTTAGGATGGATTTTAATGTTTTCATTTAAAATTGATTAGCTGGTTTAATTTAAATTGGGTTTGATGACTTAAGTCGGGATGGATTTAATCAACAGAAAGTTTCTTTTTCATCTCTTCGACTGAAATCATCAATTTCATATATATAGCAAATATATGCTAATACTTCTTGGCTTACAAATTTTTTCTGGCTCTTTAAATATCCAATCAATAAAAATTCACCGCTATATTCTATTCCAAAAAAAAAAGGATAAAACAAGTAATGGCATAACAAATTTGTTTAACAATATTTTTTATTTATTCGTACAATCTTTTTCTTTCGACAGATAATTAAAAAATATGATGAAAAAGAAAAAATCGGACAATTTTTAATGAGCCATAAGATAATTGATTGTTTCTTAGCTGTTTAATACAAATTGGCCAAAGGTCCTTCAAAATTTAGGATAAAATTTTAAACAAATTCAACATCTACAGTATATCCTATGAATTTTAAGAATAAAGCAATTAATATTGATTTTTTTGGCAAAGATGATTATTTGTGATTGCAAAATTTTAGATTTAAATCAATTTTCTCATTTTTTACATATTATTGAAAAGAAAAAAAAGTGTTGAAATATTAGCGATGAAATTTTCGGAAAAAACTTTTTTCTTTGTTCAATAATTTAATTATCGAAAGCTTTTGAAAATTTATATTATGTCATTTTTAATATATAAAAATCGGTAAATTTATTATAAAAATTCTTGCTAAATTCGGAATAAAATTTCGATATAAATCTATACGATAAATCATCACAGTTTCAAGTAGCGTATCTTTTCATGTGATAAATGTATCGTATTTCAAAGATTTCAAGTACTGTATCCTTTTTATATCGTATTGATTTTAAGTACCGTATCTTTTTAGTCATAACTCTATCGTATGGAGATTTCAAATACCGAATTTTTTAATACGATAGTTGTGTCGTATAGAGATTTTAAGTACCGTATCTTTTTATATGATAAGTGCATCGTACGGAGATTTCAACCGCCGTACCCTTTTATCGAGAATTGTATCATAGAGAGATTTCAGATACTGTAATATTACTGTATCCTTTTTATACTATAATTGTATCGTATTAAAAGGAAACTGAAAATTCAAGTAGAGCAATAATATGAAAAAAAACTTTAAAATGCAATTCATCGGTATTGTTGAATATGCCGGTTTCGAAAAATTAAGCTAAATAAAGTCGAAGTTTTTTATTATTTTTTCATCTATTAATTAATATTCATATTTGTTCATTTAATTCATTTGCAAAATATAATGTTCTAACAAAATTAATATATTTTAAAAATGGTTTTTTTAATTATTTTTTCAATTTAAAAAGATAATTTTAATTTTATTTTTATATTATTCATTTGCTGAATTATTTCCGTAATTTCTAACTAATTAGCGAAATAATTTAAATTAAATGATAAAAATGTAAAAATTTTGAAATTAATTACAAATTAGGATAATTGTTTGTCAAAATAATATTTGGTGAAAAAATTTTAAATATTTTATATGTAAATTTTGTTTCGTTTTTTTAAATTTTAAAAAATAATTTTTTCATAACAAAAATTTGTTGTAAGGAAAAAACAAAAAGTAAAAGAGAAATCAAAAATAAAATTCCGATTTCGAAATTTGTTTTATAACTTATGATCCAATAAATCAATTTTTTTAGTTCATTTTTTTCTTTGAATTATATTTTTAATGATAACAATTCTATTTCTAATGGTGATAGATAGTTTGAATTATTTTGAATGATAACACTGTAGATAGTTTGAATTATTTTTTGTGATAACACTGTAGATAGTTTGAATTATTTTTAATGATAGCACTGTAGATAGTTTGAATTATTTTGAATTGATACAATATATGTATGCGACTGAAAGATTATAAAAATCCTTTTAATTGCTGATAAATTAGTCAAGATAAGCTGCAGAACAGTGATAATCAGTGATCTTCACTTATCAGGAGATGATATAAAAATATCATGAATTCTGAATGTTTTTATACTTATTATAAACATTATTATGTGAAAGTCATATAATCACTACGATACTCTCATCTTTATTTCATTCTATCAATGAATATTTTACTAATTCAAACTTAACATCGATCATCTCGAGATTTGTCGTCACAATGATCAGCATCATTTGTTTATTATGTCAACTCTTATTTCCTATCAAACTTTTAGCATCAATCATCCCGAGATTTGATCGTCAAAATGATCATCGATCATCTTGAGATTTGATCATCGCATTTGTCTTGGCTTTATTTCCAATCAAAATTTTAGCATTGACCATCTCGTGATTTGATCTTCACAATGATCATTTATTTACCAAAAAAGTTCTAGAAAATTCGATGAAACGATATGATAAAAATATTGAAGATGTAAACGAGAAATATCTATTAGCAATAAATGCTTACCTGTGCTATTTTGTATTAAATTTAAGGAAAATTTTCATCAAATTTTACAAATTCAAACTTAATATAATTATAAGCATTGCTAGATCAATCATTTTTATCATTGACTAATTTTCATCAATTGTGATATTAATTGATAATTTCTATCATAAACATATCCTATATTTGAATTACAAGTGGCAACAAAAAGTGCGACGATGAAAGAGATAATTTTTGAAGGACCAAATATTATGCTTTCTCAAGAAAATTAAATCTTGAAAAAAAAATTATGCCTGAATACCTAATAATTACATAGTGGGAAAATAAAAGTAATGAAATGGCCAATAGAAGTAATGATGCCCAGTGATAATGAAGTGATGACCAATAGAAATAATAATAATCCGAAGTGATTAGCAAAAGTAATAAAATGATGATCAGTAGTGATGAAGTGACTACCAATAGCAATAATAAAGTGATGGCCAATAGCAGTAATGAAGTGATGGCCAATAGCAAGAAGTGATGAAGTGATGACCACGAGAAGTAGAGAAGTGATGGCCAAATAAAAATAATGAAGTAATGGCCAAATGAAATAACGAAGTAATAGAGAGTAGAAGTAACGAAGTATGAAGTGACAGGTGGAATGAAGTGATCGCAGAAGTAATGAAATGACCGGTGAAAGTAACGAAGTGATGATCAGTGAAAATTAATGAGATGATGACCGATGAATATAATGAATTAAATGATCAGTGGATAGTACCATAGTGAGACTTCTTTTTCACAATGGTCGAATGAATTAGCTGTAAAAAAGAATGCGATGCTGTCTGTGCTCATTTCTAAATTGTTCGGGTAAAGTTTTAGTGAAGGCTTATCATTAGGGTGGTTTTATTCTCGAGACTGGTGAGATCCCTGGAAGCAGTAATAGGAAAACAATGGGAAGAAATGAAAGTTTTGGGAATTTGAGTTGAGTAATTTGATGTTGTCTGCACTAAGATTTGAGATCGATAAATAAAAGGCATTGTTATTGCTTTTATTTCTAATCAATGATAAGAGATAAATGAAAATAATAATAAAATGTGTGATCAACGAAAAAGAAGATCTTAATTTTTCTTCCATACCTTATCGAACAGTTTTTCCTACAATTTCAAAGGATTTTTTGAAAAAGCCTATAATAAATGTAATTTTAAAAAGAAACGAAAAGCTTGAATAAATGATTTTCAGAATCCTACTTTTAATCAAACAATGACAGCTGATTTGCAAAAGCAATCAACGAGGTTTGTTTGATTGTTCGTTTGTATCTGTTGATAAATGTCTTCTATGCTTTTTATTATCATTCTGCGAAAAAAGCGCAGTACTGTATGTTTTTTTATCCAGATTATTTCATATATCAATTGATTCTATAATGTATATGTGTAAAATAAATAATAAGAAATTAAAGTATTGCTTCACCATCTGTCATATTGATTTTTTTTTGTTAATTTATTGATCAATAAAAACTGAATATTTTTTCAGTTGCATACTTCTTTATCACTTTTATCAGTTTTATTATTATTTGCTATAAATAACTTTACTATGAGATATTTTTACAGTTGGAACATTTTTCTGCGATTCTAAAAATGCCAAAGGATTGTATGCCTCGGCAAATGAATTGGTAAGATATTGCTTACCTCATCGGACATTTAAAGAATTGATAGAAATTCTTTGGTGTGCCAAACTTCAGTCTGATAAAAGGCAAGAAATTCGCAAAAAGTTCATGAAATCATGCAACGAATTGCTACAAATACTTCTAGTGCAATTATCAAATATGCTAATGAGAAAAGGTAACTCTTTTGCGTAATTAATGTGTCAAATAATATTTTGATTCCTTATCTGGAAATATAGTCCTGCTGTTATTAGAGTAAAAGTTAGGTAATAGTATGTTTCAGTATATTAAAATGTAAGTAATAGGCATATTGAAATATCATCACTAATTATATAAAATGTGTTTAATCAGTTTCTTTCTTTCATAATCGTAATACTCGACAACAATTTAGCCATAGTATAAATGTCAGCTTGAAGACGAAGGATTCATGGGAATTATACGACAAATGTAGTGGAGAAAAACTCGTAGATGTACTTTCCAACTGTCTTTTTCTTTTTCACACAGTCTACGATATCAGGTCTTTTTATTATATTTATTTTAAACAGGTTTTAACTTAATATGAAGTAATAAACTTAGCTTAAAAATCAAAAACATTCAAAAATTTTTTGAGAGAGAATTTATTCAAAGGCAGTGCATAAAGTCTGAAATTCTTTATTTTCTATTTCAAATTTTAGGTCCATTCCACATTTATTTTCATTGGACGAGGTCCGCGAATTTGACAGGATTAATGACGCTGCTACACAACTTTTAGATCAAATAGGTGAGGAAAAATTTGAAAGACAGGTATCTCTGGTTGAGATTTCATCCTCTTTTCATAGTAAACACAAATTATGAATAACATTTCAGGATCGGACGGCTTGAAGAAGAAGTTGCCAAAAGTAGTTTTGGAAATGTTTGGACAAGTATGAGTTTTCTTAAATGGTTGACCAGTTGATTCTCTTTAAATATATTTTAGAATAATTCTTCATATACGATTCTCAATACTCTTAAATTTGCAGAGAACATCCAATAAAGAAATGAATTCAGCTTTTGCGCACAAAACTTTTTATTCTCTACATCAAAATCTCTGAATACTGAGGTTAATATTAAAAAGATTTTGTTTTATTAGTTTTTATCAGAGAAGTAACGTATGTGTCACTGGTCGTTCATAATCAATTTAATTTTATTTGCAGGAAGTTGATGCTAAAGAAAGTGCTGAAAATTTTACAGAATCTATAGAGCAACTCATTAGTAAAATTACAGCTAACGATTTTGACATATTTGAAATGCGTAAACTTGTCGAATTCGATTTAACTGGAAAAGTTGATTTTGCTCTTTTTAAAAGTATTTTTCATTTGCTTTTTGAACTCTGCGAACTTATTTGAAGATTAATTATCGTTTTTGGCGCAGTGTTTTCGAGAAACAAGTACATAAGTCTTATGAATATTGTATGAAACCATATTGTATGAAATCAGAAATTGTTATATTAGATACTGGATAGACTGAAATCAGAAATTGTTATATTAGATACTGGATAGTTGATCTGGCGAATGACTTTATTCTGCTTACATTCAGCATTAAGTTAAGCAAAGTCAAAATTGCAGAGCATGCACTGTTTTGCCAATGGTTCAATCAATAGTTGATTTTCGTGTTGCCAATGAATTTCTAAAAGTTCTGAAACGCATTGCATGTAGCTGCAAAGATTGGAGTGCAATGATGACCTATTTTTATGGAGAATTCCGAGAAGTAAATGGCGATTTAAAGACTTTCAAACAATTCTATCAGGTATCTCGTCGTGCAATTCCATAACTTGTTACTTTTGCAAGAAGCTTATTAGCGTTTTGCGTTTTGGATTGCTAATAACTGAATCAACGAAAAGTATGAATACATTTATTATTTGCAGTATTTTATGGGAAACATATGATTTTAAATTATCGTGGGAACATATTATATTAAATGCCGAATTCTTGGTGACTCAGATGGATAGCTTTATAAATTTTATTTCTTTATTGCAGTGTTAATTGCCATTTCTGTGTTATGTTAAATATCCGAGTCATAAAAATTTCATACTCAGAATTTCGACGAAGACATGAAAAATCTTGTCAACAATCTTGGAGACCATGCGCAGCTTCACACGAATCAAGTTAAATTGGAGGAAGCAGTCGATGAGGTTGCTGTTAATTATTTACAGTAATGCGGTTTTGTTTTATTTGTTCTGTTAGATGCCGGGTTTAGGATAAGAATCCTCTTCAATTCATTAAAAATGCATCTTGTTACTTGTCAAATTAACCAGGTAATTATAGTGGTTAGGAAATATTTGCTTTATATTTCTTTTTAGTCTGCATGGCTTCTAATGATTTCGCCTATGGATACAATAATATCACTCTTTCTGCAGTGTTTGGAAAATATATTAATGGTACCAAATCTTATCAGAGTACGTTACA
Source organism: Dirofilaria immitis (assembly GCA_024305405.1). NCBI lineage: Eukaryota > Metazoa > Nematoda > Chromadorea > Rhabditida > Onchocercidae > Dirofilaria > Dirofilaria immitis. The sequence continues at coordinate 2,297,306 of JAKNDB010000098.1, forward strand.
CATTTCCAAATTGTAGTTTCAGATTTTTAAAAATAATTTTTCTCCCTTTAAAAAACAATTTATGTTTTTGCTCAGTATTAGTTTTTTGAAGATTTTGCGTAAACTGCCGAAATATTGTGATATTGAACTGGAAGCAGTGTCTGAGGAGGATAGCAGTACTAGGAGTAAAACACCAATTTTGATGTTTGCATTGAGGTAATTTGCAACTTGTTGACGGAAGATTTTTCATCTAATATTTATAGTGTGGAAATAATCTGCGCTATAAATAATTCGGATAAAAGTCACTTATGCCGCTTTGTAATTTAAGAACATTTTTGCATTGTATCGCATAGTTTTCTTGATTTAAGACATATTTTGACTGTCGAGCGATCATCTATACAGTCTGATGCAAAACGTCGAAATTTCATTTATATGTGTGCAGCATTGTGTCGTGAACGCTATGCATTATTGAAGGATGGAAAGAATGAAGCAGGTTATCCATACTTCTGAATTCTTTCAACTATCCAAATTGGTATCAATGTTTACATTTTACTGAGAATAATATATATATATATATGCGATGCCGCACAGAATTACCTACATTATAAATGAAATAATTTCATTTATTTCCATGTTCCTGCTTTCGTCTTGTGTTATAAAAAACAGGAGAAATAGAATCATCGTGATTCAAATTTGTTGCAGAAAAAGAAGAAAATGACAGTTCAGAAACTTCTGCAGCACTCTTCGGTGGCATTCTTGATTTTGCGCTTGTAGACGGTTCCCTTGTTCTGAATTATCTTGTTTTACCTGCACTAAAGCAAATGTTTTATCAAGAAATTGCAGTGGAAATTGGAAGAAAATTATTAACAACTGTTGGTGCAAGACGTACTCCAATTATCTGGAGAGCTGAACAAGGTAAGGAAATGTCATCTATTGACTCCATTATTTTTAAATGCTTTCATTATTTTCTAATTATATCTAACCTCTAAATCCATACTAGAGAACAAGAATAACAATTTAACAATTATTTGATATTTAGGTGATATTTTTGACTTAATCAGTCAAAATAGTAGTTTTTGATTAGCTTAATCCGTTTCAATAGTATCGATCCCTTCTATTTCAGAGCTAAAAGTAATAGTTTCTTGTGTTACAGTTTTTTGATTTTTACCAGACTGAATTTTCAGGTATAAAACTAACTGAAGCGAAAATTGAGAAAAATTCTGGAGTCTCTATTTTACAATTGTTTTCAATTTTGCTGAACATAATAAATGAAAATAAAGATACCGGTGATTATGCACTTGTTAATTCTTGCGAAGATTGCTTACGATTATTGGGTGAACGGCTTAATGGTATATCATAAAACTTATTTATTAGTGTAGTTTTATTATTCTTAATCAATTAGTGTCCAGTAAAACATATTGTGAATAATGAATATTTTATTGGCATTAATTACATTAATAAATAATTTGCAAATTTTAGTCTAATTTTTCTTTTTTTTCGGAATGCCTTTTATTTTAGAAGACGGTGTGATTATTAGGACAGATGCATTTGATAATTTACTGATCTGCTTTGATAAGTCGTTGTGGGCCTACAGATATGCTTTGGCTTCTTGGTTTTACAAATGCTTAGAGTCTTATGAGAGGAGGTTAGTAATGCGCTCTACATTTGATTTTACCGTTTATTGAAATTCTTGAATCTCTATAATTTGAAATAAGATTAAAATTTGCGACGCTGTAGTATTTTGAACTGTTTTTAGAATCAGCAGAAATTTTCTGAATCACTTTTAGTATGTTAAATTCAATAAATCTAGCTGAAATTCAGAAACAAATGTTTTAATTACTGAGATGTAGTTTATTGTCACTAAATGGTTAAAAATTCAGATTCCATCATTACTTTACGACGCCTTGAAAGAGGAAAAGAGGCAGACATTGAAAGCAGTAAAAACCGCTGCAGATGATAGTGATATTTCTGGTCGTAGTCTCCTGCGAAAACTTTTTCAGTTGGCAACGATTCAACCTGATCTGGCATTGGATATGATAAACGATGGTAAGATATATAATTTCTCAGCAAATTTTTCGTCGTGCTGAAACATGATTTTTGCTGCTATATGATCAACAAATATTTGCTCAAATATATTCAGATTTGCTTCAGGACTTTCCACAGCAGTAAGCATCGCCGGATATGACATTTCGGGTGCACTTGTCGACGTTATTCGAGATCACGATAATTTTCCAAATAACAAAATAGGTGGCTTAGTAGAAATTATTAAAGTAATCGCTAATCAAATCGATCTATCACGTCAAACAGCACCGTTGCTTACAGAGATTTCGGAAAGTTCATTTTATGGTTCGCTACTTTTTTTTTTTTTTATTCAACACTTTTTTGAAGGATATTTTGAAAAAAAATTCAGCACATAATTTAAACTCAAAATAGTTTCATATCTCTATGTTATATGCCTTAAAATTTTCGATTTATTTGCTTAAGTATTTTTCGTTTAAAATTGGCACTGTTTATAGTAGTATTGGAATTTTACTTACATTAAAGCATACATATATAAATGTGTAAATATTATAGTTTGGGAATTTCTGGGTGATCTGTTTTAATAATTTCTGCATTCTTTGAAATAAAGTTGTAAATGTCGACTTTCAGGACTTCGGCTTATTGAACCGTTACTACTGATTCAAGAAGCTGTAATTTGTGCGATATATTATGATAGGAAAAGTACGGATGATTTATCTGCGGTACCGTTTAATGTTCTGGAAACTGAAAATCAAGTAGGTTTCACTAATAAATTTCAGAGATATTCCTTCTAAATGATCGTAACTCTGTTTAATGTTAACGAAATTGTATTTCGAGATGCGAGAAAAGTTGAAGAACTATCTCTGTTTTCGTGCTATTAGTTTTTAATACCTTCATTTTGACCATTATGACCTGCTATTGGTTTAGGTAATAGTATTATTTGCCTAACTTTCAGGTGGCACTGAAATTGCTGAAATTATTTTGTGAACTTGTAAAAGATCATATGCAGAAGGAAATGATTGATTTGCGTAGAAGCCACATGAAGTACAAAGTTGAAATCAAGTAAATAAATTGAAGTTATAAACACAAAACATTGTTGATTGGTAACTATAATATGAAATGGTTGATGTTTACTTTATTTAGCCTCCTTTCTGACTTAGTTTCATGATTCGAGTCATTTGAATTTATGGATTATCAATATTGCTACTTCCTTCTCAGTACATTTTTCAATGTCACTATGATATTGATGTTGAGTGCAGCCACTCTGAACTTTTCCATTCTCCATTTATAACTTGCTTTCTATACAATTTTAAATTGCTCAACTGTCTGAAATTTCAGTATTTTAAACTTGGTATTGAAGACAAACAAAAAAAGGAAAAAACTCAATTTTATTTCCCATCAAGTTTGTTTTGTGAGTAAATATACTTTTTTATAGAGAACCAAGATCGACGCTAAATAATGTGAATATCAATCGTGAAATACGTGTTGAAACACAATTGGTTCAACTTTATATTGCGGCGGTTATTCTCGCAAACCATATTACCGGAGTTCGTTAATATTTTGAGTAAAAATAAAATCTAATTTGGTCATCAGTTTTCAATGAAATTTATAGTTTATAAAAATGTTTAACTTTGAGCTTAATTTTACTATAAATTGAGCTTAATTTTACTATATTTAATACATGCATTGCAGTTGCCGTCTTACTTGAAGATATTGTTGGTACAATTGACTAATTTCCATATTGAAATGGGCAGAATGAAACTTGGTCCGACCTTTGATGAAATGACCAATAAAGCTTTATTGGTGAGACGCTTTATTTAGGATAAACGCAGCACTTCTTAAACAGTTCGAGATACAAATAATTAGGTAACCGGAAATGTGTTAATTTATTAAGGAATTAGATATGATTTGGTCCGATATTTTTGTGTATGTTATAGTTAAGATGGTTTTTTAGTTCTTGGCAGTGGATAGCGTTATATCTATAAAATTAATTTAAATCGAAATAGTCGAAATTCGGCACGAGTTTCTTTGAAGGTTCAAGACGCAAAAGAGAAAACGATAGATGACAAGCTATCTTCTGAACAACTTGCTGCTGCATCCGATTCTGATCAACAACTGACTTCACCAGAGGTGAACGATTGTTCTATACGAAATTCTGCTGGTTCAAATACTGAATGTGAAACAAATAGAATGGCCGGTATGTATTTTTATGTATATTAAAGTCATTTTTAAGATTTCTCTTCAAATCTGCGAAGTTTTTATCGAATTTCGAATTTTCGTATATGTAGTTAAAAGATTTCATCTATTTTAAATTAAGATTTTTTTCCTTAAACAATGCATTTGCTTCTGAGCTCTCTTTTGCAACTGTTTTTTAATTCTCATTTTTTTCTAACGAAATTGAATGCTTAGATGTATTTATGTTTCGTTTATTAATTGGAGCGAAAATGGCAATTAACATAAGGACTGCTGTCTCTTATAGCTGTTGATCAATTATGATCGTCTACTATTTCTATATTGCTAATAAAATTTTAATATATTGTTATAGATAGATTAAGCGCTAAGATCTACATCAATGCATATATTTGTTTATATGTATGATATAAATTTATTGCTTACACAGCTGCTAACTCCTATTTATTTGATTCATTTTCTTTTTCATTTTAATTCTTAACATTCATCGTTCTAATGCATCAACGAATAGTGTATATAAAAGAAAATGAGTTATCTAATGAAATGAGAGAAACAAAATCTCAGAAACATATTAACTGATATTGAAAACTGAAAACTGATTTACATGAAGTATACAATGGAAATGAGCAAAATGAATTTTGAATTACATGAATAAAAAGCTCATAAAATACATTATTAGGAACTCCATACATTTTGAATAAATTTTGCATATTCCTAAGAGAAAAATTTTTTGTTGAGTGTTAATGAAAGTTATGAAATGAAATTCGAAAATGTGGGTCTTACTTTCCAGACATTAAAAATGCAGACGTTGGAGGAATTCGAGAATCAGCCAAAGATCATCTTTTAGAGACATCTGGGCAGAACGCAATCTTTATGGTATGATTTATTCAAATTTTACTTTTAGCCTCTACTTCTAATGTGTTTAAGACAAAATTGTTTTATCTTATTTTGTATTATTACTCCATGAGCTTCTTCATTTCAGCCTAAAATGCAAATAAGCTTGATAAAAAGTTGTAATTATATTAATTCTTTTATTGACTGCAATCCAAGATCTGTGCTTCACTAATTTCTCAATAAGAGAAATATAATTTCTCGCTGAAACTTTATTTTTAGGCCAGTACGCAAATGATAAAAGACCGGTCAGTTTCAGCGATAATAGAGAATCATTTACGTCGTAGTAAACCAAGCAATAAACGGAGATCAGCTGCTGGTCCAAAGCCAAGACGTGGAGCTTTACCACCATTATCGGCAACAGACAATATACATAATATACATAATGGAAATGAGGAGCGTTATTTTGATGATCGAAGTAATGTTTGGAATATTTCCAGTATTTCTTCATTTTTATATTTGGAAGAAAAGAAAAGAAGAAAAGTTTAAGCGAATACCATAAAACTCCTCATGTTTGCGCTATCGCAGTTTTCAAAATCTTTTTATTATAAGCTTTTTAGTTTGTTGATCATATACTCTGACAGTTTTTACTTGGAAAAGTGGGTTAAAGAGATACTAAAGTGATAATATCATGATAATTGAACTCTAACGGATCAATTCTCATGTCAATATATATAAGTATTATCATGATAATCGGTATGATTTTTAGGTTATACAGGTTGTGGATACAACAATGATGGTAGCAATGGCCGAAACAGTGGTTTTCGTCGCAAAAATAAAAACACAAATGAACTTCTGGAATTTTATCTGAAATTATGCCATAATATAGAATGGGTTATAACGCATCCGTTAACTTTATTGTTCTTTGCTAGAATTCTGTTAATATAGGATCAGAAGTTTGAAAATGATTTTTCCTAATTCTAGAAATTACTTTGAATTGCTTTTGAATTTTTGTTTTTATAACTTTATTAAACTTTCACGTCTCATGTAATATATCCATATTTCACAATCTTTGGCTTAAATAAATTTGCGGAATTTCCATACTGCAAATTTAAAATCATTCCTAGATTTCTTCTTGCATATATTTTATATTTTTTACTTGATTTTTAATCTATTTTTTCTTATAATTTTAATCCGTACAAAGTTGAGATATTTTTCTTTTGGTTAGCATAATCAAATTAACCTTAATTTCTTCATTAACTCATAAATTAATCTTGCTTTTATCTATTACATTTATATTTCTCAAATCCAAATTTTTATCATTTATCCGCTTCAAGAACAGATGAGGATTCGCTCTATACGGGATGTTTATTGTTTTTACTATATCTCCAAGATCTCACAATTCTTTATATGATATATGTTTCAAAACACTATATCTTAGCTTTTTCTTTTGCTTCAATCACTTTTGAGCACCAATATTAGATGAGCAAAATAGTAAACAGTTTAAAAGTTCACCAGGTTGCTAATATTGAGCAATTTCATGGATACTTTTTGGAGAAGTTTTGGAATTTAAATTTAAAAAATGATTGAAAATGAAAGTCGGAATGATTAGCATAAATTTTTGAAACTTAAATGCTTAAAATGATTTCAAATCAAAATAAATTTCAAAAATTCTGAGATTCAACTCGGTAAAACTTGATATGGTGCAGCTTTAACTAAAATTTGCTTTTATTTATTTTGAATTTTACAATTGCTTATATTTTAATAACAAATATTTATAAAAAATTTGTAAACATAGAATCTAATTATCACCACATAACTTTCATATGTAATCGCTATGATTAGATAGATGTTAATGCATTTTTCATTGTTCAGTTTATTTGACCAATTAATCGAATTAATAAAATATTGCTTTGATTGCATTGCTTTGATCTTTAGATATCAACAAATATGACATGACTTTTTAATGATAATATTGATTAGGAAAGTAACACTTCCATATAGTTTATCAAAATAAAGAATTTCAATTTTCAAACTCTGGCCATTTTATGAATCAATGTTGAAAATATATGAAGCGAATATTTTTCATATCGTTCTAGGAGATCATAGTTATTTGCATAATATTTATTTTTTTTAAAAAAGATGATTAATTTTTCTTTTCTTAGAAATATAAATAATAATTAATTCTCAGGATTTACAATTACTACTTACGTCGATGAGCAAATTAGGTTAATTATTTTGCTAAGTATTGTTTATGATACTAATAAATGCTCAATATTGATGGAAGTTTGATGTATTTATCAAATTTTTTCTTTCGATAAATTAAATCAATATTAGCATATGATTAATGAGTGTATAATTGATATTTCCTTTTAATATATCATAAATTAATTGGATTTTTTTCATAGTAAAATTTTAATATGAAAAGATATGATAGCAAAAATGTAATGAAATATTTATTCATTCTTATTAAGACGAATTAAGATTTATTAATTTTGTTGCATTTTTTTATCATTTAATATATATGGTCCAAATTTTGAATAAAATAAAATTTCAACTCCTTTTTCAATTCCTATTTAAATAATCATAGGGCATAAAATGAATAGAATTTCAGTTCTTATTTCAATTCCCATTTAAACAATCATAAGGGATAAAATGGATAGAATTTCAGTTCCTATTTAAATAATTATAAGACATAACATAAATAGAATTTCGATTCCTATTTCAATTCCTATTTAAATAATCATAAGGCATAAAATAAATAGAATTTCAATTCTTACTCCAATTCCTATTTAAATACTAATAATTCCTATTTAAGACAAAGAATAAGTGAATGAATGGAGAAGAATTAAAAATTAAAATTAATTTTAAGCATATATAGAAATTGATCTTTGTTACTTCCTTTTTTTTCCTCTTTCTTCTACTTTGCATTTTGTAAAGAAAAAAAGAAAGAAAAAGCACAATATTTATTTTACAATCGATTTTTGATCATTGAGCTGATCAACATTTATTTACACTACATTACATCTTTAAAAAAAACTATAAATATTTGTTAAATAAGATGATAGAACTTCATTTACAAAAAAAAAAAAAAAAGCGATCGACGATTACAAAATTTACAAATATGAAATAATATTATTTCATATTTGCCCAAAATTAATAGCCTTCTTTTATATATCTAAATTTTTTTATTTATAATTTCGATTATACTATCGTATGATACAGTTCTAGTGATATATATTAGTATCTAAATTATCAACTAATCGATAACTTGTGATAATTATCCTTTTTGAATATTCTTCTTGATAATAATAAATTATAGTCTTGCAAAAATAAACTATCATTAATTTCAATTCATTTCATATTTTTCAAAATTAATTATCATTGTTAATTCAACTTATCATTCATGATTCCCTAATCAATACATTTATGATAAACAATAATAATGATCAGTGTTCTAAATAATCGATTAATCGATCGATAGCTTATGATAATTATTATTTTTGAATATTCTTGACAACAAGCTGCGGTATTATTGTAAAAACTATCATTTATTTGAATTAATCCAATTTTTCAATATTATCAATAAATTCGTAATGTGGAAAATTTTGTCATACGAAAATTTTATGACATGAAAGATGATAATCAGAAAATTTTGCTTTAATATAGCAATTCCCGTCTATATATCAATTTTCCCATATTAAATTAAATTTTCTAAAACATTATTCAAATTGATTCTCGAAATATATCGAAAAAAACAATTTCATAATGTCATAAAATTTGTTCATGAAATATTATGAAGTATTTAATATATTTATTTTAATCTATTATAATTATTAATATTATCATGATGATTATCATTATTATTAATATCACTATTATTACTATTATTATTGTTATTATTACTGTTATTAATACTACTACTATTATTATTATTGGCTATTATTATTATAAGCCATTATCATTGTGATTATTATTATTATTATTGTTATTATTATTGTTATTATTATTATTATTATTGTTATTGTTATTATTATTATTATTATTATTATTACTATTATTATTGTTATTATTATTATTATTATTATTATTATTAATATAAATATTATTATTTGATAAAAATACGATTTTTATTAAAGGAAAAAAATATGATCGGAAATTTTTTTGTATTATCGCAAATTATGATATAAAAAAATCAACAATCAAAGGATTAATTTTGAATGTATGTTGTATACATATATGCATGAATATTACTTATTATAAATATTAATTTTCTTTTTCTGATCATTGATCGCTTCTCATAAAACTATTTGTGCCAACAAATCCTTCTCACAAATATATTTATTACTGTAGTCTTACCAATTTTTAATTCATAAATTTATCCGTTTTTTTTGTTGTCATTACGTTTTTACATAAACAAATTTAAATCTTTAATTAATAAAAAATTTTGAAATTAAAATTTCTATGATATTTGCATGTATTTATTTATAATAATTATTTTATTTTCAATTCCAATTATTTTTATGTAAACAAATTTAAGTTTTTAATTAATAAAAAATATTGAAATTAGAATTTTAAATGTATTTATATATATATATGCAAATAATTATTAAAATATAAATCATATAAGAAATATAATTTGCTATTGTTAAACACAATAAACGCGATGTTGGTGCAATGTGCATTCGAAATCTTTGCGCTCAATGCGTCTACAATTCGCACCATTGCGTCTACAATTCGCACCATTTATCGCAGCTAGCTGCGTTCTTCATCGATCCACAAGCCAAGTGATCCACCACTAAAAGTCGTTAAAAATTATTGTATCGAAATAAATAACAATTACATCATATTAGTCTATGTATGTGTATTATTTTGTTGATAGCATACTAGCTAAAATGCTTATTAATATTATCTGACGAATTTTCATTGATAATATCTATCATTTATCATAATTGATAATATATGAATGATTTTCTTTTTAAAGTTTTTTTTCCAAATATTTTTTGTTGGATTTTTTTCCAACCATAAATTACTAATAGTTTTATTTTAAATATTTTTCAAATAATCAATTCTTAATCAAATAATCAATTTTTTACTGATTATTTGTTTTATTTGAAATAAAAAAAATTTTTTTCAAATCTAATATAGCTATTATTAGTAATAAAAATAATTTCTTGGAAAAGTAAAAATAAAAATTTTCAAAAAAAATTTAAGTTTTTGTTGAAATTTTTATAATTTCGAAAAGTATTGAAATTAATAATAGTCTTTTTAATATAATTTGAAATTGAAATAAAATTTTGAAACTTCTTAAATTAATAATAAATTAATCGTGTATTAAATTATCTTATCAGTTTAGTTTTTTCTTTTAATATGCATATTTTAATTGATGATATTTCGAATTTTTATTCATTTTAGTTTTATGGATAATTTTTGGTATTAAAAATATCAAAGATGATTTTAATACTTAATTTTATTTAGAAATATATTTTCGAATCTTAGGATCTAAAATATTCTCAAATTTATAGACTTCAATTTCAAGGAAATATTGTCTAATTTTTAGACTGTGAAATATTCTCAAACTTCTAGACCATGAAATATTCTTGAATTTCTAGATTGTGAAATATTCTTGAATTTTTATAGCGAGAATAATCTCAAATTTTTTTATAAAAGTTATAGGCTGAAACATTGTACATCTTCAAATGGATCAATTAACAAATAATCCTTATCCAATCAATTATAATCAATCAATAGCGTTGAGACCTGAGGCATGGCAAAGTATTATATTTTTATATCTGAATATTTTCATATTGATATAGGCATGATAAATTGAATATATTGATTTTGTGCTTTATAATTTTTAAAATTTCATGTTTCATGCTATCACCGATAAAAATTTTTTATCAAATTGTCAACGATAATAGAATAATGATTTTTAAATAGAGAGGCATAAGGAAATAATTTAGAAATCTAACGACAATAATAGAATAATGATTTTAATAAAATTATTCTATTATCATTAGTCATTGATAAAAATCAGTGATTTCCTAAAATCATTAGTTTTCTTACGATTTCTATGTTTATTTATTATTAAAATCATTTATTACTTTAAATGAGCAAACATAAAAATCGTAAGCAAAATAATAATTTTAGAAATCACTGGAAAAAATCACTGATTTTTATCAATTCAAAAGATAATGGAATAGTAATTTTAAATGAACAAACATAAAAATCGTAAAAAAATGATTTCAGAGATCATTGGAAGAAATCATTGGTTTTTATCAATCTAAAGATAACGGAATAGTGATTTTAAATAGAGAAGCATAAAAATCGTAAGAAAAAATAATGATTTTAGAGATCATAAAAAATAAATATGCATTTTATATACCATAGGTATGTTAAAAGAAAGAACGAATATAACTTTTTATCAAAAAAATGCAATTAAATTTTACGTGAGAATTAAGAGGATAATTGGAAATTAAATTCAAAATATGAATTATTTCAAATTTTTAATTAATAAATTAAATTTATAGCATGGGGTATTGGTATGATAATTGTAACAATCTCAGCATTTGCATCACCAGCATGTATCATATTTGTACCATTATTGAATAAAAATCTTTATGAACGTGTTATGACATTTCTCGTAGCTCTTGGTATTGGGGCACTTTCGGCATCAGTCATTTTTATCATGTTACCACATGTAAGTTTTATCAATAATTTAAAACAGCCTAAATTAATTGTAATTTGTTGCAATTAAATAATTTTTTTTAATTAAAAATTTAATAAATATTTGAATTGAAAGTTTCAAAAATAAAAATTAATTAATAATTTTTATTTAAAATTTGATAAATTAAATATGATTAGATAATTTTTTTTTCTTTTAGGCTTTTCAAGTACCCGAAAATGAAGGAACAATAAAATCATTGATCATTATTGGATCATTATATACATTTTTGCCATTGATCGAATACTTAAATATGCAATAGAAATTAAGCATGTGAGTTTTTCGAATTCTTTTATTTAATTTAAAATTTGATTTACAAAAAAAAAATTATTACTTATTCTAATTTCATTGCGAGAAAAATAAAATTTTTACTAATATCGAACAAAAGAAAAAAATGAAAGAAAAAAAAACGAAATATAAAAGAAATAATTTTTAAATTCGTTTTAAAATTTCTTTTTGTTTTTGTTTTTTTCCTACAAAGTATAATAATATTTTAGCGACGAAAATTGCGTAAAATTGCGAAAATTAACGAAAGCAATAAAAACGATTTAGCAATGGAATCAAGAAGTCATAAAAGTTCACATACAGATGATGAAATTGAGCAAATTCAGGTTTTATTTTAATCACTTCTTTTTTCCTAAATTTCATGAATAAAATTTTCATTGATAAAGTTTATTTTAATTGCTATAAATTAAAATTAATTTCAAAAGCTAAATTATATTTATATGCAAATGAAAATTAAGTCCTATTCTCGAGAATAATACAATGAAAATTATAGGCTGAGATTAAAAGTTCAGCAGTTCATTCAGCAATCACCAGAACGGTATTTGTTCATTTTTTCTTTCTTTTTTAAAAAAAAGAAAAAATTAGAAATGATTATTTGACGAAATAATAATTTTTAATTGAAAAATTAATTAAATTTTTTTGGATAAAAATTAATTTTTTTAACTTT